>PVLA01003650.1:0-204872 GCA_004027455.1 Hydrochoerus hydrochaeris | reverse complement strand
GATCCTCCTGCCTCAACCTCCTAAGAACTGGGATTGCAGCTTTGAGCCATCATGTCACACAAAAGGAGATATTATAAACTGGGATTAGTGTCATCTCTGGCTCAGAAAATCAAGATACAGGGATCACGAACAGGCAAAAGATTTCCTTTTTTACTATATATAATATTTTTCATGATGTGAAATAGAAAACAGTGTAAGATGATTAGTATGAAATCTAGGCTTTAGTAAAATGTTTGTAAAAATACAACATGTTCCATATGTCATTTACATTCACATGTTTATGCTGACTGTGAAAGTTAAAGACATTCCATATCAAAGATGCCACAGTAGTCTATTGATTATTTCAAACTGCAGTCACATGAACTTTAATTCACTAAGGGCCATTTGTCCTGACTTTCTCTGCATGCTACAATCCATCTTTGCAGTATGGCCCTTCCAAAGACATGAGACTTTGGGAGAACATTTTAGATCTAGACCACAGTAATCATTTTAGATCTAAACACTATTAAAACATTTTATTATGCTCTATTCTCATCATTATTACTGTGTGAAATCTAAATATTCAATGGCAGAGACTTGCCTAGAATGCACCTTGGATAAATCCTCATTCCTGGGGGTAAAATTCTTTTGGGAGGGATTATACCTTACACAGCCAGGCTGGAAAACAGCCTTAGTGACCAGACCTTGGTAATAAAGGAGGCAACAAACCTGAACAAACAAATTAGGTGAAGCCATCCTTATCTTCCAAGAGCTTCCATACAACCCCAATACCTTGTGATAATATCCTTTCAATTTAGTACTCTAATCCAGGACCCATCTGTCCAGTCATCCCTTCACATAGTTCTTTGTCTAACAACAATAAAAGCATCATATATTCCTCATTTCTTCAGACTTCGCCCTCTTGTAACTATCCCTATGAACATGTAAAATTAATAAAACTTTTGGCCAGGTGTGATGGTACACACCTACGATTCCAGCACTCGGGAGGCTGAGGCAGGAGGATCACCACAGTGTGAGGCCAACCTGGGTTATGTAGTAAGTTTGAGTCCAGCCCAAACCAAGATAGACCCTGTCTCAAAAGGAAGGAAGGAAGGAAGAAAGGAAGGAAGGAAGGAAGGAAGGAAGGAAGGAAGGAAGGAAGGAAGTAATGGAGGGACCAGACCCAAGTATCTATCTCTCTGCACATGACACAGCTCCAATCAGGTTCCACCTTCTAACACTACATTCAGCTTCTGAGCTCTTCAGTGTAGGAAACCACTAATGAGTATGGCCCTTCCAAAGACATGAGACTTTGGGAGAACATTTTAGATCTAGACCACAGTAATCATTTTAGATCTAAACACTATTAAAACATTTTATTATGCTCTATTCTCATCATTATTACTGTGTGAAATCTAAATATTCAAGAAGATACAATAGTGAAGCAACTGCAATGTGTTCTTCTACTCAGTATTAGACAACATGACACAGAATGACATAAATAAATGTTTACTGAATTAGAGAATTTCCATGTATTAAGTGAAGAGAATGAAGATGCTAAATAAAACATTTAATAACTTTCTTTTGGGATAAAACACTTGGAAAAAGGTTTAATTTCTCTGGGAGTCTAGAAAAAAGTGAAATGATTTATCTCACCTTTGTCAGTTCAATGTCAGAGGCAGGAGGAAGAGACTATTAACATTTCCATTATGTGGCTCTTATTGATTGACTTGTTTTATACCACTGAGCTAAATCCCTGGCTGATTGACTTGTTTTAATGAGCAGAGGCACATCTTCCCACATAAAGATTCTCTCCAAAGTTCCTGAGCATTGCCACCTGGACAGAACTGTGGCTTTTCCTAAAGCTTTTCCTTAGTGTTTCAGTAGAACTACTTTGAGAATGGTTGAAGGCTACAGAAATATCGGTTCCAAAGAGTAGGGAACTTTACAGCCCACATATGAAAGGAAATGAATGAAGTATTCTGCTCTCTTTCCCAGCACTAAATCAAAGCTGCATTAGTTCAGGAATAAGAAAAAAAAAAAAGCAAAGGTCCAGTTATGCCTAAATTAATTGTTTAAAATAAGGATTTTCTGAGATTCCTCTCCTGGACTTTCTTTACATAGCCCTGTCATACAATGGAGGTTTTCATTTGATTTTCTCTTTAACTTTTTGCTGAGTTGCTAGATACTCAGGACTCTGTTTCTCCTATCTAGATGCCTCATTCATTGGAGCACTCACACCCTGCTCTTACATGCATGCTCTTATAAATCTTTCTCATGTCTTTAAAAAACAACTATCTAGACTTTTTTTCAGAGCATCTCACATGTTAAAGTAGAATTAGAGCTAAAGTCACAACCAGTCGCACATCCATAATTCACAAAAAGGACATTCGTAAAAGTTTCTACCATTATTTTACTTAACAATTCTATAATTCCTTTCCATTTCCTTGAAATCTATCAAAATTTGAAAACTGAAGCTTTTGATACTACATCCTGACCTAAAATGTTGTCCAAACCTGACATACACAATAGGAATATACAATTTTTCTTTATGCTACATAGTAATATATTTATGTTTCCTAAAGAAATAGCTATCAATATAATTACCACAGACTTATTAAGACACCAGTATCTTTACTTAATATCAATAATATGATGATTTAATTTTCAAAATTCTAGAAAAATATTTTGCAATACATTTGGCTCAAGAATTTCAGATAATTGACCATGCACCTCTGTAAGTAAGACTAAATGTATTGAATCTCCTAAAAAATGAAATATTTTAAGCTAGAAGTTGGTTTTAAACTAGATGCAAGTTGAATTACTCATCTCTTGTTCATTATGTGTACATAAAATAATTATCTACCAAACAGTTTTTATTAAAAATAACTGAGGGGATTGGACAAGTACAGATTGATATTTGCTAAGTTTGAAAGTATCAGAATAAGTTATTAGTAGAGGCTAGAGTTTTTACCTGTAAACCAAATTATTTGCTATTCTGGAAACCATTGGACAATAGGAAGTCAATCTTCATTTACATATAAATTCTCATTTATATTCCTCTATCACTTCTCAATGTATTTCCCTCTAATATATGTTCATTGCCTTAATTTGTTTTCTAAGGACGGATGGGAAGATGACTGATTCGTAGGCCATCAAATTAAGTGGTGAACCTTCAACCTAGATACGGGTGGCATTAACCGGTATGCTAGAAGCCTCAAGAAAACAAAAAAGAAAAGAAGAAAATGTGTCCATTTGGTGAGGTACAGTCTTTGCCACTGTCTCTGGACATTGGTTCTCATTTTCTTTAGCTTTCTTCCTTTTTGTTTTCCTTTAGTTTTCTAATTCAGACTTGTGCTGGTGACTCTATGGTGACATTCCAAGCCTTTGACTCTATGCTGGTGCTGCATTCTTGTTCTTTCTTGTTCTGTAGCTTCTGTCATCTTGGGCTGAGCAGCAACTGGATCTTCCCACTTTCTGCATTGACATAGGCTCACTTGCGACCATGCAAATAGCCCCTGTGCACTGTTCCTCTCGGGTCCTATAAACTTCCTGAACAGATCCTTGTGTGTGTGTGCATGTGCGTGTGTATGTGTACAAAATTAATATTGATTCTGTTCCTCTAGAGAATCCTAATACGATAAGTGTTGGTTAATTTAAATCTAAAAGAGGAAAAAGAAGTTATCCCATTAGTCGTCATTTATGATTTTAAGAATTTGGATGAACATCATTTGAAATAAAGGGGGAATTCTGTGTATTTCGGCTTCCTCATCTAGCAAGCACAAAGATGTCTAGATGACTTGTAGGGATATGTTGATGTTTACCAAGTACTGATAATGAAATCAAGATCATTCAAAGATCAGGCATTCTAATTATAAGGAAGTTCTAACGTAGGTGGAAAACATTTAGGAAATTCTAGGTAAATACCTAAAAATCATAGATATTTGAGAGTTTCCACTTGAGAAGAGTTAATGAAAAAATATCTTTGTACATAAATTTCTTGTATCTGCATGGTGTCAATCTTGAATCCAATGAATATTGTGACATTTATCTTCGTATGTTTTTTCCTCCATCTGCATCTCTTATTAAAATATCCTTAAAAGACTGAAAAGTTGATGGCATTTATGGACCCTCCTAAGGTTGACCAGTACTACCATGTTACAAATAAAAGATAGGAAAGTCAAGGGGTCTTAAGATTTCAAGAAAAATTAAATGAGAGAATTTATGTTCAGCTGTGTCCCAGAAAACACACTGCATTTTCCTTTGTATGGCATGTACAAGGTCTACTTGTAGATGTCTCCAAGGAACAGGGTACAGTTGTACTAGCATGAATCTTTTACATGCAATGCTTGAACCTGCAACTGTTTTTTAACTTGGGTATCTGTGAGTTTTAGGTAGAGAAAATGTCATGGAAATTGTAGAAGAGAAAGCAGGAATGTTTCTCCTTGTAGACCTTGTACCACGATCAGCTCTGGGCAATTTTCCAGGGTCAAACATAGTTCAGTCCTATGGGACTGAAAACATTGAACCCAAGAGATTTTTAAAAAGGTATAAATAAACAGCTCCAGATTTGCTATGTGGATTTTGGGCATCTCCAGGATTTTATTTTTTCTTCTTTAAATCTGATAAATATCTTCAGAATTCTAGACAATACAAGTAAGTCAAGCAAATTATGTTCAGTGCAGATATGTAGAAACTCACAGAAGAAAAGTAAAAAAAAAAAAACTGCTGAAACTGGATCCTTTCTAAGAACTTAATTCATCTGACATTTTCCTTAGTTTTAACATAGGGGATACTGCATTAACTTTAGGTAGGTAGTATGTCATATTTTTAAATGTTGTTTTATTAAATGTGTCACTCAGGGGAGAAGTTCATTTTTTTCCTTTTAGGCACATATCTGTGCTGTGTAAAATAAACTAAAACTTAAAAACAAGGATTTATGTTTAAATGAATTTCATAGTTCAAGATTGTTGTACATATGCAGTGTATATATATATATATATATAATATGCATCTATTTCATAAAATTGTCTGAAAAAAATTCTACATGTCAAATATTTAGCTAGGCACAGATTAAAAGTCTGAAACTACTGAAATTTAACTTTATTGCCTGTGTAAAATATTTTTCTCTGGTGTAGGGCAAGGATAACACTCCATTTCAAACGCCACGTGCTCATCACTGTGCTAAATGTCTGCACTTTAAAAAAAATAAAGATAAATTTGGAGTGAGGACTACCAATTTATATTGTGTGTACAGTATAAGAGGATGCATCTTGGTCCCTCAACAAATTCGTTTTCAATCTAGTAAATTGTAAACCTGACATCCAGAGTTAAATTTGTTTAAAATAAGAAATATTTTGACTTTAATGAGGTTGTTACTAGTACTCTACAGCATCTGTTGTTGGGATAGAGAAGTGTCTGATTTAATAGCTACCATTCTAAATAGGAACTTCAGAATTAAAATTATGTTACTATTTAGGGGTTTTATAGGCAAACAACAGAGGTTCAAAGAAGGTAGTTTCCTTGAATCATGAAGCTAGAATATGACTTAGCAAGCGCTTAAACCCAATTACATGTGACTACATAGTTCATTGTTCTATTACTCTGGACTATACCTAAACATTCAGAATTCAGTCAATACTATGTCATCAGTACCATCATAGAATAATACTGAAATGAGCACCATCCTATAATTGGAGCAATAATAGTGGTAATATTACACTGAAAACAAAACAAAATAAAGAACTGTGCCCTAAAAGATCATCAGCAGAGTTAAAAGAAAATACATAGAATTTTATTCTTTCTTCTCATCTCCATTTCTGCTTCTTTCTTTCTTTAGCTAGGCACAGATTAAAAGTCTCTGTCTCTGATGTCCCTTAGAGGTCACGCTCTCTGTGTCCCTCTCCTCATGAGTACTCATCATTAACACACATTGAGTGATGAATACTCTGGCTTGGATCTGTGGCAAGCACACTTCACAATTAATTTTTTCTTTCTCTTTCTAAAACCTAAAAAACCTTCTTTTAATTGAACAACAAAAGCTATATATTAAAAGTTAAGCAGTTGGTTTGTCTAAACTAAATCATACATGTATACCTTATTACTCTAATATTTTTGGAGAATTTAAAACAAAACTGAATTGGTTGATCATGTAGGTATTGTATATATAACTTTAATTTTGAAAAACAGAATCCAAATATTTCAATCAAAGAAAGCTCAGAGAATTAACACTTAATGAAAATAAAAAAGTCATAAAACTACACTGCATGTATCTAGTACACAGAATTGCACTGAAATAAAGGTATAAAGAGGTAATCATTTTTTAAGAGTATTTAGCACTGCAGAAAATAAAAACTTCAGCTATCTTGTTGGACAAATGGAATATGGGAGGATAGGAGCTATCGACCACAAATCTTACACACACACACACACACACACACACACACACACACATATCTTCTTTTTTGAAGGATTCTACATGTTATGCAATGTGAAAAAATTAAATTATTTGTTGCTGTGATATACCTGGTATACAAAGTTCATTTTCCAATTTTCTTTCTTTCTATTTTATTTTTTTATTTCTTTATTTTTTGAGCTGAGGTCTCACTAGGTAATGTAGGCTGGTCTTGAACTCTCATAGGTACTCTAGGCTGGCCTCTTACACCTGGCCAGTCTCCTAAATTCTGGAATTATATGCATGCACCGTCACACCTGGTTCATTACCAAATTTTCAATCAGTGATCCAAGTGGAGGAGAACAGAATAATTTTTTTTTCATTACATACTTGGAAAACATATTTAAGATCTTAGCTCCATCTACCATTGCAGAGTTTAGATTTTAATGTCTGATATGATTTTGAGAATTTGATTTATTGGTACACAGGGATTACTTTAATCATCTATGTGTGTTCAGTAGTTAGTATACAGCTTAACATCAAATTAATGGCCAATTAATAGGAAAGAGAACATATTGCTTAAAACTGATTTTTTAAAAACTTAGTATCCTCCTTCTTCCACAAGGAGAAAAACTGTTTCATACCTAATTTCCTCAAGGATATGATCAGTAAAAACTCAGTGTGTTTTTGTTTCAAGCTTTATTTTTACAGGCAGTAGTAGCTTGTAATTCAAGTCAAAGCTTTTAGATTTATCTTACCTGATTTTGGCCTAGAGTGAGAGGCTGATTGTAGGACCTTCTTTTTTGCATCTGTTGAAAGAATATTATTATTCATGTAATGAGTTATTGTAGAAACCTTGTCAACAGGCTATTTTAAAAATAGAGTATGTTCATATATGTGAAGTACTATTATTTATGTTATCATTAAATCATAAATATTTTTCAAGATGCAAAAATTACTTATTTTATAGAAGCAGTAAAGCTGTAGGCTAGTTAATTCATGTCACTGTCATTTCACACAGATGAAAATATTGGGAAAACATGACCAGACCTAATTCAGCCCAAAGGGTTGCTCCTGAATCCTCGACCTTGTAATCTTCCATTAAAGACATGGGGCCTCGACTCAGTAGCACAGATGGCTCCTTTCCAGAATCAATCCAGTGCCCAGGACGTGTGGTATGTTCTGACTGGAATCCCTGGACTGGAAGCCTTGCACACCTGGATCTCTGTCCCTATCTGTTTCATGTACATTGTGGCTGTCACAGGCAACATCTTCCTGGTCTTCCTGATTATGACTGAGCGCAGTCTCCGTGAGCCCATGTATCTCTTCCTCTCCATGCTGGCCCTCGCAGATGTCCTGCTTTCCACAGCCACAGCCCCCAAAATGCTGGCCATCTTCTGGTTCCATTCCTCAGGTATATCCTTTCGTGGCTGTGTGTCACAGATGTTCTTCATACATTTTGTCTTTGTAGCAGAATCTGCTATTCTCCTGGCCATGGCATTTGACCGCTACGTGGCCATCTGCTACCCACTCAAATACACCACAATCCTTACCTCCACGGTCATCAGGAAGATTGGCATAGCAGCTATGGTCCGGAGCTTTCTCATTTGCTGTCCATTCATCTTCTTGGTAAATCGACTCTTATATTGTGGGAGAAAAATCCTTCCCCACTCCTACTGTGAACACATGGGCATTGCCAGGTTGGCTTGTGACAATATCAATGTCAATGTTGTTTATGGCCTGACTATGGCTCTGCTGTCTACAGGGCTGGATATAGTACTCATTGTTATGTCCTACATGATGATCCTTCACACGGTGTTTCAGATACCTTCCTGGACAGCCAGATTTAAGGCTCTTAACACATGTGCTTCCCATATTTGTGTCATCCTTATTTTCTATACGCCAGCCTTCTTTTCATTTTTTGCCCACCGCTTTGGAGGTGAAACCATCCCTGGTCACATCCATATCTTAGTGGCCAACCTGTACGTGGTAGTACCGCCTATGCTTAACCCTATCATTTATGGAGTGAAGACTAAGCAGGTTCAAAATCGTGTGGTTTTGATTTTCTCCTCTGTGACCAAAAGTTGTTAACATGATATCTAAGGCAAAATGGTAATTCTGAATAAAAATCTCCATTTAAGAAAGCCTGCTTCAGTGAAAAATAGTAATAAATAAAATCCATAGATATTTTAAACACGCTTAAAAGGATAGTATTTGCAAGTTTCTTTTCTACTCATCTAATGTGATCAATGATTTGAAAGAAAGTACTCTGCACAATAATATTTTTAATACTTCTAGACAGTTTATTTTCATACATTTTAACTTATCTTAGGGAGAAAATAGAAATGTCTTTAGGGCTAATGCAAATTTACTTTCCTATGAACAGCATTGTACATTTTATAGTCACTCAGTATTTCTGCCCCAAATCACTCCTATTTCAATCAAAAAAGATATGGATGAATAACATGAAATCACCATATTATACATGCTTTTGTGAGCCCCTGATTAACATATTGCCTGTAAATCATATTCTCAGATTCACTGATATTTCATGAGGTCTATTTATGACATAAACACATAAAAACTATAAATCTAAGAAACTGATGGTCATTCTATGAAAATAAAAAGTATAAAATTCATCTACATGAGACCACCAGTATAATTTAAAAGATTTTCCCTGATTTTCCACATGCTGAAAACTAAAACTAGACCCATGTATATCACCATGAACTAAAGTCAAAATGGATCAAATATGTAACTATTAAACTAGAAATACTAAATCTACTGGAAGACAAAACAGGTAGAAATCTTGAAGATAGAGGGGTAGACAGAACATGAACAAAACACAAACTGCACAGGAAATGCTTTAAGCAATCAACAGCTGGGATCTCATTTTATTAAAAAGTTTTTCACATAAAAAATAAGTCCCCAACAGAGGAAAAAGAAAACCCACAGACTCAGAAAAAATTTATTCTAGTGTCCCTCTGACAAAGGACTTCAATCTAGAATATATAAAGAACTAGGGACTGGGGATTTAGCTCAGTGGCATAAGTGCCTGCCTTGCAAGCACATGGTCATGAATTTGATACCTGGTACTGATAAAAAGAAAAAAAAAAGAATATATAAAGAACTGAAAAAAAACCCAAATCCTCCTAAAGTCAAAGACCCAATCAAAAAAATGAGCATCTTAGACAAATATACACTTCTCAGATGAAGAAATACAAATCGCAAACAAATATATGAAAAAATGTGTGACACCATTGGTCATTTGAAAAATGCAAATTAAAATCACATTGAGATTTCATCTCACTCCAGAAAGAATGGCGATTATCAAGAAATCAATCAATAAAAAATGTGGAGGAGCTGTGGAGGAAAAAAAAAAACATTTTTCAGTGTTAGTGGGAGTGTAGACTAGGGCAACCATTGTGGAAATCAGTGTGGATATTTCTAAAAAACTAGGATTAGCACTTCCATTGAATCCAGCTATTTCCCTTCTTGGTATTTTCACAATAAAATTGAAAATATCATACCACAGTGATATATGTGTACTCATGTTCATAGCAGTACAATATTTACTTATTTATTTATTTTAAAAAGCAAAACAGAAAAAAAGGATAGAAATGATACAAAATTTCAAAAAAGTAGGTAATTAACACTAGTTAATATACTGCATATTTTTTTATCTTAGAAATACAGTTTACTATAGCTAAATCTTGGAAACAACCCAAAATCTCGTTAATCATGGAAAGGGTAAAAAAATATGTAGTATTTTTATTCATGGAGTAATACTCAGCTGTAAAGAAGGATAAACTCGAGGCTTTTATAGCAACGAGATTATTCTCATAAGTGAATTAAATCAGACTCACATGGAAACATTGTATTGTCTAACTAGTGCAAAAAATTGGAAGAACAAATAATACCCAAAATGTAAAACAAATAATGTGAAAGGAAAAGAAACTGCTCAAAAGGAAAGAAAAACCAGGATTGAGGAAGAGAAAAGAAGGAAAGGAAAAGGAAAAAAAAGTATATATAAATACAAATAGCTAGGTGAGTATAGTACTAATTTCCATTAGTTCAGTAAAGTGAATGATTTGTGCTTACATTGTTAGATAAATTTATCATGCCTATATTTTGATATATGAGCCACAACTTTGAAAATAACAATATATAACAATCATTGATAATCCCCTATTATCATGTCTTAAAATTCTGCATCCATGTTTTTATTTTAGTTCTCTTTAAAATAAATAAGACATAAAAGATCTTTTTCCTATATAGTTGAGATTTTAGACCCAAATCTTCTATCAAGCATCATGGTGTCAGCAGCGTCTTCACTGAAGAAGTAAATTACTGGAAAATTTAGTAATATTTTAAATTTAACAATAAATATTTTTAAAAAATGGAGTGATTTTTAGGAAGACAGATGCATCTTGAAACCATAATGCTATGGGAAATAAATCAGATACAAAAGATTTAATATCACATGGTTTCTCTTATATGAAAAACCCAAAATGCAAAGAACGAAATGAACAGTGAATAACAGGAAGTAGGGAGGTGGATATTTTTGGACTCTAAAGTTGATCAAGAAATGGGAGGAGCAGGAGGAATGGGAAGGAAAATGGACAAATAAGGAATTAACAAGTTTTATGCATATACGAACCCCACATGAGTAACATAAATATTACATTCTGCAAGCATGTACTGATGAAATATAAAAAGTAAAGCATAAAGCATAGTCATTGTTTAAGCAAATTGCAAAAAATACAATATGTGACAAAAAAGAATATTTACCCAAATCTTACAGTGAAAATACTCTAATTACACTAAATATAATTTTCTATGACCTTGACTCTATATGTTAGTTCTTTCAAATCAGTACATATTTTTAAAAATTTCATCTGCTTTAAGCCCTACTTCAATGCCTTAAAGAAAGTGGAAAATAACAGAGAGTACAATAGACCTTGAGAAATTTGAGGAGCTATATTTAACATTTATAACCATTTGTGGTGAATTTGTGCTCTATGTTTACATATGTATGCATAAAAACTTTACAAGTATAAGTGGACTTCCCAATTCTATTTGCATTATTAGAATAATAGAAGACATAGAAAACCCAAAGTTTCTACCTGTTTGTACTGTGTTCAATAATGAAAAACTGTTTTGATTTTCATCAGAATATTAGGTTCCATAACACATTTCTCCAATTTTGAAGAAGTTTTTTCTACTGTATTTTAGTGATTGTGTACTTCAGTTTTTCACAGTAATTTTCTGAAGCATTTGCACATAAACAAGGTAAGGTAAATTCTTCAAGCTTTCAGAGAAAGTGTCATGCATATAGCAAATGTACACACCTTTTAAATCCAATATTCTTGTACTTTAAAACATCATTGAGTAATTGGTCTAGGAGATACAAAGCAAATTTTTCATGTCATCTTGACAACTATACCTTCAGTTAGTTAAAATACCGTGAATATCCCACCCAGAATATCACACAGCTTAGAGGTGGAGTGTTTTGAAAGGACTTAGGGAAAACTTTCTCTTAGAATTGAGAAAAACTACATGATAAAGTAGTACTGCATTTGATTAAGTGTGAATAATACTTCATATGAATGAGAATCTCAGATGCTTTCATCAGAATCTGAGACTCAAAGATGCACATGATATATGGACTGGGTGAGAAAACAGCAGTTTGCCCCTGGAGGTAGATTTAGAGCATGTACATAGTGAGAAAATCTAGCTGACCCTTCCTTATGGACTTTGTTCTGTACTGACCCCAACATGATAACATTCCATGACATAATGCATAGCATATCAAAAGAGGATTTAATTGTTATTATTGTTGCCAATGCTTCTGGGTTAATATTCAACAAATCATTGTCCAGAACATTAGGAATACTTTTTCCTTTATTTTCTTCCAAGAATTTTATAGTTGCAGAAATTTTAGAATGCATTTTGAGTAAGTTTTTGTACATGTGTTAAGAACTTGATTTCATTTTCTACACACTTTATCCATTACCATTTATTAAATAATTTATGACTTCTTTTTATATGTTCTTGGTTCTGTAGTCAAAAATCAGTTAACTATAAGTGTATGACTTTATTTCTGGGATTGTCTCCTATCTCATATGTCAATTTATCTGTTTTTTATACTAGTACCATTCAATTTTCATTGCAAGCTCTATAAAATATGTTTTCAATGCAGAGAATGTGATGTGTCTAACTTTCTCCTTTTGTTGAAGAGTGCTATGGCAAATTTGTGTTTTTATATAAATTTTAATTTTTTCCTTTTCTGTTAAAAAGAACCCTAAGAAGTTGATAGAGATTGTACTGAATGTAGGGAACACTGTTGAAAGTATGGACATTTTTACAATGTTTATTTTTCCAGTACATTAAAATGAAATAAATATCCAATTATTTGTTATTTTTTAGCTCTTATATCAGTGCTTTACAGTTCTTAATGTACAGGACATTTATTTTCCTGGTTAAATTTACTTCTGTTTATTATTTGTTTTGCAAAAGGAATTGCTTACCTAATTTATTCTCTGGGTAAGTTCATTATTAATATTGCAAATTACATCATTTTTTCTATATTGATTTTACTTCCTGTAAACATACTGAATTTATTTATAAGTTGTAATAGTTTGTTTTGCTGGAGTCTTCAAGATTTTCTACATAAAAGATCATGTTATCAGCCAATAGAGAGAGTTATGTCTCTTTCTTATCAAGGTACCTTTTTCTTTCTGTTGTCTAATATGTCTGGCTAGATCTTTCAATACTAAATTAAAAAGAAGTGTTGAGAATGAGTGTCCTTCTCTTTGCTCCTGATCATAAAGAAAAGCATTCATAAGAAACTTATAATCAGTACAAGTATTAGGAGATGATAATTAAAAACTTTTAAAAAAACTGTCTGATAAATGTTATAAATGTTTGAAAAATTTAGAATACATATGTTTTTCAATTATTATTATTATTATTATTATTATTATTAGGTACCAGGGATCAAACTCATAACCTTGCACTTACCAAGCCAGTGCTTGAAATGTTTTGCAATTATTTTATCCCATTCAGTCATGCAGTGCTTAACTTCTAATAGTGTCTATGAAAGGACAAACATAATATGAGTTTGATGATGTATATCTTTTACAAATTTTTCATTTAAAGAAATTATACCAAACTCAAACTTGCAAAATTTTTCTTCTAACAATTTTAGATCTTTCATTTAGATTTATTAATGATTTCAAGTTATGTTGTATGGTTAAAGATATGTTGATAATTTTTTTCTACATATATATATATTTACTTAAATACATATCCATGTGTATGTGTGTGTCAGAGGGGGGGTTTCAAACTTTATTTCTAGGAAAAAACCTACCTTTTGTTATTGAATTTATCTCAGTGGTCTTTAGTTTTGGAAATTGATTTACCTTTTAACTAGGTATTTATTTCTTAGCTGTATAATCTGCATGATTTTCAGTGGTTGTGTCAATTTGACATAAACTAGTCTCTTATTTGAGATCTTGAAATAAGATAGCTATATGCTATTTGCTATCATTCCTTTACAGTAACATTGATACCTCCACCTATACAATTTAATTAATATGCTGTAAAACTTTATGGTGTCCTGTCACAGGCCCTGTATAGGCAATAATGTCTTATTTCCCCATGTACAGGGGGTGCTGTCAGAAGATAGTCCTCACCTATAAGCTGTTTTTGGGTAGGACAAGGCTGAATTCACTTGAGTCACCCATGGGCAGGGCAACCTCTAATCTAATACAATGAATAATGAAGAAAGGGAGATTAACCACTACTGTCCATACAGCACATGCTGTTCCTGGTGGTTCAAACTAGTGTAACGGTGGGAAAATTTCATACAAGTTGCAGAAATATAGGAAAATAAACTATATAAGTGTAGAAGACTATGGCTATTATTAAACTTAAGTGCTAGTGTACAAAAAACAGTGAATCCAGGTGTGGTGGCACACACCTGGAATCTTAGCACCCAGAGGCTGATGCACAAGGATCGCCATGAGTTTGAGGCCAGACTGCACTACATAGTGAGATTCTGTCTCAGAACAAACAAACAAATAAACAACTGATGAAAAGCTGAAAGCAGTTCATTGTTAGTTAAAAGTTAAAAATCCTTGAAGATGGCAAATATGCTCAATGGTTGTAGGGTTGATGGGAGGATGAAACAAATAAATCGAACACAGAGGGATTTAGGTCACTAAAACTGCTCTGTATGATTTTATCATGGCAGACATATGCCACTGTGCATTTGTCAAGGGATATAGAAAATATTGTATGTACAATAGTAGGCCCTATGAACCTACATAAACTGTCAACATAGACTGCGTCTCTGTCAGATTGATTCATTGATTATAACACTTATCACTCTGACAGGGATGTTGTTATTGGAGGAAATTGTATGAGAGTTCTCTGTATTTTATACTCTATATTGCTGTGAACCTAAAATTACTCTAAAATTGTATCTGTAAAATTAGGTGATAATTTTTTGAGAATATAGTGGCTATGGATGGCAGCAAATTTTTGGCCAGCTAGTCAGGGATTTGGAAAAGATTAGAAAATTCATAATATGATACTTGATTAAATGTTTATGAAAAACACATGGTAGTAAGAGTAAGTGTGAATACTTTTTCTTGTATATGATTGTCAATTAGAGAAAGTTCTCTAAAACAAAGATGCTATAGAAGAATAGGTAAACCACTGTAGACAAAATAAAATGAAAATATGATATTACCTAGGGATTGTTATCAAACACACTAATGCTTGCATAATATACTGAGAGATGGCACAGGCAGGGTAGCAAAGATGAACACCATCAATTTAGCATGTCAGATGGGGATAGTTTATCTATGGGTGAATTACAACTTGAAACTGAACTGGGGTAATTCCTCAGAGGGACAAACAGTTTACTTAATGGTAATCAGTTCATTAACTTAGGGCTTTTCTAGTTGCAAAAGTCAATGTTCCACTCTGATAGTTATAATTACATCATTTAAATGTTTGCTTTTCTGCCACAATAGTGCATTCAATGATTGACAAAAAAAATGTAGTGACTTTGGCCCAAACCGGGACAAGTCTGTATAGCATGCATACCTTAGAACCCAATGTAAAAACTGAGATCAGGCATGATATTCTAACAGACCTATCTTCTCTTTAAGACCCCAAAATGTCTACACAGCAAATAAAACAATCAGCAGAGAAAAGAGATCCTACATATAAGAGCATTTTTTGCAGGTTAATTTTCTGACAGAGGATTAATATACAGATATGTAAAGACATAAAAAAATCCTAAAAACAATGACAAAAAAAGAATAAACAGACAAATACTGTTTGGTGCAGAGATATACTCACTGATATATACACAAAGGATCACTTACTATAGGGAAATATGTAGGGAATATATTGGCACAATTCACAATAAATTGTGCAAAGTGACAAGGAATCAGCAACTGTTGAAAAGATAAAAAAGTGTTATGTATTACCAATGGAGCAACACTCAGCTGGGAGGAATGAAACCATGTCATTTGCAGGAAAATAGATGTAACTCAGAAGACAATATAATGTTTTCTTTTAAATATGGAAAGAAAGGAAAATGAGAGGTCACATAAAAGTAAGGAGAAGACTATTAGAGAAAAGGAAGAGAATCTAGGAAAGAGGAGGAAAAGAGAGGATGGGGGAGAATAAATGATCAAAATATGTTCTATGCAACTATGAGTATGACAAAATAATATTCATTATTCTGTGTAATTAACATGAAAAAAACAGAAGAAATACCTAAGATCATAAAAAAAATAACTATAGCAAAGCAAGTAAGCATCTCTAGATGTTTAGATGATAGCAAATTAAATTAGTTATCAGAAGGTATTTCATAAATGTGTTGTATTTCAGCAAAATGAAGGCTGGCTTAGGATTCCTTGTAACCTCATAACTTACCAAGCACCTGAAGATGGGACACTAAATCACATTATTGTGTGCTCATAAAACATTTGGATACAAATGATGATTTTCAAGGTGTTATAGCTTAACAGAAAAATCTCATGGCCATTCAACTTATTCATCTTTTGTGCAATATTTTGAAATAAAATTTTCTTATTTTTAACAATGAGATAACTGTATGAGGCTGAAGTAAGATCATGTTTGAGACAAGCCTTTGCAACTTACCAACTCAGAGGAAACCTTCTTCAAAATAATAATTTTGAAGTTATAAAGAGCTGGGGCTGGCTCTCGGTGTGAAGATCTTGGGTTCAATTCCCAGGTGAGAGAAAGAAAAATGAAAACAATAAAGAACACAAGTCTAATAGATCTTACCCAGCTGAAGTCCTAGTATGCCAGATGGTTGACTACTTCAGAATGCCATCAAGTCTGTATTGGGGCACACAAATTACAACGATGACTCTTTCAACAGTAAACAAAAGACTAACAAAGAAGTTACCTAGATTGATGGACACTGATCTGTGTTTGAAGGTGCTTTTTAACTATACAAATAAACACAAAGGCTATATTTTACCACCTGTAGAGTCAAATAAAGCCATCAGTGACAATTTCTTAAGAAATAAGAGACATGAAGTGAAATTTTAATGAGACATGTTCATTGTTTGTACTTGGAATTTAGAGATAAAACTAGAAATACTATTATCAAAGTTGGTATAATGAGGTGGTAGCCAAGTTATTCTAAGTGGACAAAATTACAAGAAAATGTGTATAGAAGAAGAATGATAAGGACTTAGGATAGAGCATTAGGAAGTTGGGTTCAATTAAGTTTAATTTAATTAAGTTTAGCAAAGTGGAAAAAGAAAAAAACAAAATAGTTTAAATATTATTGGTTTATAACTGAAAAATAAACTGAGTCAGGTCATCCAGCATCAGTTAACGCTTCATGCACAGGAGAAATTCTAGGAAGAACATATCAGATTCCTTTCACACTCATCTATCCCTTATATTCACTTCAAATCTGTTGTGAGTTCTCTACCATCACTGGTCTCCCTAAAATAAGCAATACTTTGATGTTCATCAAATACCTCTTGGCTAGGTATACACAGGACAGTCCAGAAGCCTGGTGAACACATGTGAGGTATACAGATATGTGCACACCTATGTACATTTCTCAGTGTTTTCATGATAGATGACATGCTAATTTACAGATCAGGAATTGAAGACTGTGACCTTTGAAGGTTCACTTCTTGATTCAGATTACATGACAAGATTATTTCACACATAAGTGACATATCACAATTGATTTTTAACAGAAGATAACAAGGAAGGAAATTAGCAAGAGAGGAGTGAATAAAAAGCTATTTGAGGCAAAACTTAGACTTCTGCATGGTAAGATTTAAAAACATCCATTATTTTGCATCACACAAGGGACATTGCTGCATTTTCAAAAAGGCATCAGTAAAACAAAATTTGGAAGAGTAAGACTGAAAAAAATTCAATAGGCAAATAAGGAAAAAGATGTAATTATGAAAATAGATTTTTTTCCTTGCAGAAAGAAAATGAAAATATTGTCTCAGCAAAAGAAATCGTCACAGGGAATTTTTAAAAATAGTGTGAAACTGGTATACTAAAATTTCTGTATCTAAGAGTGCTTTACAGTCAGGTGTGGTAGCACATATCTATAATCCCAGCACAGAAGGCTGAGGCAAGAAGATTGAAGGTTTAAATTTGTGCTAAAGAAATTTGATTTCTTTACAAATTTCTCAAAACCAAACCAAACTAAAACAACCAGAGCTGTTAACTCAGTGCAAAGGTCCTTGTTCAATCCCAGTACCACACACACACACACACACACACACACACACACACAATGAAAAAATAAATACACAAGATATAGAAATTTAGATTTTTATAAGAAAACATCAAAAAAAGAATTTGGCTTACAAAAAAACCTATACATATCAAACCTTATGCATTTAACAAATTAGGAAAGAAAAAAATTACTTAGTGAAATTTCTGCAGGGGTAGAGAGCATTAGAGACTTATTAGGTCTGACTGAAAAAAAGAGGGCTGACTTAATATTTACTTGGGACACTCATGGTTATGACGAAGGACAATGAGATCCCTTCTTCCAGGTCCATAACTCATCATTCTTCTCCATACTTTTATCAGGGAACATCAGCTGCCTTCTCAATCTGAGCTGAAGAAATTTACACTGTGTTCTAGAATGCTGTAGACCTTGCTATGGAAGGTAAAAACGCAAGTATGAACTTAGACAGACTTCTAGAAGAAAAGAGCACATGTATTGCAAAGCCAGAGAGAAATGTGAGAAGCTATTCCAGAAGTGTTCACACTATTCGACTGACACCTCCTGGGTGCTATCAATGAGAACACAAAGCACAAGGGTGTAAAGAACTGAAAGCCTCAAAGCAAAAATGGAAATCTAAGCTGCGTACACACTTCTCAGACAAAGAAACACAGATGTCAAATAAGTGTATGGGAAAATGTTTAACATCACTAATCATTCGAGAAATGAAAATAAACAATGTTGATATTCCAGCTCACTCCAGAAAAAAATGGCTATTATTAAAAAGTAAATCAATTACAAATGCAGGTGGGGCTTTGAGGAAAAAAAAACTGTCTCCGCTGTTGATGGGAGTGTAGACTGGTGCAGCCAGCTTGGAAACCATTGTGAGGATTCCTCAAATTCCTAGGATGAGGGGTCCCATTTGACCCAGCTATTCCCCTTATAAATATCATTCTGGAAGAGTTAAAACCATCATAACACACCAATACATACACACCCATGTTTACAGCAGCACTATTTCTAATAGCTAAATCTTGAAAGTAAACTAAATGCCTATCAAATAAGGAATGGATAGAAAAGATATGTCTTTTTATACAGTTATAAAGAAGAATAAACCTCAAACATTTCTAGGCAGTAGATATACCTTGAAATGCTACTCTTTGGTAAAAGATGCTCAGGTGTAAGCATAATTTTGTCTCCTTGGTGTGAGAGACTGAAAGAGTAAATAAATATCAGAATTTACAATAAGTATTCTGAAATAGGAATAAACTATTCTCATGGAAAGAGAAATTAAGGTGGGGGAAGCAGGAATTGAAGGAAAGGAAAAGAAAAAAGGTTAAAAAAAAGATAAATTGCAAACAAAGCTTTGTAAATAAGGATGGGAAGAGGGATTCAAGGGTTGGGAGGGGTTTGTGAAAAATGGAGATTTCAGTCTACACCCTATACCATACAAATTCTCTGTGATGAATATGCTTTTTACATATATCTAAACAGTATCAATAAACTTAATTTAAAAAATCCTTATAGTAGAACAATTGAAATATGGTATGACCATCTCAAAACTACTGTAATAAAATCAACATGGTACTGGAATAAAAACAGACCTGAAGATCAGTGGAATAACTAGAAGATACAACTACAAACACACTCAGCCACCTTATCTTTGATAAAGGGGCCAAATATGTTCACTGGAAGAACGATAGTCTCTTTAATAAATGGTGTTGGAAAAACTGGCCATCCATATGCCAAAAACTAAAACTAGATCCATGCCTGTCACCATGTACTAAACTAAAATCTAGATGGATCAAAGATCTAAATATTAAAACAGAAACACTAAATCTATTGGAAGACAAAGTAGGTAAAAATCTCAAAGGCATAGGGTAGGTAGAGAATTCATGAACAAGAACTAAACTGCATGGGAAATACTTCCCAGAACCAATAAGTGGGATCACGTCTTACTGAAGAAATTCTGCATGTCGAAAGAAATCTGCAGCAGAGTGAAAAGAAAAGCCACAAACTGGGAAAAAATCTTAGTGAACTGTCTCTCAGATAAAGAACTTCTGTCTAGAACTTATAAAGAATTAAAAAAAAATCAGACTCCATAAATTCAAAGACCCAATCCAAAAATGGACATCACAGATGAGCACACAGTCCTCAGATGAAGAAATACAAATGGCAAATAAATACATGAAAAAATGTTCATCATCATTGGTCATTAGAGAAATGCAAATTAAAACCATACTGAGATTCCATCTTCCTCCAGAAAGAATGGCCAGGATCAACAAAACTACCAACAACAAATGCTGGAGAGGCTGTGGGGAAAAAGGAACTCTTCTGCACTGTTGGTGCGAGTGTAGACTGGTGTAACCACTGTGGAGGTCAGTCTGGAGATTCCTGAAAAAGGTGAGATTGTAGGTCCCATTTGACCCAGCTATTCCACTCTTAGGCACTTTCCCACAAGAACTGAAAACATCATACCACAGTGATATATGTGCACCCATGTTTATAGTAGCACAATTTGTAATAGCCAGATTTTGAAAACAACCTAAGTGCCCATCAACTGAGGAATGGATAAAAAAATTGTGGTACTTTTATACAATGGGGTACTACTCAAGTATAAAGAATGATCACATTGAGATATTTATAAATAAATGGGTGCAACTTGGGACCATACTCATTAGAAAAATAAATCAAACTCACATGTATAAATACCGCATAGTCTCCCTTTTGTAAGAAAAGGTAAGAGTACATAAGATTCTAATTCTATGTTAATAATGGATCCCCATTATATTGCTTTGAAGACTTGTAATGTTTCCATTCATTGGTTGGAATGGTTTTGTTCTGTTTTGTTTGACCTTATTTATGTGTGATGGTATGAACAGCTACTTTGAAGAAAACAAGAAATTATGGCAGCCATTGCTGATTTAATATCATCTGGCTTTGAAGTCCTACCATGCTTTTGTTCTTATATTATCATTGGTTCTATCATGTTGTGTATTACTGGATTTAATATGTGTAATAATACAAACAAATTTTTTATGGAAAATGAGATATTATAGTAGCTATTGTTCCTTTTCTGTTATTTGGTTTAGAATGCCTTGTAATAGTTTCATTCTCTTGAATGGTTTTATTCTATTTTGTTATGTTTGATATTATTATTTGTGAAGCTATGCTCAACTATTTCTAAGAAAGAGATATTATAGTAGCTACTGTTGATATCCAATTGTCTTGTTGTGAAATGCTGTGTTGCTTGTATTGTTCCATTCTGATCTGCGTTGTTCTGTCCTCTTTTGTTTTATTCTCTGTAAAATAAAATTTTAAAAAAAGGTGGTGGATAAACTGCATTTTTTGGATGAACATGAAATAAATAAAAGTAATTGCAACTACACTGACATATGAAAGAAGCAACATATTAGAACATTAGATTTCAAATGTGGAGAGGAATGAAAGAGAAGTGTTAGATTTTTATTAGTATTTTTCTTTTTATTTAGTTATTTCTTTTCATATCTTTATGATCAATGTTAAATTGCTCTCATTTTGAGACAGTTATACCCAAAGATATTTTTTGCAAGCTTTATGTTAATCACCAAGCAAATATATATGAAAGACAAATCAACAATCATAAGAAAGAAATCAATACATGGTACCAAAGTGATACATTTTACTAAAAAGAGTCTGAGAGGAGAAATAAACAATCAATAGCAATAAAAGTTAATAATGAGTATTAAAATGGTTGAAGTAAGACCTGACCAGTCAATTGATATCTTGAATGTAAACAAAGGAAATGTTAAGAAACAAAGTGAATGGGTAAACCTGCCAAGATGTTTTGGAAACCAATGAATGGTTTCCAAGAATCTTCACTTTTGGAGACACATACATACTGAAGGGAAGGCGTGGAATTCGATAGTGCATGCAAATGGGACCAAAAAGAAGGCAGGGACAGTTATATTTTGACTAGAAATACTTGACTTTAAGACCAACACAGTATAAAAGAGACTGTGGAGGCCAGTATGTGTGATAAATGAAACAGTGTAAAGAAATGACTCTACATGCACCAATATCTGAGCACATAAATATTTAAAGGAAATAATAATAGACTTAAAGATAAACTCTAAAAATAGTAGTTGTAGAATTTAACATGCTTCATCAATGAATATCATCCAGACCAAAAACAAAAATAATACAGCAGAATTAAACTCCACTTTCGGGTAAGTAATTATGAATGACATCTACCAATTTTTGTATCTGGTGGCTACAGAACCTACATTCTTCTCAACAACACAATCAATAATCTCAGAATAGGCCTGAAGTCACAAGACAAATCATAAACTTTGTAAAAATACTGAAATCACATCACTCATCTTTTCTAACTATAATGCAATAAAATAAAAAAATCAATAACGAATAATAGAAATTATCTAAAGATGTGAATATGAAGTAAACTGCTGATGAATGATGAATGAGTTAAAAGAAGAAATTAGAAGAAAACTTTAAAAATTCTTGAAACAAATGATAATGAAGACACAACATGCCAAAACTTATGGAGACGCAGCAAAAGCAGTCCTAGCAAGGAGAATTATGGCAATCATTTCCTACATAAAACAATACCAATAATAAAAATTATTGCTGACAGAAATGAAATGGAGACAAAAACCAATACAAAATATCACATCATTCTCAAATGTGGATCATTGGAAGAAACTGATGAAAAAGTCACTGAAGTCAGTAAGACTTAGGAAAACTCTAGACAGCATCTATGTGAATGTTGAGATGGAAACTCATCTGTCATTCACAGTTTTAAAGTGGGCATAGGAATCTTTATCAGAACTCAGAAATGGTGGTATGTGGAGAAGGGCACCTGAGGAACTTCCCTGTCTCTGTAGAGGTGAAGCCAGCATGAGGATTAATAGTGAGGGGTTTGATGGATGTTACACAGTTGATTGCAGTCACACATAAGTCAGGTAGGAATCAAATTTATCAAGTATGTAGCTTTCCTCAGTACCACCCTAGTTTTCATATTGTATCCGGTGTCATGGGTGGTGGTGAAGGTAGTGTTCTTCCTACAGCTGTAAAGGTGATAGTCACCATCTCCTCATCTAGTGGGACATTAGCAATTGAGCTTATGACCTGAAGATGGAGGAGTCTGGCAGTTGAGGGTGTGCAGTTGCTTTATATCTCCTTTCATTGTATAGTTGACAAATACACTCCATGGGTAAAGGTGGACATTAACACAGACTACCAGCGACAGTCCTCTGAATTTGGGGCCCATGGTCATATCAAATTTAGATGATGTCAGGGCTTGAGTGGACTGTGCCCAGCATCCTTCATTCAACCAGGGGAGCCAGGCCTGCCAAACGGGGAGCCAAGCAGGCACCACGCAACAAGGTGAGTTGCAGCTCCCCTGGGTAGGCCTGGAAAAGTTTGGGACCATCAATTCTGACAGCTGGGTGCCTGCCCAGCCCCCTTAGGTCACTGGACTAGACTCCAGATGTCCCACAGGCTTGAGTGGACTACACCCAGAAACCTTCATTCAACCAGAGGATCCAGGACCGCCGAAAGGGGAGCCAAGCCTGTGCTGCAGCATGAGGTGAGTTGCAGCTCCTGAAGGTAGGCCCGGAAAACTTTGGGACCATCAATCCCAACAGCTGGGTGCTGACCAGCCCCCTTAGGACATTCGACTAGGCTCCAGAGGTTCCCAGGGCTTCAGTGGACCATGCCCAGCAACCTTCATTCAACCAGGGGAGCCAGGCCCACCACACAAGGGTAGCCAAAGCCAAGTGAATCCCAGTGGCAGAGGGCTCAGGAGGTTATGTCCAACACATCCAGGGAAAGCTTAAGAAAATCACTGGAAACACAGAAATAAAGGAAAATGACAAAACAAAAGACCAAAATGCAATCTCAAAACTGCAGCCCATCCCAAGAAAACCTAGGAGCCAAGTGCATAGAAGAAAATACTACACATACACCTGAAATGCGTGAGATGATATCAACTGAAATAAAGAAGCAAGTATGGGAAGCTATGAGGGAACTAATATCAGAAATATTCTCCCAGGTAAAAGAAGAAATGATAAAAGTAGTGAAAGAAATACTGACGGCATCTAATGAAGACACAGCTAAAAAATTAGAGGAACAAAGCAAAATAAGAGAATCCCTGAATGAACAGTTTAAGAGAAAAACAGAATGCATTAAGCAGATTTAAAGAGATATACAGGAAATCAAAAACTCTAATGAAAGTTGCAAAATCTGCCTCAATGAAAGTGAAGATAGAATCTCAGATCTTGAAGATAAGATTGCAGCTAGTGAACAGGAAAGGAAAGATCTTCTAACAATAACAAGAAATCAGGAAATAACAATTCAGCAGCTGTAAGATGATGCAAAGAAAAACAATATAAGATTAATAGGGATAAAAGAAAAAGAAGGGGAAAACGCAAATGATATTAAGAGGCTATTTACAGATGTAATAGCTGAAAACTTCCCAAACATGAGTATGGAAACTGACATACAGATTAGTGAAGCCTATAGAACTCCATATAGCCATAACCGAAACAAAATGACACCCAGACATATAATAATCACTATCCCAGAAATCCAATATGAGAACAGAATATTAAAAGCTGTTAGAGAGAACAGACAGGTCACCTATAAAGGAAAACCTATCAGAATCACAGCAGACTTCTCAACACAAACAGTGAAGTCAAGAAGAGCATGGAGTGAAGTTTTTCAGATCTTAAAGGAAAAAGACTTCCAACCCAGATGACGTACCCTGCAAAACTGTCCTTCAAAATGGAAGGAGAAATAAGATACTTCTATGACAAACAACAGCTGAAGAACTTCATGATCACCAAACCTAAACTACAAAGAATACTGAGAGACATTCTAGATACACATAGGAAAAAACCACTAAGCAAGACAGACAGTTAAACAGGATGGAAAGCCAAGATACAAAATCAGAAAGATAACATGTCAACAATAAACCATTATATGACAGTTATAACCATTAATGTAAATGGCCTCAATTCACCAAGTAAAACAAACAGACTGGCAGAATGGATCAAGAAACAACATCCAACCATATGCTGCCGACAAGAAACCCATCTAACCCAACAGGAAACTCATAGACTGAAAGTCAAAGGATGGAAAACAATACTTTATGCAGCTGGAACTCAAAAAAAGCAGGGGTAGCTATTCTGTTTGCAGACCATGTGAACTTCAATCCAAGAATGGCCCAAAGAGATGAAGAAGGTCACTACATACTAGTTAGGGGAAAATTTCAAGAGGAAGAGATAACAATCTTAAATATATGTGCACCAAATTAGAGCACCCAGATACACAAAGCAAGTATTAACAGAAATGAAAAATCAAATAGGCAGTAACACAATTATAACAGGAGACTTTAGCACACCATTGACACAAAGGGATAGATCAAATAGACAAATAGTCAGCAAAGAGATAACATAACTGAATCACACCTGTGAACAAATGGATTTGATAGACGTATACAGAATGTTCCATCAACAACATCAGGATATACATTCTTCTCAGCAGTACATGGGACATTCTCTAAAACAGACCATATATTAACTCACAGAACATATTTAAATAAGTGCAAAAGAATTGAAATTATCCCATGCATGTTATCAGATCATAGCACCATGAAACTGGAAATTAATGACAAAAGTAACTGCAAAAGCCACACAAACACATGGAAATTAAATAATACACTCTTGAGCAATCAGTGGACCACAGAGGAAATTAAAGAAGAAATTAAATAATATTTACAAGCAAATGAAAATACAAATACAACTTACCGGAATCTGTGGGATGCAATGAAAGTGGTCCTCAGAGGAAAATTTATTACACTGAGTTCCCACATTAGAAAAACAGAAAGAACACAAATAAGCAATATGACATTACACCTGAAACATCTAGAAAAAGAAGAGCAAGCCAAACCCAAAGCCAAAAGAAGGGAGGAAATTATAAAGATCAGAGCAGAAATTAATGCAGTAGAGACTAAGAAAACAATTCAAAGAATCAATGAATCAAAGAGTTCGTTCTTTGAAAGAATAAATAAAATTGACAAGCCCCTAGCCAACCTAATTAAAAAAGGAAAGAAAAGACTCAAATTCATGCAATACAGAATGAAAAAGGTGAAATCACTACCGACCCTGTGAAAATACAGAAGATCATCAACAACTATTTCCAAAACTTCTACTCTCATAAATTTGATAACACAGAAGAAATGGACAGATTCCTAGAAACATATGAACCACAAAAGCTGGATCAAGAAGATGTAAAACTGATGAATAACCCAATTTCTATTAATGAAATTGAAAATGTAATCAAGTCCCTACCAACAAAGAAGAGCCCAGGCCCAGATGGATTCATTGTGGAATTCTGCAAGAAATGCAAACAAGATGTAATGCCGACACTCCTCAAACTTCAATGAGATTGAAAGGGAAGCAATTCTCCCTAAGTTGTTCCTGGAAACAAGTATCACTCTAGTACCCAAATGTGAGAAAAACCCACCTGAAAAAGAGAACTATAGGCCAATCTTCCTAATGAACATAGATGCAAAAATTCTCAATAAAATATTGGCAAACAGGGTGCAGCAAATCATCAAGAAGATTATATACCATGACCAAGTGGGATTCATCCCAGACATGCAGGGATGGTTCAACATATGTAAATCAATAAATGTAATCCACCATATCAATAGAGCCAAAAGCAAGAATCACATGATCATTTATGTAGATGCAGAAAAAGCTTTTGATAAGATCCAACACCCATTCATGACAAGAACCTTACAGAGAATTGGAATAGATAGTCTTTACCTCAATATGATAAAGACCATCTATGACAAACCAACAGCCAGTGTTATATTAAATGGCCAAAAACTTAAATCCTTTACCTTGAAATAAGGCACAAGACAATGATGTCCCTTATCACTGCTCTTATTCAATATAGTACTAGAAATACTAGCCAGAGCAATCAGACAAGAGAGAAATAAAAGAAGCAAAGATAGGAAAAGAAGAAGTTAAATTATCATTATTTGTAGATGGCATGATACTCTACATAGAAGACCTCCAAACCTCCATTGAAAGACTCCTAGATATAATAAATAAATTCAGCAATGTAGCTTGATACAAAGTCAGTACTAAAAAATCAATAGCATTATTATACACTAACAACACAATCACTGAGAGAGAAATAAGAGAAGCCATACCCTTCACACTAGCATCCAAAAAAATGAAATACCTAGGAATTAATCTAACAAAATACGTAAAAGAGTTGTACAGGGAAATTTATACTATCCTGAAAAAAGAAATTGAAGAGGACCTCAGAAAATGAAAAGACATCCCTTGTTCATGGGTAGGAAGAATAAATATTGTGAAAATGGCCATTCTCCTAAAATTCTTATATAGATTCAATGCAATCCCAATGAAAATACACTAAAATACCTCATAAATCTAGAGAAATCACTCCTAAAACTCATCTGGAACCAGAAGAGACCTAGAATAGCAAAGGCAATTCTAAGCAGCAAAGCCAAGGCAGGAGGCATCACAATCCCTGACTTGAAGTTATACTACAAAGCTACTGTAATAATATTAACATGGTACTGGAATAAAAACAGACCTGAAGATCAATGGAATAGACTAGAAGGTACAACCATGAACACACTCAGCCACCTTATGTTTGATAAAGGGACCAATAACAGTGCTGGAAAAACTGGCTATCCATATGCCAAAAAGTAAAATTAGACCCATGCCTATCACCATGTACTAAACTATAATCTAAATGGATCAAAGATCTAAATATTAAAACAGAAACACTAAATCTGTTGGAAGATTAAGTAGGTAAAAATCTTGAAGACATTAAGAGTAGGTAGACAATTCATGAACAAGAACCAAATTGCACGGGAAATACTTCCCAGAATCAATAATTGGGATCACGTCTTATTAAAGAGTTTCTGCATGTCGAAAGAAATCTCCAGCAGAGTGAAAAGAAAACCCACAAACTGGGAAAAAAATCTTACTGAACTGTCCCTCAGACCAAGAACTTCTGTCTAGAACTTATAAAGAATTAAAAAAAAATCAGACCCCAGAAATTCAAAGCCCCAATCCAAAAATGGGCAACCGAGATGAGCACACAGTCCTCAGATGAAGAAATACAAATGGCAAATAAATACATGAAAAAATGTTCATCTTCATTGTTCATTAGAGAAATGCAAATTAAAACCATACTGATATTCCATCTCCCTCCAGAAAGAATGGCCAGGATCAATAAAACTACCAACAACAAATGCTGGAGGGGCTGTGGGGAAAAAGGAACTCTTCTGCACTGTTGGTGGCAGTGTAGACTGGTGCAACCACTGCGGATGTCAGTCTGGAGATTTCTGAAAAAGTTGGGGTTAGAGGTCCCATTTGACCCAGCTATTCCACTCTTAGACATATTCCCACAAGATCTGAAAACATCTTACCACACTGATATATGCGAACTCATGTTTATAGTGGCACAATTTGTAATAGCCAGATCTTGGAAACAACCTAAGTGCCCATCAACTGAAGAATGGATAAAAAAACTGTACTTTTATACAATGGAGTACTACTCAGCTATAAAGAATGATCACGTTGAGATATTTATAAATAAATGGGTGCAACTTGAATCTATACTCATAAGTGAAATAATTCAAACTCACATGTATAAATACTGTATAGTCTCCTCAGTGTAAGAAATGATAAGAGTATAGAAGATTTTATGGTAATCATGGTTCACCATTATACTGCTTTGAAGTCTTATATTTTCATTCATTGGTTGGAATGGATTTATTCTGTTTTGTTTGCTCTTAATATATGTGAGCATATGAATAGTTACTTTGAAGGCAAGGCCATATGGCAGCCATTGTTGATTTAATACCATCTTGCTCTGAAGTCCTACCGTGCTCTTGTTTTTCTATTACCATTGGTTCTATCACATTGTGTCTTATTGGATTTTAGTATGTATGATAGTATAAACAAATTTTTTATGGACAATGAGTTAATATAGCAGCCATTGTTAATCTTTGGTTATTTGGTTCAGAATGCCTTGCAATACTTTCATTATCTTGAGTGGTTTTATTCTATTCTGTTATGTTTGACTATTGTGTGTAAAGCTAAGCTCAACTATTTCAAAGAAAGAGACATTATGATAGCTACTGTTAATATCAAATTATCTTGTTGTGAAGTGCTGTGTTGCTTATATTATTCTGTTCTGATCTGCTTAGATCTGTCCTCTTTAGTTTTATTTTCTTTAAAGCAAAAAAAAAAATAAAAAAATTAGATGATGTCAATGTCATTTAAATTTCTATTGGAATAAAGTTCAAAGAAAATTTGGAGTTCATTCAGATTCAAGGGCAGAAGTAAGAACAAGCTGTCTTTTGGTAGTTTCAGAATAGAAGTTATGGAGATTGAAATGTGGAAATTTTTCTCATAATAGGGTATCTTTGGTCCTTTTCTATGACTATAATTGAGAATAACACATTTTCTATAACACTTATCTCTCTTGAGGTCATTAATTCCTTGAATAACTATTTATAGCTGAACGTTTTAAATATAATAGCATTTCAATATTAACAGAGTTAGACATTTTACATTTTATAAAATTGATTTCTGTGCTAAATGAAGCTGGTATTATAATTTAAACTTCCAACTCTGCTTAAATATTTTTGTCTGTTAGTGGTCTACATGCCAACGTGTTGCATGATGTAATTAGCCCAAAGGCATTTATTACTGAAAATTTTGTATGGGCATCATTCTTTGAGCTAATCTTCCATTTTTAATCACATCATATTTACTTAATTTATTTTGTAGGAAGGAACTTTATGACAGAAATGAGGAAACTGATTCATGAATCTGAAGATTTAATTGAAAATCTTAGCTCTATTGTGTAATGTATGTTTTCAAAAAAGGCAAAACTGACTATCATTCTTATCAAGTATTATATGAAAAGCTCTTTGATTAGAGTTTCTGTGCTCTCTGCTCTTATTAAAGTCCTTTATAAGTCCCTCTCATTGGTTATACCACATTAAAATGTCTTTGCTGTATTCTCATATTCTAGATGTAAACCAATATTTTAGTTCATATTTCATTACATCATCCATTCAAAATATTGAGGCAATAAACATTTGACAATTTCCAAAACTTTCTTTCTTCTATAAAGTGCAATGCAGCACTGTACTCTTGACCTGTGTACAAAGGAACCTGAGACAGGCCATAACTGATATATAGGCTGGGAGAGGGTTACAGCCCCTGTCCAGCATTTATCTTGGGACCTTATATATCTAAGGACTGGAAGAAGCCATATTAACTCATCCTGATTATACTGAGGACCAGAACATTCACGAATGACAATAGGAACCATTCTATCATGTGTGTAAGTCTTGGCGGGAACATATTTTAGAGAAACTAGGAAAACATAAGAGGGGATTTTGAAAAGAAAAAAGGAGGAGGGCAGACAGAGAGTATGAGAATACTGCAAGGACTAGTTCAGGAAAGAGCAGTGCTCACTTAAGTTGAGTATATAATTTTCACCAAAATATGTTCATTGCTCTCGTTTGTGCTTGTAAACTCCAAATTTGAGTGAGAATGGTCAAACAGTCAGGACTTAAGATGTCAGTCCATAGCTTGTTTTTTAGACAAAGTAGAGGACTCTGTATATATAAAAAAGTAGTAATTTCAAAATGACACTGGAATTTTACCAGATAACAAAGTCCCTTACATTCCCAAATATCAGTGCTTTCATTATGTATTTAAACACTCTCCAGAGTTCATAACATCACTTTGTACATCCAGTAGAGTTTCTAGTTTATAAACAGAATGCATTAGTCCTCTCTTCCTATTCTAGGGCATGCTGGAAGACGTCAAATGGACATGTGTGTAAGTTCAAAATGATATGATCAGGAGCAATAAGATTAGCATAACCAAGTTCAAACATTTTTACACTGTAAAGATTTATAGAATAAAGGAAGAGTGGTTATTACTCAATGTGTATGCTTTATAGTCCCTGCACACATCATAGAAACTTCAAAATACACAATGCAACTGATCAGATTCATGCATCATAGGCATCTGAAAGATCTCATCCTTGTCTAGGGTAAACTTCACTTTCCAATATGGACATAGTTCTTTCAAAATAGCCACTAAACTAAATAAACAGATAGGAGGTTAAAAAGGCAGGTTTTCTAGTTCTGACAATGGCTGAGAAACTTGAAAGAAGGATCAAAAATATAGGAAAGGACTGAAAATCTAAATGCTGCATTTCACCATGAGCACAATCATTGAAAGAACAATATCAGGTCTACAACATAAGCTATACAATAGGAAATAAAAGAGTTAAAAAAAGTGATGCTATCCAATTCTTGCTTGAATTCTACAAAATTTCCATGCATGGTATTCTATTTCCTGATAGAAAATGACAATGTGAGACAAATAAAGAAATTAATTTAAATCATCCGACAAGTAATTAAAAAGGGCTAATATCAGTCTGGTACCCCTGGACCTGAACATTTCTAATTTCTGAAATTACAAATCAAGACTTAATCTAGAATTTGTGTGTGTGTGTGTGTGCCTACCTGTCCATGTGATCTTTGAAAGGTCATCCATGTTTGGAGGGAAGTTGAATGGATTTGTATATAGGAGGCAGGAGTGGTGCAGAACATGGTTAGAATGGATGGATAACTGAGAATAACCAGCAATGAAACAAAGAAGGAACAAAACAGAAACATTGGAGTGGATTAAAAATCTAGAGCTAAACACCAAAGTTGTGTTTGATTCATTTATATGTTTTTTTATTATTATCTGTTTTTAGTGCATATGATTACCTTTATTGTGGGGAATCTGTATGTGTACATTAATTCTTTTTCTCTTTTTTCCCTGTAACAAACTTTTCTGCCTTTCCTATCTGCTATATTTCCATTTTTTCTTCAACTATTTTTCCTTCCTTTCTCCTTACTCCCTGAAAACCTTGTTTGTCTTTCAATTATAAAAAGTTCTCCATATTTCCTATCATTGACCTGTTTTTCTTTTCATGATTCAGACCTTGGATTTATCAAATGTCTTGCTTTCTGGAGTGTGACTGTGGAATTGGACAGTGGTTGAGCACTGATCCCCATGGCCACCTCAAACGCCAGCAGCACCCTGTCCTCCACATTCCATCTCACAGGCATGCCTGGCTGTGAAGAATTCCACCACTGGATTTCCATCCCCTTCTGTTTCATCTGCCTTGTTGGAATAACTGGCAACTGCACCATCCTGCATGCTGTCCGGACAGACCCCAGGCTGCGTGAGCCCATGTACTACTTCCTGGCCATGCTTTCCCTCACTGACATGGGCATGTCCCTGCCCCCAGTGATAACGCTTTTCGGGGTGCTGTGGTCCATTTGTAGGGAGATCCAGTTCGATATCTGTGTGGTCCAAATGTTTGTGATTCAAACTTTCTCCTTTACTGAGTCATCTGTGCTGTTGGCCATGGCCCTGGATCAATATGTAGCTATCTGCCACCCACTGCACTATGCTACCATTCTCACCCCAAAACTGATCATCAAGATTGGGATTGCAGCCCTGCTCAGGAGCGCTATTCTAATGATTCCACTTCTTGCTGGTCTGGCATTCCTTCCCTTCTGCCATTCTCGTGTCCTTTCTCATTCCTATTGTCTTCACCAGGACATGATTTGCTTTACCTGTGCTGATACACAATTTAATGTTTTATATGGTTTGGTTTTGATTATTCTGCTATGGAGTCTGGATGCTTTGGGAATTTTAGTATCTTATGCTTTCATCCTTGATTCTGTGTTAAGAATCTCATCCCGTGAGGGGAGGCTGAAGGCACTCAGCACGTGTGCCTCCCACATCTGTGCTGTGCTCATCCTGTATGTGCCTATGATAGGGTTATCTATTGTACATCGTTTTACCAAGCATTCCTCTCTTCTTGTCTACATTTTCTTGGCTCATATCTACTTAATGGTTCCACCAGTGCTCAATCCAATCATCTATAGTGTGAAAACTAAGCAGATGCGCCATGGGGTCCTCCAGCTATTCATTTGCCCCAAAGTTGGTTCTGTGGTGATATAGCCATTTCCTCAAGAAAATAACAAATTCTTCTCTGCAGCTGATATTAAACTATGATTAAATATTTTCACTAGGCATGTTTCAGCAAAAGTAGTCAGAAAAGCTTCTTTAAGAGAATACAGTAGAGTCAAAGTATATCATGTAATTTGTATCCAGTGGAACAGGATAGCCTTACTTTGCAAATGCTTTATAATATTTGCATATGCATGAGTGAAATGCTAAGGTTTGTGTTGTAAATAGTTTCTATTTATTTTCCCCTTCTTTTCTATCAAGCTGTAGTCAATGTTAGTTATCTGTGAAGTTTTGTATGAATATCCAAACCTATGTTTGCTATATTTTTATATTTATTTACTTCCTGACATTCCATAACATTTAACAGAGAATCTTATGCTTTTTTGTTATTTAATTGTGACTGTTTTATTTATTTTTATTTTTTTATTTTTATTTTTTTTGGTACTGGGGATCAAACTCACGACTGCATGCTTGCAAGCCAAGTGCTTATGCCACTGAGCTAAATCCCTAGCCCCTATATATCCAGCCCATTTATATCCAGCATCCTATCTACCTGAAGAAGCATAATTGTTTTTTGGACTCTAGAAGTGTCCTGTGTTTTGAGAAGTTTTTTTTTTATTTAATTAACTTTTTTGGAAATAATTTTGATTATCTACAAAACTGAGACTTAATTTTTTTTAAATTTTCAGGTATTATATTGTAAACATAGTTCTAACCTTTGTCTTAAATATGTCATCTTCAGTATTATTTAACTCACTGAAGTTGATATGAAAACTGAAGCTCACTGAGACATAGTGTGTAACAGCAGGAAACAGATAACATGACTTTTTAATATTTATGTAAATTTTTAAAGAACAAAACTATCTTACCTCTTTTCAGTTCTTAATTTTTATTAGTTCACATCAATACTGTAAAATGGTAACATGCCTCATGAGGACTTGGTACATGTACAGAGCACAGATTAATTCTTTTTACCTTTCGTTCTCCTCCTCTAAAACCTCCCTTGTTTTTAAAATCTCTACTTCCCTATTTTTACCTATCTTTATAGTATCTCTGAAATCATGTTGCATACAGTCATACATATTTTGTGTTATAATCTCTGCAAAGAAATAGAAAAAAATTAACTCACTTGTTTTCTCTGTTTCAAAGAAAAAAGCAGAGTGAACAAAAAATGTAAAAATGCTTTGTAGTTCCTTATATTTGCAGAGATCTTAATAATACCATTGAGTTTTTGCACTAATTTTTATAAAGATTAGGCAACTCTTGTAAGAATTAGCACATTTCTTTTTTTATAAAAGTTGTCACTCACTTTATACTGAATGTATCCATGATGGTGAAATAAATCAGTCATTGAATAAATGAAGATTAGTTTGGATACACATTTCACATCTTCGAGCCAAAGAGAATCGCTCAATGTCTGACTCCAGGATATTAACTGTGCACAAGGTAGCTGGGGCTACTCTGTACACAGAAGAGCCTCGTGAGAATGAACTACTCTCTCCAGGTTCATTCCTTATTCATTTTGAGCAATATGACAACAATGTAGTTGTGTAAATATGGATTTGCTTTTTCTGACCATGAGGAGTGACAACACTTACAGAAGACTACCAGCAAAACTCAACATGGCAACTACTCAGTGTTAAATAGTCAAAATGCTTTCAGGGTGCAGAAAGAAGGTACAGCCTGCTTAGAACTTCTAACCCTAACCCTAACCTTAACCCTATCCATACCCCTAACCCTAACCCTAAATCCAAGGTTAGCAAATATAGAGAGAATCTATTTCATCCAGAAATATATTACAGAAATACTGCAGGAGGTTTTTTTTTTTTAACCTGAAGGAAGAGTAAGAAGAGAACATGAGAGAGTAAAAAATACTAAGCAGTAAGCACCATGCAGAGAATTCAGAGTTCTCTGATACTAGCAGCATGGGAGATGAAACTAAAAATAAACCAATTACAATAGTTAGTTTCATAGTGTAGTAAGAGAGGCAATATGGAAGTCTTAAAATGAGCTATTAAAGCTTAAGTTGTTAGTTTATAGAGTTTTGATTAGTACTTTCTCATTCTTTTGTTATATATATATATATATATATATATATATATATATATATATATTTTCTTGGAAAAGAAGCTATTTTGAAATGATAGTGACATGATTCTACTTTATTTATTTATTTATTTATTTATTTATTTTGTCTTTTTGAGACAGGTCTCGCTATGCAGTTTGGACTGGCCTTGAGCTTACTTTGTAGCCCAGGCTGGTCTCGAACTTGCAACAATCCTCCTGCCTCAGCCTCCCGAGTGCTGGGATTACAGGCATGAGCCACCACACCCAGTTGATCTTATATTTTTGATTACTTTTTTTGTTACATTTCTGTTTGTGTGGCACTGGGGATCAAACTCACGACCTCATGCTTGCCAGACAGGCACTACCCAGAATATATTTTTATAAACTTATTTAAAACCACAAAGGTGAGATCTGTAATGCATACATCAAAAATAATGAACAAAGAGTCAAAATCTGCTAAAAAAGTTTATGCATAAAGAAAGACTGTAAGAGGTTTAGAAAAAAGCAGTAATAATAAAGGTGGAAAGAATGTATCAAAATGTAAACAATAAGACCTGACATCTTAGAAGTTATTGAAATGTAAATGACATAAGTTTATTAGTTAAAAGGCTGAGGATAACTGCATGGATGGAAAGAGATCCAATTACATATTGTTTACAAAAGTTTCACTTGGCATCTTTCTTCCTTTCTTCCTGTTTCCTTTCTTTCTTTCTTTCTTTCTTTCTTTCTTTCTTTCTTTCTCTCTTTCTTTCTTCTTTCTTTTTTGAGATAGTGTATGTCTATGTATTTGGTCTTATCCTTGAATTAGCTATGTAGCTCAGGCTACCCTCAAACTTATGATGAGCCTCTCAATTGCTGTGATTGCAAATGTGCACTGCCATGCTGAGCTCACTTCATGTTTAAGCAGATGTACAGAGTAGAAATGAGAGAATGAAAGAAGATGTTCCATGTAAAAGAAATCCAGAACACACACACACACACACACACACACACACACACACAGGAAGAGAGAGAGAGAGAGAGAAAGAGAGAGAGAAAGAGAGAGAGAAGAATAGAATAGAATAGAATAGAATAGAATAGAATAAATGTAGACATTGATTTATCAGACATAATAGACTTTAAATCAAAAGCTATAAAACAGGGAAATAAAGACAAAGCAGCTCATTAAAGAAGAATTTGAAATACACATCAACCCAATATTGGAACAGCCTCATATTTAAAGTATATATTATGATACCTAAAGGAAGAAATAGACTCCAAAACAGTAATAAACATAGAATTTAATCAACCATTTTCAACAATGGACAGCTCATATACACAAATTCAGGAAAGTAAGAACAGAGTTAAATTTTGCCTCAGAACCATGGACCAAATATATTTACTAAGCACTCCATCCAAAACTTGCTAAATAAAGGTTTTTCTCATAAGCATAAAATAAGTAAAATCCTTGAATATGGGAAGTTAATAAAGGTTTACAGAGTACTTCATTCATCTAGAACAGAGTACACACTCTTTTCAGCAGCACATGCTACTTTTTCCAAAACAGATTATATTTACCAAGCATTCCATCAAAAAATTACTGAATAAATCTTTTTCTCAAAGAAGCCATTCCTTTCCTGTGAGCCTTCACCAGTCATGGCCCCCAAGGAGGAAAACAAAAAGATAGCACCCTCCTGGGAGCCAGTGCCAGTCACAGGCTTCAGGAAAAACAAGAAGCCATCCCCTTCCTGTGAGTCAGAATGAGTCATGGGCCATGGGGAGGAGAACAGGAAACCAATCCCTTCCTGTGAGTCAGCCAGGATGAGGGCTGGGAAACAAGAAGAACCAAGGTCCCCCCACCAACTCATAAACAACTGGCTGATCTGGAGAAACACAGACTAAGTTATTGAAGTAAAAGAAAAAAAAACTTCATATTTTTAGCGTTTTATGATTGATTGACTTTGCAGACCTAAAGCCAGTAGTTTGAGCATCCGTTTAGAGGATAATAATATGTGATACAGCAACAATGTGGGAATCTCCTTGTGAAGGTGATAGCCGTTGTTAACTCCTTATTATCTTGTTTTAAAGTCCTTTATCATTTTAACCATTTTGTTTTGTTTAGTATTATTATGCTTTGTTTGTTTGATTTTATTATGTCTGATTGTGTGGGCAGTAATTTGAAGATAACAAGAGGCATTATAATAGCCATTGTTGATTTCTTAATACCTGGTTTTGAAATCCTGTATCACTTTCACTGTTTTAGTTTGAATGGCTTTATTGTTTTATTTTGCTTGGTATTGTTCTGTTTAAAATAAAAAAAAATAAAAAAAGGTTTTTCTCATGAGGAGAAAAATAAGTAACATCCTTGATTATATGGAGTTTTATGCATTATTATATGGATTAATAAAGAGTTACAGAATATTCCACCCTTCTACAACATAGTATACATTCTTTTAGGCAGCACATGGTACTTTTTCCAAAATAGATCACATACTAATACACAAGGTCTGCTTAGGTAATTATAAAAGAATTGATATTGCCACACACATACTATCAAATTGTGCAATGAAATTAGAAATCAGTAACAAGAAATTTGGAAAAGAGAAAAAAATAAAGGAAAATTAACAACATACTCCTTAAACAACCAGTGGGTCACAGAAGAAATCAGACCACAGAAGAAATTTAAAAATTTCTGGAAATTAACAAAAATGACTATGCAACTCACCAAAACCTCTAAGATACTATGGAAGATAGTTCTAAGAAGAAAACTCATTGCAATCATTTCTTACATTTGGAAAACAGAGGAGGCCCAAATAAATAACTTTATGAGTTGTCTTAAGATACTTGAGAAACAACAACAAACTTTTGCCAAAGTGAAATTAAAGAGGGAAATTAAAATGAAGAAAGTGTAAATCAATGAAATTGGGACTAAACATACCATAAAAATGCAACAATTTGAAAAGCTAGTTCTCTGAAAAAGTACATAAAATAGATAAGCCCTTAGCCAGATTTACTCATAGAAAGAGAATAAAGGCTCACATCAATGCAATTAGATATTACAAAGTTGAAATCACAACAGATACTGTCAAAATCCAAAAGACAGCTAGAAACTTCTCTAAAAAATATATTTCAACAACTTACCAAACTTTGAAGGAATGGACTGATTCAAGAAGTGTAAAACTATCAACTCCTACCCAAGAAGTCATAGTATAATTAATAACTCAACAATAAAGAAATTGAATCAGTTATAAAGAATCCACTAATTAAAAAAAAATGGGACCTGGTGGACTCACAGCTATATTCTATAAAATGTGTAAAGATGCTATATCAGCAGTAATACTCAAGCTCTTTGAAGAAATTTAAAAGAATGGAATGCACCCAAATTAACATAGGGATTCAGTATCACTCTGAGATCAAAATAGGGAAGAAACCCAATTAAGAAAAAAAACTATAGGCTTATCTCCTTCATGAACATAGACAAGAAATTATGAAAGGGAAATCTACTAGATGTGCTTCTTGTGGCATAATTCACACAAGAAGCTCTGCAAGCAGAGAAGGAGCAATCATTTGTGGAAAAATTTTTTGAAAAACCCTCTATATGTTCACAGTGGAGTAGTGTTCATCCAGGAAGGTGAAACCAGGTCATCTTCAGTTAAGTAGACCAACTCAGAAGACAAATAGCTCATATTCTCGTTTATATAAGAAACAATGGTAAAAATGACAGATCACGTGAAAGTAAAAAGGAGACTAGTAGAGAATACAAAGAGAGTGAAAGGAAGAGAAAGAAGAGTTAGAGGGAGACTAAATGGTCAAAATATGTAAAATGTATCTATGAGAACAACAAAGTATTACTTGGTATTCTGTGTAATTAACATGAACAAAGAGAAAGTTAAGATCATAAAATAACTCTGCATCAAATGAAGTAAACATTTCTTCATATATTTTGTTATAAATTACCAGTTATCAGAATTTATTTAATATATGTGTTGTGTCACAGCAAAATTAATGGTTGAAGTAAAATCCATTGAAATGTAATTTTAATCTGTCAAGTACCTGAGAATGGGACACTAAATCACACTATTGTGTGTTCACAGAACATTTTGATACACATGATGATTTTTGAGATGCTACAGCTGAATACAAAGATATCATGGACATTCAACTTATTCATCTTCTATACAATATTTTCAAATAACATTTTCTCTTTTTAAAAGTAAGAGATAACTTAAATATGGTGGCCTGTTCTGTGAGAGGTGGAGGTAGGATTAAATTGAGCCCAACTTTTGCAACTCAGCAAGTCAGAGAGACATTTCTTCAAAAGAATAATTTTTAAAAAGTAAGGAACAGTTGGGGGTGCATCAAAATCTGAAGGCCCTGGGTTCAATTCCCAGGAGACCAAAAATCAATCAAACAAACATCAAAGAAAAATTAACACAGGTCTAATAGATTTACCCAGATGAAGGCTTCATATGCCAGACTGGTGACTATTTCAGAATGCAACCATATCTATATATGTGGAGTATACAAATTAGAATGATGAGTCTTTCAAGAATAAGTGCTTGACTAACAAAAACGTTATTGAGATGGATGGACACCGATCTGTGTTTAAAGGTGCTCAAACTTTACAAACATGAAGATTATATTTTACCCCTTCTAATGTTAAATAAACTCTCCAGTGACAATTTCATAAAGAATATGAGACATGAAGTGAAATTTGAATGAGACGTGTTTACCCTTTGCGATTGGAAACAAGAGATCAAACTAGAAATACTGTTACAAGAGTTGGAATAATGAAAGTGGCAGCTACATTACTCTAAATGGAAGGAATTACAAGAAAATGTTCATAGTGGAAGAATGAAAAGGGCCTAGGATAACATGTTAGGGAGTGGACACATTTAATAAAGCTCAACAAAGAAGAAAGAAAAGAACCAACCTAGCTGAAATTACTTATTTACGACTCAAGGTTAGGCTGAAGATTATCTTAGCTGCCTATATGCTCTTTGAGTCAAGTCCACCCAGCATCATTTCATATTTCCTTTACTTTCTTTCACAGGGGAAATTCAGAGGAGCATATCAGATTCCTTTCATGCTCATCATTTCCTTGTATTTTCCCTGGAATCTATTGTGAGAGCTCTCTTCCATTACTGGTCTTCCTAAATGAGACAATGCTTCAATGTTTCATCAAGTACTTCTCATCCATTTGCACACAGGACAGTCTAGAAAACTGGTGCAGATGTGAAGTATGCAGATGTGTGCTCACCAATGTACAGTTCTTGATACTTTCATGGTAAATGAAATCCTGACTCACAGACAGTGAATGGAATACTGTGACATTTGAATGTTTGTGTTGTGATCCAAACTACATGATTAGATTCTTTCACACCTAAGCTACATGTCACAGTTGATATTTGAAAGAAGGAAGAAAAGTAGCAAGTGATGAATGAATAAATTTTTTTTTTGAATTGTGCCATACCTGCGTTAGACTTCTACACGGTAGGACTTGGGAATGTCTTTTGTGATGGGTCATATTGGAGACATTACACAATTTTCAAAGAAGGCATGAGTAAAATGAAACTGGAAAGTATGAAACTGAAAAGGACTAATTGGTAAATATGGCATAAAACAGTAATTATGAGTCTTAATTTTTCCTTATGGAAGAAAATAATAAACTTTTCTCCTGAAAGTATCACATGGATTTTTTAAGATACAGTGAAACTGGTATATAAACATGTCATATTTAAGAATGCTGTCCACACAGATATGGGTATGATCCCTGAATGGGGAGGCTGAGACAGAAAGACTAAAAATTTGAATCTCATTTGAGGACACTTAATTTTATAGGAAATAAACAATAAACAAACAAAAATATGAAATAAATAAGTACCAGAGATGTACTCAATGCAAAGGCCCTTGGTTTAGTCATAGTGCCACAATTTTTTTAAAAAAATGCAAAAAAGGAAATTTTAGATTTTTGTATCACAACAGCAGAAAAAGAATTGATCTTATAAAAACAAGACTTATGTATCACAATCCCTGTGCATTTAACTGGGAAAGAAAAAGCAGAGTGAGACTTTTGAAAGTGTTGAGAATTAGAGACATATTAGTTCTGAATGAACCCAAGAAGGATGACAATGTTTTCTTAAGTCCCTTGAGGTTTTGGCTAGGGACAAGAGATCTCTTATTCCAGGTTCATAACTCCTCCTTCTCCAGACTTTGGTCAGGGAATATCAGAATTGGCATCCAGCAATGTCTTATCCATTTGGAGCTGAAAGGATTCACACTGTGTTCTACAATGATCCAGCCTTTGTACGAATTTGTTGGAAGGTAAACATGCAAGCATGAACTCAGATAGACTACAGAGGAAAAGAGTATGTGCACTGCAAAGACAGAGAAATGAGTGAGAAGCTGTCCCAGAAATGTTCACACAATTTGATTGACACCACTTAGGTGTCATTACAGAGAACACTCAGCACAAAGTATAAAGAAATAGACTGAAATCTCTGGAAAAGCATCAATGAGAGATGAGTAGAAGTGACAGAAAAACTGACAGCACTCTTCAGACACCTGGTAAGAACAACACCAGCCCACAAAGAGCATCTCCAGAATAAATGTAAATGTTCTGAAGATTTCCCTCCATAATTTGTCTTTACCAGCTTTTGCAGTAACAGCCACACAATTCAGTTACTATATATTTACATGCTCCCACCAACTACCACCTCTTTATGTCTGTACTTGTAGGGCAGTGCTCGTGACTCAGCTGGATACTCTGGAATTAGTCAGGAGATGATTGCTAAAGAATTGCTTTTCCAACTCTGATTATCTTTCTAATTTTCCTGTATTAGAAAGAGTCAGTGACCTATGGATAATAAGGCCATAGGACTAGGCTTTGAAAGCCGACCTGTACAGACCATGGTACTTAGTTAACTAAACAGTTTGTTCTAAACATATGTCAAATGATAGAGCTTTTCCAGCATAAATTTCTTCTGGTCTTCTCAAGGTTTAGGGTCCTTAGGCCCAGCCACTGATATAACTACTGGTGTACTTTTGATATGACATTCATATTTAGCTGATTCCTGAGCCTGCTGAAATACAGAAAATTCATTTGAAAGTCTAGGAATGAAAAAAACACATAGCTTTACATTTTACAAAATCACTGATAATTTTCTACTATACAGTCTAAAAATTTCTTGGTTTAAAATCTGTAGTTTTTAACAAGTGGAACTTTTGATTAAAAAGTTTTGTATCGGGCATTGGAAAAAGTTTAGAGAAAATTCAATCATCAAAGAAATTAATAAGTGATTAAAACTCTAAGTTATTCTCATATGAAAAATATCTGATACCCTAAATCTGTTACCTATTTTTCTTAACTAATAATATATTTGGCTCTTTTAACTAAATCTCTAAAACCCTTATTCTTATGAATTTCTTACAGATAAGCTCACAAAATAATAATATTTCATTATAAATAAATGAATCTATATAGGCCATATCTCATGCAATAATAGTTGTAGGAAGTTTAAAACCAGGAAATTGGCTTTTATTCTGAATAAATTATACATCTTCTCTTTTTTCTATATTTGGATTTCATTAAGAATCTTTCCGGGGGCTGGGGGTTTAGCTCAGTGGCTTAAGTGCCTGCCTGGCAAGTGCAAGGTCATGAGTTTAATCCCCAGTACCAAAAAAAAAAAAAGATATCCCCCCAAAGAATCTTTTCTCTTATCAAGTGTATTACTGTTGTACATTATTTTGTTTCTTAGGGGTTTCTCCTTTCTAGATTTCTCTAGTGTATTACAGAATATTTGCCATTTTAAGCAGACAACTAACTGTAAGGATGTCAGCTGTGGGAAATATAATCAAAGTAAAGTAGAAGTTCAACATGGGAAAGAACATTGACTCAGACACACCAAAAGTTCACGCACATTATTTATGTGAATCAACTGACTACAGTAGATGTAATCATTGTGTACTGTAAATATGTACCAACAATCAAAAGAAGGAAACTGGAAAGTTGAAAAAATATTTTAATTTTTCTTTTTCAAACATTTACTGAGAATATTTTGAGAAAATATGTTCAAATATTCTGTGCTATGTGTCTTACTGCCATGATTTAAGAATTCCATATAGATACAAATGTTAGAGACATAGATTTATTTATTCATGGTATCAATATTGATCCCATAGCCTTCATACTTAACTACAGCTCTATCCTTCCCCAATTTTTGAAATTTGAGATGAACTCTTGAGAGCCTCCTCAGTTTACCGGAGTTCTGGGACTACTAGTGAGCACCAAGACACCTGGTTTATATTATTCTATTGAGCTACAACAATTTCTGTCTTTACTTCCTTATCACTCATACAGCCCACTTCACACTAACAAATGAGTCATACTTAAAATCTGCTGATCAAAGCAGATTGTCCCTCACCAAAAGATGACTGGAATAAGAGTACTATTAGAAGAGCAGGCAAACTTCAGGATATGGAGAAACATACCAGTATCTTAAGACACTTTGACATTCCAATAAAAACCAACAAGTCTAATTTTTTCACCCACAGGTTTCATAATAAATTAACAGAAGATCAGCAAGATGGTCCTGACTCAGCCAATTTTGCTGAATCCAGCGCAGTCATTCTCTCATGTGCAGAACATTGCACTGTGTCAGGCTATGCATGGATTCCTCTCTGAATGCAGCAATGTGTCCCTATGCAGCTGTCTTTTTCCTACAACAGTATGAAGGAATTGCCTGAGATGATCTTCGAGTTCAACAAATATAAAAGAGACTCAGTATGGTGGTTTTAGAAAAAAACAGTTTTGTGTCCATCTTCTTCTACTGACATTAGGAGGCCCAAGAACACCATGATGCTCTCCAACATCACAGTCTTCATGCCTTCTGTCCTGACGCTAATTGGGATCCCAGGCCTAGAGTCTGTGCAGTGCTGGATCGGAATCCCTTTCTGTGCCATGTACCTTATCGCTATGATTGGAAATGCTTTGCTTCTGGTCATCATCAGGACAGAGCGCAGTCTCCATCAGCCCATGTACATTTTCCTAGCCATGCTAGGAGCCACAGACATTGTGCTTGCTACCAGCATTATGCCCAAGCTGCTTGGAGTGTTCTGGTTTCATTTTCCAGAAATTTCTTTTGACTGCTGCCTGTTCCAAATGTGGCTCATCCACACCTTTCAGGCTGTAGAGTCTGGCATTCTGCTGGCCATGGCTCTTGACCGTTATGTGGCGATCTGCTATCCACTGAGACATGCCACCATTTTTACAATCCAGCTGGTCACCCAAATAGGAGCTGCTGTAACCCTGAGGGCTGCCATTCTTGTGGCCCCTTGTCTAGTACTGATAAAGTGTCGGTTCCAATTTTATCACACAACAGTCATCTCCCACTCCTACTGCGAGCATATGGCCATTGTGAAACTAGCTGCAGGAAATGTCAGGGTCAACAAAATCTATGGTTTGTTTGTGGCCTTAACAGTTGCAGGGTTTGACCTCACATTCATCACATTGTCCTACATTCAGATATTCACCACAGTTTTTAATTTGCCCCAGAAGGAGGCTAGGCTGAAGGCTTTCAACACCTGCATTGCTCACATCTGTGTCTTCCTCCAGTTCTACCTCCTGGCCTTATTTACATCTTTAACTCACAGGTTTAGCTCTCACATCCCATCGTGGATACACATCCTCTTTTCTAGCTTTTACTTGCTGGTTCCTCCATTCCTCAACCCACTTGTCTATGGCATAAAGACCAAGCAGATCCGTATTAAGGTGGTAAAAATGTGTTGTGTGTTATACTCTGCTTGTGGTGGATTGAAAACTGATGGTCAACATAAACACCAGCTGAACTGAATCTGCATAGTGCTGAGTGTACATGGCTCACCTGCAGATTGTTCCCAGCATAAAAAGGACAACTGAAGAGGAGGAGTTTTGTTTGGTGCTGTTGGTTCTCCTGCTGCCATGAGTTCTCCTGGAGGAGTGTGTCAAGCTTCTTCTGTAATATGAATTATCAGAGGATCCTGGGACCTTGTTGCTGAGTATGGCTGCAGTCCTCTTTGGTGGAGCTATGGTCCTTATGCTGAGCATTGCTTCTTGGTTTCAGAGGGGAAAAAGGTATGCTGCTCAATCTGCAGAAGAAAATTTCACTCTGGCTTCCCGATATGAGGTTGGCTGTTCTCATCATCAGAGGAGCTCAGGACCTCATTGTTGCTGAGGGCGACTGTTGTACTTTTCAGGGGAGCTCTGACTCTTACTTTAAGCATGACTTCCTGGCTCCAATGCAGAAACCCTCAGCTTGCCGGCACAGATTCTTCATCTTGCTGGCATAGACTTTCTATCTTCACCACTGACCTTTGGGCTTCCCAGTGCAGATCCGTGAAATAGATTTGCTTGAGACATTTTTGTGAGCTCTTGGTCTCTGGTTGGACTTGTGGAGGTCTTTGGCATGGGCTCTAGGTCTTCAGCTAGATTCATGCAGTACCTTTCTGTGGGATCCAGGTCCCAGCTGGATTCTCTAAGTCTTCAGTTTATGGAAAGATTTCCTGCACTTTCTTTGTATTTGACTCTTTGGGTGACCATTATGAATAACATTATAAATTATGTGTCCTGCATTACTCTGTTCTCCTTGCTAACGCTGACTATTGCACTGCCCTTTCTGCGTTGTGCAGTATAACCATCTCTCAGATCAAAACAACAAAAACGACCCATATTATTTGAGATACCAAAGTTTTGCTTTTACAGCAATTGGCATATGAAATGTTCCAGAATGCAGTCAAGATTCTGTGACAGCTGTCAGTCAAAGGGGTTGTGCATCTTCTCTAAGGAATGAGTAAGGAATATAAACAGAACAAAACAGTGACCATGTTTTACTCCTTTTCCCTTTTACTTTTAAATTCCTCCTTCAGTTGTTCCTCTAAGAATCTTCTCTAGGAAGATTCATGAAGTACATGTCTGTCACTGAATTGAAATACACTCCAGGTTTATTATTCTGTAGTGTCCAGGCACTGAATACAAATTATTCATTCTATTAATTTTGACAAGCTCAGTAATTTAAAAAAATCCAAAGGAAGCAATTCCTAAATATGATCTTATCTAGAAATATTTATGTGGTGTCTATTAGAATAAATTAAAAATTTAATTATTCCAAAGGTCATTCAGAAGTTGTAGCCACACAGATTATGGAAGCTGTGTTGGATTTTAGGCATAGTAATTTTCCACTACCTCCCATATATACTTCTTCAATATTCAAGTGCTAAAATCACAATATTTCAAATCTTATGAAAGAGAATAATAATGTAGTAATAAATTATTGCTATATTAAATTTGATGCATGTTTTATATTTTATGAGTTTTTAATTAAGGATTTTCTTGAATAAAAACTAAAGAGTAGAGGAATGAGGGCACGAATAAAGAGAGCAGGGAAAGAGGGATAAAAACGTGAGAATTTTAAGTTTCAGTTAGGTAATCTGACTCTTAAGGAATAATGAGTGCCCAAGAAAGTAAAGACACAGAGAATCAGGTTGATGATAGGACATTTCAACAAGAAAATGTGGCTCTAGGTAACATAATCTGTTTCTGATATGTTTTGGTTATAAGATGCAATGCAGCAGATAGTGAAAAGAGGAATAGGAAATATGGCCATTAATACTGTGCATAACTGTCAGTCTTTTTTAGATACAACGTTTCAGTGGAGGGTTTATCTCTTCATGGAAATCATTCACATGTGCAGGCAGAATACTCTCTCAGCGGGAGTAAAAAGACATGATTTTAAATGGGTCAGACCTTTTCACTAACAAAGATATGAAGTGTTTTCACTAACAAAGATATGAAGTCTAAGACTAAAGACGCGAGAACTCAGAGCTATGTGATTGTTCCTAAAAATCTAAGAGCATATATCATTTTTAAAGGTTATAAAAATGTTGTCTTTTGTACTGGAGCCATGCACTGATTTATCACATTAAAATCATAACCTGCGTGTGTAATAGTGGACAACATATCACAGGCTGGTAGATATTTTCACTGCCTTTATGAAATGAGCATAATCAGGTTCCTATGCTCCTGAGGATGACTACAATAAATGTAGAAGCTGTCTTTGGTGCTTCTAAATATAAACGTGTATTAGAGTTTGTTGAGGGATTACTAACAGGAAATTTAATTTTAGGTAACATCATTTCTTAAGATTAGAACCAATATAGCATCAGGTTTAAGGTTCTCATCAGGATTAAGCAAACTTCCACGTAAATGTACAAATGGTGAATTGTTCAGGCTATATGAGCAAGAAAGTAAAACTCAATAATTTTATTCTATAGGTTTGTATCATGACATATTGTGAAAGAAATATTTTCATAAAATTTGGTTATAAAATTCAAATGTTAATAGTAGTCATAATAATAAGAATCTTTTCTCTGACATAGATCAATTAATCAGAAAAATTCAAATCACTACATTTTTCTTTTTGTGCTACAACTAAACACTGAGCTTTGTCACTAACACTTTTTGAATTTATTTTTAGATCTGGTCTCATTAAGCTACACATAGAATCTCCTGGAACTCATGATCCATCTGTCTCATCCTCCCAAGTAGCTGGGAGTATTTGTGTGAGTTACAGCACTAACTGAAAATCACTTTTTTAATGCATAACAATAGTATCTATGCATGTGGGTAAAAGTTGGACTTTCTATGTCATTGACTGCAAATATTTAGCTTAAAAAGTTTTTGATTGTAAGCTACATGTGAAAATAAAAGGGGGGGTCTAGCTTTGGGTACCCTTATACAGTTTTAAGCTAATATAGAAAAGTTTTGAAACTTCTTTGTCAATTACTAGCTCTGGCAATTATTCAGAAGAGGGTGGGGCTATAGGAGTACCAAAGAAATAGAATATAAAATGACAAAATTTGCACCATTTTCCACTAGCAATATCCTCATAAAAGATCTAGTTCAGAAGCTACAATGTTCCAGTAGCATAGTCTTGAAATTGTCACTTTCAAACTGAGATCTGAAAATAAAAATAAGAAAAACACAGGTACTGGCAAATAGTCAGGGTAACCGGGAGTGTGTACCATCTCACAAACTTGCAACAAGAAAATTACAGACTTAATTATCAGAGATAAAGTTCTTTGAAAGAGAAAAAACATTTATGAATAATAATTTTCAAGATTTTGAGAAACCTCAAAATTAAATTCCAAAAATATTGCAACACTTTCCACAATGACTAAAATAATATGCTTGATTTCCTAATAATCCTCATAACTACCAACATGTATAAACTTTGATGATCTAATAGATGACACATGATTCTCCTTATAGTTAGTATTTAACAAAAGAATTTTCCTCTACTGTTCTTCCACTTGAATTCCCTTTATATGAATTACTACATTATTTTTTTATACATTTAACAAAATTCTTATGCAGCTTAAAATCAGATAAGTGAATATGTATTTAGTTTAGAAAAATCATGTTCTCCTTAATTATGCTCAGAATCTTTTACCTAGACTTTTTTACATAGTTCAATTAATCAGAAGATATGCTGATATTGCAGTGCATACTCTTTTGTTTGCTTGAGTGTTCATTTGACTTCCTTTTTTGACAGCTATATTGTTTAGGTATGAAATTCCTATTTAAACATTTCCATATCTTCACCAGTGTTTTAAAGATGGCACACTTTTTTGATTTGCATTGTTATTTCTTCCCACATTTTTACTAGAGCATATTGCTTATATAGATCAGTGGGTTTGCCTCTGGCAGATTTGTACATGTACATAACATACTCTAATTATTCTTTCCCCATAATCTCCCACAACTCACCCAGTATTGAACGTTTTTTAGAGGGATAGATGAATCCATAAAATGTTATTTGACAGTATTCATATTTTTAAGGGCATTATTTCTCGAAAGATTGTAAGAGGCCTTTTAGTAGGCAATTGTAATTTTTTTATTTAAAGAAAAAAAAACAGAAAAAGGTTACAAATAATACAGAATTTCAAGAAAAAATATTAACACTAAGAAATCACTGGTTGATAAATTACATATTGTCATCTTAGAAATACGTGTTCAAGTTAAAGAATCAAAGCATAAAATGTGAACAATGAAACAATGACAGTGTGAATCATTCTGTTTAATGATCCAATAACAACTTAGTAATATGGTCATCTATCCTCCACACTTAAAAATACACATAGTCATATCCTTTAGAACACTTTCCTTCCCTTTCATTTTTATATTATCTATTATCCATTTTGGATCTTATTACTCCTTCAGTTTTTATTATTTTTTATACTAGAAAGACAATGTGATATTTACAGAAGTGAGTCTTATTTTTTTCACTTATGAGGACAGTTTCAAATTGTCTCCATTTATCTATAAAAGCCTCAAGATCATCCTTTTCATGGCTGAGTAATATTCAACTGTATAAAAATACTACATCTTTTTCACCCACTCTGAAGTTGATGGGCATTTTGATTGTTTTCAAGATTTAGCTATTACAAATTGTGCTGCTATGAACATGGGTGCACATATACCACTGTGACATGATTGATCAATTTTTCTGGCAAAATACCAAGGAGGGGAATAGCTGGATTGAACTGAACTTCTAATACTAGATTTTTGAGAAATCTCTAAACTGATTTCCACAGTGGCTGCACCAGTATACATTCCCACCAACAGTTGAAAAGTGTTCCTTTTCCCCCCCACAGCCTCACCTACATTTGTTATCAGTTGATTTCTCAATGGTGGCTATTTTCTCTGGAGTGAGATCAAATCTCAATGCTGTTTTAATTTGTATTTATCAGATGACCAGTTATGGTGAACATTTCTTCATGTATTTATTTGCCATTTGTATATCTTCATTAGGAAATGTGTGTTCATCTATGATGCCCATAGATTTAGAGAGGGTCTACAAATTTGTGGGCTTGAAGTTTTTCAATTCTTTATATGTTCTTGATATAAATCCTTTGAGGGATTTCTGGTTAATATTTTTTCCCATTCTGTGGGTTTTCTTTTTTAATTTGTTAATGATTTCTTTCAAAGTGAAAAACTTTTTAGTAATATGAGATCCCAGTTGTTGATTCTTTGAAGTATTTCCTATGTGGTTTGCGTTTTGTTCATGAATTCTCTGCCTACCTTTATGTCTCCAAGATTTCTATCTAACTTGTCTTCCAGTAGATTTAGTGTTTCTGCTTTAATATTTACATCTTTGATCCATTCTGACTTCAGTTTAATACATAGCAATAGGCATAGGTCTAGTTTCAGTCTTTGGCATGTGGAAAGCCAATTTTTTCAGCACCTTTTGTTAAAGAGGCTATCCTTCTTCCAGTGAACATGTTTAGACCTTTTGTTAAATATAATGCAGCTGAGTGCCTTTGTACTTGTGTTTGCATCTTGTAATCTGTTCCATTGATCCTCTTGTCTATTTCTTTGCCAGTACCATGTTGATTTTATCACTGTAGCTTTGTAGTACAGCTTCAAGTTAGGAATTGAGATGCCTCCTGCCTTGCTTTTGTTGCCTAGAATTGCCTTTGCTATTCTAGGTTTCTTCTGTTTCCAAATGAATTTTAGTAGTGTTTTCTCTAGATCTGTGAGGTATGTCAATGGTATTTTGATTGAGATTGCATTAAATCTGTATAACAGTTTTTGGAGTATGGTCATTTTCACAATGTTCATTCTTCCTAACCAAGAGCAAAGAATATACTTCCATTTTCTAATATCCTCTTCAGTCTCCTTTTTTAGAATAGTATGATTTTCAGCATATAGGTTTTTTACATTCTTGGTTAGGTTGATTCCTAAATATTTCATTTTTTTAGAGGCTATTGTGAAAGGTGATATTTCCACAATTTGTCTCTCAGTAAGGTTTTTTTTCTTTTTTGTTGTGTGTGTGCAGAAATACTATTGTTTTTTGAGTGTTGACTTTGATTCCATTTATGCTGCTGAATTTGTTTCTTGCCTCTAGTAGGTTTTAGAGGAGTTTTTTTGTTTTTTTATATAAAGTACCATTTCATCTGCAAATAGTGATTATTTAATTTCTTACTTTCTTATCTTTATTCTTTTATTTCTATCTCTTGTCTGATTGCTCTGGCTAATATTTCCAGAACTATTTTGAATAGGAATGGTGATAGTGGACTTCTTGTCTTGTTCCAGATTTTAGAGTGAAAGCTTTCAATTTTTGTCCAGTTAGTAAAATGTTGGCTGTTGTTTTGTTACAGATGGCCTTTATCAGACTGAGGTAGATATCATCTATTCTGAGTTTCTGTAGGATTTTTATCATGAATAAGTGCTGGACTTTATCAAAGCTTTTTCAGCATCTATTGAGATGATCATGTGGTTTTTGTTTTTGGCTCTGTTTATGTGGTTATTACATTCATTGATTAGCATATGTTAAACCATCCCTGCATTTCTGGAATAAAATCCTAGTTGATCATGATATATAATCTTCTTGATGATTTGCTGCATTGTATTTGCCAGTATTTTATTGACAATCTTTGTATCAGTGTTCATTTCTGAGATTGGCCTATAGTTTTCCTTTTTGGTTGGGTCTTTCTCTGGTTTTGGTATCATAGTAATTCTTGCCTCCAGGAATGATTTGGAGAGAATTGCTTCCCTTTCAATTTCTTTGAAGAGTTTAAGGAGTATTGGTGTCAAATCTTCTCTAAATTTCTTGTAGAATTCAGCTGTGAATCCATCAGGACCTGGGCTTTTCTTTGTTGTAAGTTTTTAATAATGTTTTCAGTTTTAATAGCTGTTATTGGGTTATTCAAAATTGTTATATGTTCTTGATTGAGCTTCAGTAGAGAATATATTTCTAGAAATCTGGCCATTTCCTCTGGGTTTTCCACCCTATGTGAGTAGTGATTTTAAAAGTAAGTATTTATGATCTTTTGCATTTCCATGGTATCTGGACTAATTTTCTCTCTTTTCAGTCCTTATTATGTGAACTTGTTTTTTCTTTCTCTTTCTTCATAAGGTTTGCTAGAGGTTTGTCAATTTTTTTTATTCTCTCAAAAAACCATATCTTTGATTAATTAATTCTTTGTATTGTTTTTTAGCTTCAATTGCATTGATTTCTCCTCTGATCTTTGCCATTTCCTCTCTTCTATGAACTTTGGGTTAGACTTGCTGTTTTTCTAGAAGCTTGTGATGTAGCATTAGGTTGTTTATTTGTTCTCATTCTGTTTTCTTGATATGACAATTTATTGCTATATATTTCCCTCTTAGGACTGCTTTTGTTGCATCTCACAGGTTATGGTATGTTGTATCCACGTTTTCATTGAGTTGTAGGTATTGTTTTATTTCTTCTTTAATTTCATCTGTAAGCCACTAGTTGTTCAGAAGGTTATTTATTTTCCATATATTTATGCAGGATTTTCAATTTTTTTGCCATTAATTTTCAATTTCAGTGCATTGTGGGCAGATAATATGCATGGGATAATTTCAGTCCTTTTGCACCTACTAAAGAATGTTCTATGTGCTAATATATAGTCTATTTTGGAGAATGTCCCAAGTACAGCTGAGAATAATGTCTATTATAATGTGGTTGGGTAGAACATTCTTTAAACATCTAAGAAGTTCATTTTCTCACAGGTATGATTCAGTTGAATTATTGTTTGCTGACTTTTGTCTAATTGATCTATCTCTTTGTGACAGTGTGGTATTAAGGTCCCCTATTACAATTGTGTTCTTGTGTATTTGCTTATTCATGTCCATTAGTATTTATCTTATGTAGTTGGGTACTCCTGTATTTGGTGCATATATATTTATAATTGTTAGGTCTTCCTCTTGAATTTTTCCACTAATGAGTATGTAGTGACTTTCTTTATCTCTTTTAATCATTTTAGGTTTGAAGTTCATGTTATTTGCAAATAGAATAGTTACCCCTGCTTTTTTCTGGGTTCCTGTTGCATGGAATAGTGTTTTCCATCCTTTGACTTTTAATCTATGAGTTTCCTTTTGGGTCAGATGTGTTTCTTGTATACAGCATATTACAGGATCATGTTTCTTGATCCATTCTGTCAATCTATTTCTTTAATAGTTGGATTGAGGCCATTTACACTTATGGATATCACTGATATGTATTGGCTCGACTTTGCCATGCTATGTTCTAGTTGTTTGCTTCCTGCTTTTCCCCTTGTTTAATTTCTTAAACTACCTGGTGGTTTCTTTCTGTTGTTATTTTGGGGATTGAAGTCATTTTTACCTCTGTCTAGTATGTCTTTCAGTACTCTTTCTAGGGTTGGTTTGGTGGACGTGAATTTCTTCAGTTGTTCTTTGTCATGGAAGTATCTTGTTTCTCCATCAACTTTGAATGAAAGTTTTGCTGGGTAAAACAGTCTGGGTTGCAAGTTGTTTTTTTTTCAGGGCTTAAAATACCTCCCTCCAAGCTCTTCTTGACTTGAGGGTTTTTGCTGAAAAGTCTGCTGTGATTCTAATGGGCTTTTCCTTGGTAGGTGAGTTGTGTCTTTTCTCTAACAGATTTAGTAATCTGTTTTTATGCTGTATGTCTGAGATCTTAATTATTATGTTTCTGGGTGTGGATTTATGTTGATTGTGACTGTTTAGTGTTTTATATGCCTCACTACTCTGCATACCAGCTTTTTCCCCATGTTTGAGAAATTTTCTTTTATTACTTCTGTGAATATTTTGGCTATGTGATTTGCATTGACTCCTGTTTATTCAATGATTCCTATTGATCTTATATTTTTTCTCTTGCCATCATCTTGAAGCTGTTGGATTGTCACTTCATGCTGCTTTGTTATTTTTAAAAGTTCTATCCTCTCATGATCACTAATTGTGATCCTGTCCTCAAGGTCTGAAATACTATCCTCATCTTCATTTAAATTGTTTTGCATGCTTTGAATAGAGGTTTTTTGTTTCTTAGATATCTCTTTGAGTTTGTTTTATGAATTCTGCATGTTTTCTATATTGTCCATTCAAGGATTCAATCAGTTTTCCATGCTCGTGTACTTTTTCTCCATTTCTTCTTTAGCTGCACTCAGCAACTCCTTTACTAAGGTTGTTATTTCTATGTTTACATGAGAGAGTATTTCTAATTTGATTTCTTCTATAGCCTCATGGAATTTTTTTTTTTTTTTCACTCACTATCTTTTCAGAGATTTTGGTTTGTTACTTTTGGGGTCCTCAATTTCAATGTCTCCTGTACTTGCTCCTGATGGACTAGATTTTTGAGATTGCATTTTACTTTTCCATTTTGCCATTTTCACTCTGCCTGGTGTTTTCTGTGTGTAGAAGAGGGTCGCCTACACTCTTTTCAGACTCACAAAGGTCTTACAGTTAGTTGGAGGGGGCTTTCCTACTGGCCCTATTTATCCACTGTACACCTCTATTTTAGGGGCATTCTCACCACACTGACACAGTTAATCTGCTGTAGTCCAAGGTTCTCCTCTTGGGAGCAAAGTTCCAAGTTTTTTCTGTGCTCTGGTGTTTTGCTACTGTGTATGGTCAGGGCCCTAGGCTGGATTTCTTGTCCTGCTCACTGCTTGGAATTCACTGGGTGTGGCCCAGTTAGGCCCCCATCTCTGTGTGCATCTTGGTGCAGTCTGCGATGCAGGGCATGGTCTTACTGCCTAGAGAAGGCTCAAAGTCCCTTTCTGTGAACTGGGATTCTGCCAGGGTGTGCAGTCAGGGCCTGAGGCTGTCTTAGATACTTTTTACACCAAGATACAATGACCAACACCACACTGACTGGAGCCTGCTGAGGTCTTCTGTTTGGGTGAGGGGCTCCTGAGTCTCTCATTCAGCCAGCACAGCAATCCACCATAGTCCAAGGTTCTGATGTTCTCGGTGGAAGGTAGGCCCAGCAGAAGCAGTCCAGGGCAGATTAGGCCAGGGATGGGCTTCCACAATGTTCTTGGTGGGAGGGCAGGCCCAACAGAAGCAGTCTGGGGCAGTTTAGGCCTGGGGCGGTCTTACCTGGTGTTCCTGCTGCAAGGGCAGCCCCAGCAGAAGCAGTCTGGGGCAGTTTAGGCCTGGGGAAGGATTCTGCGATGTTCCAGGTGGAAGGGTGGGCCCAGCCCATATATTATTTTTTAAAGGTTATAGAAAATGTTACTTGTATTGGTCCCATGCATGAATTCATCAGATTAAAATCACGGCCTATTTTGAAATATTGGACCACACATCTCGGGGAGCTGGATATTTTCACTGCCTTTATGAAATAAGCGTAATCACATTCCAATGTCTACTGAGGATGATTACAGTATAAATGAAGAAGCTGTCTTCAGTGAATCTGAAAATAAATATTTATTAGAGTTTGCTGAGGGATTTTGGATGGGAACTTTATTTTAAGATAACATATTTTTTTGAGGATTACAACCAATGTAGCATGAGGCTTAAGATTCTCATCAGGATTATACAAAATTATATGTAAAGGGACAAGTGATGAGTAGTTTAGGGTATATTATCAAGACTATAAGCTCAATACTTTTATTATGTATATATGTTTATTGAAATACTTTCATAAAAATGTTTTCACAAAATTAGTTAAAAATTCAAATAATCATAGTAATAACATTAATAATAATAATAATAATAATAATAATAAAACAATCTCCTTGACATAGGTCAATTAATTTCAAAAATGAAAATCACCTTTCTGTGGTAGTGAGAATTGAACCCAGGACTTCACATTGAGCTATATCACTAACACTTTTTACATTTATTTTTAGACCTGGTCTCACTAAGCTACATAGCATGGTCTGGCACTCATGATCCTTCTGTCTCAACCTCCCAAGTGATCCACATTACTCTTTGCAAATCACATAGCAATAATTTCCATGAGTGCAGGTAAAAGAGTTTTTATGCAATTGATTGAAAATGCTCATTTTAAAAAAGAGTTTGAGAGCTATACATAAATAAAACAGAGAAGACTAGTTTGGGGTGGTCTTCTACAGTTTTAAGGTAATTTAGAAAAATTTGGAAACAGGTTTGTCAATTACTAACTCTGGCAATTATTCTGAAGAGATGGAGATATAGGAGTAAAAAAGAAATGGAATGTGACACTACAGAAAATTTCATCATTTTCCGCTACATTATCCTCACAAAAGATCTAGTTCAGAGGCTAGAATGTTGCAGTAGAATAGTCTTCAAATTGTTAGGTCCACTTTCAATCTGAGGTCTGCAAATACAAATAGGAAAAGAAAAATGTACCTACTAGGGAGTTAGGGTAACTGTGAGTATGTATCATCTCACACACTTGCACCAAGAAAATTACATGTGGAATTATTGAACATAAAAGTTTTTGAAAGAGAAAATAAACATTCTATAAATAGTAATTTTCAGGAATTCTAGAAACCCCAAAATTAACTTGCAAATCTCTTGCATCAGCATCCACAATGACTAAAAATGTGTGCTTGGTTTCCTAATCATCCTCATAATTGCCAACATTTTTAGCCTTTGATTACAGGTGACACATGATTCTCCTTATAGTTAGTATTTAACAAAAAAAGAGAATTTTGTTCTACAGTTCTTCCACTTATATTTCATTTCTGTAAATAGCTACATTATTTTGTTTGCATATTTAGCAACATTCTCTTATGCAGTTTAAAATAAAATAAGAAAATATTTTTACTTAGTTTAGAAAAATCAACTGTATCTTAATTATTCTCATAATTCTTTACCAAGACTTTTTGACAGGTATTTCATTTTTTCTCCCAGAAGATATACTGATATTGAAGTATGTCCTCTTTTATTTGCTTGTGAGAGTTTTCATTTTGACTTCATTTTTGACAGCTATATTGCTGAGGTATAGAGTCCAAATGAAATATTTCCATTTCTTCACCAGTGTTTTAAGGATGTCATCCTTTTAATTTTGACTTGCATAATTTTTTCCTCCCACTAATTAGTGTGTATTGATTATACAAATCAGTGGGTTTCCCTTTGTCTGATTTGTACATGCACATAACATACATTAATCATTCTCTTTTCATAATCTCCCTCAACTCACCTAATAATACACTTTCTTTTGGAAGGGGATGGAGTCATTCCAAATACAATGTCATTTTGACAGTATCCATATTTTCAAGGATTTTATTTCTCAAAAGTTCATAAGAGTCCTTTTGGTAGGCCATTGCAATTTGTTAGCAGGGCTGATTTCAACAAGGAATATGATTGATGCAGGTGAGTTTTTTACATATGAGAGAAATAACTGGGATTTCATTCATGAGTGTTGGTTTTCAAAAAAGGACTATCTTCATATTTTTGTTTACTTTCATTAAAATTTTCAATTCTGGAAGAATAACTTACAACATTTTTATCTCTTCACCCTTTTTCTATTATAGTTGATGTTCTAGAATAGTAAAAATATATATAAATTGAAATTTTCATAAATGGGCAGACAATGTGGCACACACCTTGCTCTCAGTAATCTGCAAGGCTGAGGCAGGATAGTTGCAGTGTCAAGCTTAGCCTAGGCAGCTTAGAAAATTATCATGACCCTGTCACAACGTGAAAAAGTTTAAAAAATGCTGGTAATGTATCTTATTATAGAGCCCCTGAATGCAATTCTAAATATTGCAAAAAGCAGAAGGAAAAGATAGAAGTAGAGATATGAAGAAAAGGATGAGGCAAAAGAGGAAGAGGAGAAGAACAGAAAAAGGGAGAAGAAAAATAAGAAGGTGAAGAACAAGAAGATGAAACAAAGGAAGATGAAGGGTAGGAAAAGGAAGATAATAATAAGAAAAGACAAAATGAAGAAGAAGCCAGGGATTTAGCTCAGCAGCACAAGAGTCTGCCTTGCAAGTGCATGGTAGTGAGTTCGTGCCCCACTACTAAAAAAAAAAAAAAAAAAAAAAGACAGAAAAAAGAACAGTAGACTTTAAAGCTACACTATTGCATGATACTTGTATATCTTTGTTAATTTTCCTTCAGTACTTTAATACCATAAAATATCAAGAGTTTGGCTAAAAGTTACAAATACTATAAATGTTAATAGAAATAATGTATTATAATCACAAATTGTATTCTCTCTAACAGTTGATGAGTCTTTTGGAAGGCATATACCCTTAAGGGTAAGGGTATATGCTTACCCTTAATAATACCAAAAATATGCCTTAATACCTTAAGGCATATACCCTTAAGGGTAAGGGTATATGCTTACCCTTAATAATACCAAAAATTTAAAATTCTTGCCAAGCTTATGAACAGAAATTTTTTGATCTAATTTATTTTAGAATGAGTTTAAGACTCTGTTAATGCTGTCCATTGTATTTGTAGTTTTGCTTTTATGAAATGGCTATCAAAATAATCTGCCTTGAAAAAAAGTGTTATGTTATTTTTCCTATTGATATGTGATAATTTTCTTTATCCTTTTGATAGTAGAGATTTTAACTATTTTTTGTTTGCATTGTGTGTATTTTTCATAGGTCATCTGTTTATATTTTTCTGATTCATTCAAGTTATCATTATTGTGCAAAAGACATAAGTGAAACTAAATATTGACTGAAATGAAAATTTAGTTAAAAGTTGCTAAATTTATTAATAGCGCATTTTAATAGTAAATAAGTTTATATTGAAAGAAGGTACACATATTAAATATTTTATGAAAAGTTGCACAAAAAGCATGAATTTTTGAAATATGATTATTTATGTTTTTCTTCATTAGAATGTGGAGGGAAAGACAAATTCCTAATTCTCTAGGGACACTGCATCAGTAGAGACTGTGTTTAAATTTTCTTCAGCAACCATCAATTTTTACATCTCATAAAGCAATTTTTAACAAGAGACAGTTAGGGATAGATATCTGCATCTCCATTTTTCTTTCTGTCTGTTTCTTTTTACTTCTCTCAAAGCACAGGAAAATCTGTATCATTTAAAATACAGATGTAGAAAATAATTTTATTTTTGAAAAACAGTCTTATTAACAAACTTAAACTCGTGACATGGTGTGTTTTGGTTTTAATAACATTTGCACAACATGAACTCTATTAAGAAACCAAAGTACAAAGACAAGAGGGATAAAAACATGTTAAATGATGAAAAACCAGGACAAATAATATTGTAAATATGATAATAAAAGTTAATAACACATAACACATTTTAATTCTGCTTTAGAAAATTAGATTTTTCCTTATTTGTGGTATCAATAGTACATAATGAAAAATTCATGAAGAATCCTGTTCTTAAAATTAAGAAAAACAAAAACCCAAAAGTTTATTCAGAAATATACTAAATCTTTTCATGATTTTGTACATAAAAAAAGGGAACATAGCTCATTGTATCAGGAAAAAAGAAATATGTATCCTTGTTTAAAACTCTTGGTTTCATTCATCTTCTTAAATATGTTGATAAGCAAACATTACAAACTTAAATTGACATTAAGAGATAAAATAATTTTTAAACAAAAAATTTAGAGCTTTAAAATTTGTGAGACTATAATGAGGGCCTTTAGAACTCTAATTAAAGATAACGTTACATGGCATACTAAGATAACAACCCTTTTTTGTATGTAAAATTGATGGGATACAGATCAGTTAGTAAAAATAGAATGTCTAGAAGAGAATATATGTGTGGTTGTATCTTTAGTTTGCCTCTGAAGAAGTAGTTACCTTTATAACTTTGAGTTAGGTGATGATAAAAAAAATGAATATGGGCAAGTATATTTTTTCTGTTGTTTGGCGTACAATTCATAAACAAAACCCCCTGAACTATTATAAAAGAAACAACCATAAAAATGTCATTCAGATGAAGAAGTAAATCTTCAATCACCATCTAAAAGCTTGGAAACTTTCCTTAATAAGTATACTACATCCCAAAGAGTCAAATTTCATGGTAATGTGTGACAATTATTTTATTCTTCACTGTTTTCTACATATTTTACAACTTGTCTTGGTTACTTTTCTCATTGTTGAGACAAAATACCTGATGGCCAACATGAAGGAAGGAAAGGTTTATTTCTTATAGTTTTTGGAGGTTTCAGGCCATACTCAGCTGTCTCCAATGCAGGGTGGCATTGGAACAGGGGTAACAATTCAAGGCAGCAGCTAGAACAACAACAACAACAAAAATGAACAAAAGCCTCTTATCCTCCCTTATAGTGTCTGCAGGGCACCCTCCAAACCCCAGGGCAGAAGTGGCACTCAGAAGTTCTCCTTGCCCTCCTTTGCTCAGGATAAAGATATATATAAAGTAATAACTAGGATCCCTGCTGAATTTTTCAGTTAAGCTTCCAAACATCTCAAGTTGACACAAAGTATCAACCATAACACAACTTAATCATGCATTCTTACAGTTTCCATTTTTACTTATTATTTAACTTTATATAAATGTAATTAGACAGTATGTATTTTGTAAATCATTTGCTTAGTTTTATCTGTTATGTTTTTGTATTTGTGTTATATTCATTTTTCTTTCTGAATAATATCTAAGGAAGTAGAATAGTACAATGTGTTTGCCTGTTCTATTTGATATGCATTAAGAAAGGTCAATTATGAATATTATTGTGGTTATACATGTATCATCATGCATTTGCCAATCAGAATTTCCAGTTAATAGGATAGTAACATCGTTATGGCTTTTATATAGATTTTCTTTTGAAGATTCATGTAGTCTTGGCTGGGACTTTTAGGAGGTGACTGAATCTAGGGTGTGTGAATATGGGTTGAAGGCGAAGGAAATTAAATAAGTCCACTAATTTTCTTTAACATGGTTCTGGGTGTACACAATGGGAAAATTCACATTGGGTGTGAGTGGCACCATCCAATAGGTTTGTACACTGAATGGAATAAAATTCAAACAGAAAACATGCAAACTCAATGCTTGCTGCTTTTTATCTGCTTTGCCAAAGACTGTTTCTCCTCTGGCATGTTTTCTGCTATTACCCCATTGGTGTGCCACACTGTTTGGATGCAGAAAAATATGGAAGGAAACCTCTATAATCTGTGGTCTGAAATAGACTCTTCCTGCTTCAATTTGTGTGTGCCTGGTAGTTTTCCCAAGTAATGAGGAAGTAACTAAGACAAGCATATTCTGACATTAACCAATGATTTAAAACATTTAAGACCTGAGATTTTCAACTAAAATCAACATCATAGTGTAAGAATATTGTGTTTTTTCAGTTTATACACTGAATGGCACAAAACCTTTTGATTTTTGAAATTTAGTACATAAATAAAATCCTATCTCTTTCTGATTAATATAGGTATTTTTCTGAGAAGTAATAGCATATACATTTTATTTTATACAACAGGATCAATCCTTTACAATGTAATACCTATTGAATATAGTTTTAACTGTTTGAAAGATGCAGTTCATGTATTTTTATAGAAAAACATTTTTATTGTAATGTAACTAAAATTATCAGACTTTTAAATAAAGGTTATTACCTTCCTGGACGTATTTGTATTGTTGTTGGTGGGTTGTGGGCTAAGGTGTGAATACCTGTGGAATTGATTAAACATTCAGTGTAGTATGTATGGTACTGACCACTCTTTTCTATCACTAAACTCATAAAGTGCTCACAAAAGTTTATTTTCTACTCAAAGGAAGAAAAAGGAAGTAGCTGACAAGTCACTGACTGTGGATTTTCTCCTGGAAAGGCCAGCACGGCAAGGCCTAAAGAGCAGAATCCCCTTGTTCTTGACCACAGGGCAACACACTAGAGCATGGAGTTTCAGCATATATCAGTGCCAAGTACAGTACCCGTTTTCCTCACAGGCTCAGATAACACCAAATATTTAGGCAATTCCAGGCTTGGGTTACCCTCTAGTGCTGAAAGAACATGTGAACATGCAACTCAGTGCAAACCTGGGCTTTGAATGCCCTCTTGTGGTAACATTATGGAAATAGTCACAATGTAAAGATTGAAATAAATGTATAATCTTTTAATTAATGAGTGCTATTGTATGCCAACAAACATCAAGAACTTGCAGGAAACTATGACTACCCTTAAAGAACAAAATGAAGTGACAAATGCTGATCTTATAGCAACTCTCAGATGGACAATTCAAACACTCAGATGAATGTTTTAAAGAAATAGCAAGCATCAGGAAAACAGAGAATGGAAAATTAACAGACTTTTAGAAACAATTTGAAAAATCAAATGCCAATCTTCATGTGAAAAATGCACTAAGAGAAATTCAACTTGTGAATAAAGGAGACTACTAGCAGACTAGACAGAACAGATGAAAGAATTAGTGAGATTAAGTCAGATTATTTCAAAATACACTGTTGGAAGAAAAGAAAAATCAATAACTATAAGGGAGAATTCCTTAAACCATTAGAAAAAGCATTAAATGGGAAATTATTTATGTTATTAAAATTCAAGAGATACTTATAAAATGTCAAAGAAGTAGCAAGCTTATCTAAAAAAGCAACAATGGAAAATTTCCCAAATTTAGAGAAAGACACAAACATTCAGGCACAGTACATCCAAGACTGGATAAATTTAACCAGATGAGGTCTACTTCAAGAGATGTACACAACTTCATGAAGTTTAGGGATAAAGAGAAGATTTTCAAGATAGCATAAGAAAAACAAAAGCCAAATGACATCTTAAAGTATAATAATTATTCCGAAAACATGAACTTTATAGGCCATTATAGATTTGTGGATGGAACTGGGGATTTAGCTCAACAGTTCAAGTGCTTGCCTGGTAAGCATGAGTTTGATCACCAGTACAAGAAATAAAAAAAGAAAGAAAGAAAAGATTTGTGGATCAGATTTTCAAATTACTGAAGCAAAAAGGCAAATAAACATCATGCCAAACAAAGCCCCTGCCAATCAAGAAACCTGTGTCCAGTAAACTTGAGTAAATTTAACCCCATGAAATGTGCCCTACAAAACTACTAATAGGTATTCTTGCAACAGAAAGAAAGAGATGTTTATTACTAAAATAAAACTATCACATGGAGTGAAACTCAGTGGAAAGTATAAACACTTGGCCTCAGAATACTTTAAAGTTAAATATCCCTTATTATGAATATAAAACAAAACAAAATAATACCTTCTACATTAACACATTATGAGTAAACAATGTATATTAGGATTTATTTTCACTTGTGTGGAGGAGTAGAAGGCAAGAGGAGACTTTTATTAGTGTTTTTCTTTAGTTTCTTCTTTTCAGATCTTTATGATCAATGTTTACTTGCTCTCATTTCAAAATAGATTGCTATAATCAAAGATCACTTGGTAGCTTCATGGTAAACAAGGACAAAACTCTATAATATGCAAAACAAAAATTATAAGGAAGAAGACAGTGCATAGTAGGAAAGTGGTACAGTTTACTAGAAAGACAGTCTAGAAGAGAAATAAAGCAAATGCAATAAAATTAGGAAATGGGAATTAAAATTGTTTTAGTAAGACCTTACCAATCAAATTATATCTTGAATGTAAGTGGATTAAGTGTTTCAATTAAGAAACAAAATAAATGGATAACAAACCAAAGATCTAATGATGATTTCCTTATAAGAAACTTCCCCCAAATCCTTCCCGAATGAGTAGGGAGAAATTTATGACATTCGTTGCCTCCAAAAAACAATAACAAACAAAAAAAATCAAATAAATGACCTATTAATGTATCACAAAGAATTTTTTAAAAGCACAAGGCAAACTCCAAGTAAATGGAAGGATATAAGTAATAAAGATCAATGCAGAAATAAATGAAATGGAGTCCCTAAGCGATATAAAACACCATGCTATACTTAAATGTGGATTATTTGAGGAAGTTATTTAGAGGGTCATTAAAGTCACTTAGTAAGATTTAGAAGAATCATTACAGTATATGCATGCAGTGTTCCGGTGGAAACTTACTTATTCTATTAGTAAATGGAAACCTTTATCAGAACTCCATAATGGTAGGTACTTGATGTCTTTTTCTCTATAGATTTGAAGCCCCCAGGAAGACTCACAGTGAGTGGTTGGATTGGAGTTAAGCAATAAGCACTCCAAATGTGGGATCCTCTGGATTTTTATTAGTCTCTCAGTATCCAAGTCAAATCAGAGAGCAAGCATAGATGTCGACATAGACAATTACATTCTGACACAGAGGAGGTTACATATAAAATAAATCAAGCAATCTAGAGGTAGACATTTGCTAATCTTGATAATTGCCTTCTCCTCATGTAACCTAAGAATGACAGAGAATTGGGCAATAGAAGGAAGTGAAGTTGTTTTATATCACTTATATTGTGTATCCGACAAATATATATACCATACGTGTACAAGTACCAAAGATGTGACAATCTTCAAAATTTGGAATCCTTGATCATATCAAATTTAGATGATATGTCATTAGAATTTTTACTAGAATAATTAAAGTCCAAAGGAAATTTGTATTGTATTCAAGGTCAGGGACAGAAATAAGAAGAAATCATTTTTCTGGTAGTTTAAGAAATGGAAGTATAAAGATTGAGATGTGAAATTTTGTCTCGTAATACGATATTGTCATTTCTTGATTTCACTGATTATCTTTGCAAGTAACACATGTTTTATGTGAAATATGACCTTTTTTGAGGTCATCCATTACCTATGTAGCTGTTTACTGGTTGAATGCATTAAATACAATAATACGTGAAGATTAATAGACTCAGAGACTTGATATTTTATAAAAATGATTCCTGTGCTAAATGGAACTGATATTATAATTTGAAATTTCTATTCTACTTAAATGCTTTTTTATCTTTTAGTGATCCACATGCCAAACTGCTGCATGATATAATTAACTTGTATGTACTTAGAAATTAGTATTACAGATAAATTTATGTAGATTTTATTGATTGACAAAATCTTCCATTTTCATTGGATCATATTTAGTTAAGTTATTTCTTAGGAAGATATATATGAAAGAGTGAGAAAATTGCCACATGGGAGCATCAAAAGTTTTCAGTGATAATTTTGACTGTACTGTTTTCATATGATTCTAAAGAAGGTACTTCAAATTACTGACTCTTATCTTTATCAAGTATTGCTATGTCTAAAAGCTCTTTTTTTTACAGCATATATGCTCTTCCAAAATTAAAGTGCTTAATAATTTTCTCTCATAGGCAACACTACTGTAAAATTTCTAGGCTGCACTCTCATGTTGCAGATTTAAACCAATCTTATTTCATATTGCATTACTTCATCTACTCTAGACACTGAGGCAATAAACATTGGAGAATTCCCAAAGTTTTCCTTCCTGTATATTCTTAAGTATAATGTGTACACAGTCTTTACTTGAGGAAGTGAGATTTATGTGAAAGGTCATAATTGAAATGTTGTTAGGGACAGACTTAGAGCCATGGTCCTGCATTTATCTTGGGCTATTATTATATCACTAAGGACTGGAGGAAGACATATTAGTTCAACCTGATTGTACTTCTCTCCCTCCATTAGCAACTGGGGGCAGAGGTCTGAGCATCTATCCATTGGGAGGATGACCTTATGCAATATAGCAAATATGGGGGATTTCCTTCTACCTTCTGTTTGGAGGCAAATGTCTTCATTGTTTCATTACGATTGTTTTTAGTCTATTTAGTATTCTCTTTCAAATGGTTTTATAATGTTCTATTTTTGGTTTGATTTCACTACACCTAATTGACTGGAAAACTATTATGAAGATAATGAGATAAAAGTATGGTACCCATTACTGTTATCCCAGTATCCTGCTGTGAAGTTCTGAACCAGTTTCACTGCATTGTCTCCATTGGTTTTGGTCTGCCTTGTTCTGTTGTATTTTTAATTCCTTTAAAATAAAAGAAAATATGACTGTATATATGGTCCAGAAGTCTCGACCCCACTATTGGTATTGAGCAGATTTTCTAGTTTATGCACAAACTGTAAAAACACCTTCATTCTTTTCAAGGGTATACCGGAAGAATTCAGGTAGACATGTGCAGAAGGTAGACATGTGCAGAAGTTTGAAGTGATATTCTCAGGAGCAGTAGAGTAGTAGTCGAATAATCAAGTCAAGTGTTTTTATACTGTAAGGATTTACAGAATGAGAGAGAGAGAGAGACAGAGACAGAGAGCAGAGAGAGAGGGGGAGGGAGAGAGAGAGAGAGAGAGAGAGAGAGAGAGAGAGAGAGAGAGGGACTTCAGAATAACTAACATGGCTGGTCAGATTCACAGCTCCCTGAAGTCACAAGAATCTCATTCTTTGTTCAGGTAAAAATACACTTTCTATCTTGGACATATGTCTTTCAGAATTGCCAATGAATAGAATAAGAAGCACACAGGTAGGGCTAACACAATCAGAGTAATCCAGGAGAAAAGGAAAAAATTAAGAAGCAATTCATGTCTCCACCTCTGCTGTGAGTTCACTAAATGAAATTGAGAAGAAAATGACAATTATTATCACCAAGCTACCTAGTTTCATTTTTTGAACAATGCACTCTTGTTGTTTTTCTGCACGAGAGGACTCTCGTGATCTTGGGCATTTTTGCTGCCATTTCTCTTCAGGCATGTTAAGGATTGTGGCTGTCTTCATTGTTATTAATTGTTAGTACCATGATCACCTTCATCATTGTCATCACCACCACCATCGTAATTTTCATCATCACTTTCTGATCACTGCACGTCATGACTAAAGTATTTTTCCTATAGTAAATACATTTAATTATTTCTTTTATTTTCCATTGATGTTTTGAAAAGTTTTATAACAAAAAGTAATATTAGATGTGTTAAATATGTTAAATTCACTAATTTTCTCACTCTACAGCACTGTGATTTTCTATGATCCAAGTAGAAAATATATTTTTAATTCAAATCATTGTGATTTTCAGTATATGTTGAAATAACACAGTTTAGCTTTGTTAAAACACCAATATATTTTTTAAATTTCCAGCATGATTCTTTCAAATTGCTATTATCTTCAATTAGCCAAGAAGGCAAATTTAGTGTAAACTTTCTATAATTAAAAAGCCACCGAACATTAAAACCAGAATGCCATATTACCTAGTTTCATGTGACTTCAGTGTGAGAGTGTTAACAATAACTTTGAGGGGCCAGGCCTCTTTTAATGACTCAATTAATAGCCTTCAAAATAACTAAGTATAATCAAACTGGGGGTCTTCAGGTAAGGTAATTTTGTGCTTTCAATTAACTATGCATTTTCTCCTTGTGTCCAGTGATAGGCAAACACTCCAGGACCAGAGAAATGGTCTGAACTGATTAAGCAGAGAGTAGGGAAAAAGACAAAGTTCTTAGTTCTGATGATGGTTGAGAAACTTGAAGGACTGAATATATGGAAATGGCTGAAAATCTAAATACAGAAAATTGTGTGGAGCACAAACAAACAAAGAGACAAGAAGTGAAATGACAAGATGGGAGAATTGTGCATAGATGTAGTTGTTAGGCAGAATGAGGGAAACAGCCCAGCTGCATGCATCGCATCAGGTCACACAACATGCAGATAGAAACTAATGATAATATAAACCTGAGACGAGCAGAGTTTACTTATCTAATTTCTTGCTGATAGTTGTTACATTCCTGGAAGACTGGCATTAATAAGTACCTCCATTAAATGGAGCTAAGGTCCATGAGATTTAAAGAAATAGAAAGTGAGAATTTCAAAAGGCCTAAGGAGGTTTTACAACACAGAAACCCTGCAGTCTATTTACTAGTTGGAGTAATGATCCCATCCATTGTAAATTATCCTATAAATATCTAAGTAAACATGGATGATTGCCAAACAGTATACAAGCTGGATTTTAAGGGTCTACTCAACTTTCTTGCTTCAGAGAGGTTTCTATTGAACATACAATGAGTGGGGAAAGTATTTGTTTTATTTGATTGTATATGATTCGTGTGGCATCAAAGTCAGCTGCTGATGGGCCAATACTGGCTCTAATTTTTAAGTTTTGCTTTTTTTAAATTATAAATTTCTATTCTGTTTTTCTATAAGTCCTGTCTATCATTTTGCTTTTTATTTTACTTTTTTTTTGGTGCAGTGGTCAAAACTAGTCTCTAAACAAGTCATCAGGTTTGAAATACAGGAAGACATTTTATAATTTTTAAAACCATATCCAGATATACTAGAATGTTCTCTATCTTGTTTAAAGATTCTCTCTCTCTCTCCATATATATATATATATATATATATATATATATATATATATAAATTCAGAGAAATTTATCTTAAGCTATAATTAGTGCATTGGGTGACAGGGTGAAACACTGATAATATAGTTGAACTTCAGAAAAAGTGGGGCCTGTGATATTATATAACAATTACATAACAGGGGACAGATGAGTAAGAACAAGAGTGATTCCAACCAGTTCTTCCCTGAATTCTATAAATACACCATGGTGTTTTATTTCCTGAAGGAAAATATCAAGCTGTGTTAGATAAAGAACACAACTCAAATCAACAGAGGTGTCATTGAAAAGGGCTCATATCAGTCCAGTAACCTAGGATCTGAAAAATTTATAACAAAAGTATACATTAAATTTTAGTCTAGTATTTGTGTGTGTGTGTGTGTGTGTGTGTGTGTGTGTATGTGCGTGTGTTTCTGTGTGTGTTTGTGTGTTGCCCTGTCTGGGTAGTCTTGCCAAAATCAACAATATTTACATGGGAGTTTGAACACTTTTTTATATTGGAGTTGTAAATGCAGATTCTGGTCAGTATAGATGGATATTTCACAATAAACAGCCATGAAATGAAAAAAACAGAAAACATAAATGTTTCAGGGGACTAAGACTCTAGAGGTTAGCATTGAAATTTAGTTTAGCTTTTTCTTTTTATTTGTTAATATATGTTTTTAGTATGCAATGATTGAATTTATCAGTGGGAGTTTGTAGGTAGGTGTACATAAGATATGTTCATTATTTTTATCCCTTGTACAACACTCTTCCCATTACCACCAATTCTTTCCCTCTCTCTCTACAAAAGTTCTACATTTATGTATTCTTTCACTAATGTTTTAAATCCAGGTTCCCTCCTTTCCTCCCCACTCCTCCATCACTTGTTCCCCTTTTCATTTGAAATAATTCTCCATACTTCTTAACAGTTACCTTTCTTTCCCCTCTTTTCATGATGCAGATCTTGGGTTTATCAAATCTCCTCCTTTCTGGAGTGTGACTGTGGAATTGAACTGTGGTTGAACACTGATCCCCATGGCAACCTCAAATGCCAGCAGCACCCTGTCCTGCACATTCTATCTCACAAGTGTCCCTAGCTATGAGGAATTTCACCATTGGATTTCCATCCCCTCTGTCTCCTCTACCTTGTCGGAATAATGGGCAACTACACCATCCTGCATGTTGTCCGGACAGACCCCAGGCTGCATGAGCCCATGTACTACTTCCTGGCCATGCTTTCTCTCATTGACATGGGCATGTTCCTGCCCCCAATGATAATGCTTTTCAGGGTGCTGTGGTCCATTTCTAGGGAGATCCAGTTCAATATCTGTATGATCCAAATGTTTTTGATTCATACTTTTTCCCTCACAGAATCATCTGTGCTTTTGGCCAGGGCCCTGGATTGATACATAGCTATCTGCCACCCACTGCAATATGCTATCATTCTCTATAATTATCTATCTATATTATCTATAATTATGATGTGTAGTCATACATGATGTATTTCAATCTTTGTAGTGTTAATAGAAAAAAATTGAATGTGCTTATTTTCACTGATTCAATGAAAGAAATAGAAGGAAAAGAAAAAGATTAAAATGTCTACAGCTTTTAATATTTACAGAACTCTTATAATATGCAGTGAGATTGCAAGATGGCTGACTGAGTGGCAGCACAATAAGAGAGCCTCTCTGAGGAAAAAAAAATAAAAAACAACTCAGACGCTGGAATCTGGCAACATGGAGAAAGCCAGATAAAAGGAGAGGAATTCTCATGACTCAGGAAGAAACTGAGGAAAAAGAAAATAGAAAAAAAAAAGAAAGAAGAAAAAGAAGCATGGAGAGAGGGCTGGATCTGGGCAAGCCCCAATTGCTGTACTGGCACGTATTAAAGTCAGGTGACTCACAATTGAGCTGAGATGGCAGCCCTGCCAGAGTGGGGGTTGGTGAGCTCCAGACCCTCGGCTAGAGGAGGTGCTGAGACAGGGAGTAGAAACAGCCAGTTGAGCTGCATGAACTTTGGTGAGTGATGGGAACTGCTTTCCCCAAACTGGGAGGACTTGCTGGGTGACATTTTGGAGTTGGGCAGGGCCAGCTTGAATCAAAACCCTAGGCAGTGTCTGCTGATGACTCCTAGTCCAAAGCAGATTGGTGCGATCTGCTCAGGCAGGGCCACCCCCTGGTTGAAACCCAGTAGCCAGGGATGAGGCTTTTCTGGGCCAGTGGCATCCCCAGGGAACACACAGACTTGTTGAAGCATAAACTGGTTGACTGGCATAGGGGGAGGAGCCAGGTCTCAGCGTGCAACTCGCAGATCTGCTGCGGACTGGGGGGGAGGTACTTCCCTAGCAAGTGTGCTGCAAAAAAACTGTAAGCAAAATGAAAGGCCCAGAGACCTCCACCACCCACCTGTCTGAAAGGGGCTGAAAACATGACAAGACAGAGAAAGAGCAAAAGGTCCCCAACTGTGGAACCAGGGAAAGTGAGTCCAACAGAAGTAAATGCAGAGGAGGTTAAGAGCAGCAAACCTGTAATGTCAGAGACAGCCTCATCGGAAATAAAAAATACATCCATGACCTCATCTTTGAGTTTAAATCTGAAATTCTAACTCAGGTGAAGCAAGATATAAGAAGATTAATAAAAGAAGTCCTGGGTAATCCTCAAGTAGACACAAATGAAAGAATAGAGGAATCCAGAGAAAGGAGAGAAGTCTTTGATGAAGCATATAAACAAAACCTAGAATGTATGAAACAGATCCAAAGAAAATACCAGGAAATTAAAAACTCCATTGAAACCTGGCAAAAGCTTTTAACAGAAACTAAAGAAAAACTTTCAAAACTTGAAGATAGATTTGCAAAGTATGATCATGAAAGAAAGGATCTCTTAAAAATAACTAGGAACCAGGAACCAATGATACAAAGGCTAGAAGATGACAGGAGGATTTATAACCTAAGAACAAAATATGTGAATGAAGATGCAGCTACAAATACAAATGAAATAAAAAGTCTATTCATAGAAATAATTAAGGAAAACTTCCCAAACATAGGTAACAGAAGTGAAGTTCAGATAAATGAGGCATACAGAACCCCAGCCAGCAACAACCAAAACAGATCTACACTCAGACATATAATAATCAGGATCCCATAAATCCATCACAAGAACAGAATATTAAAAGTGGTCAGAGAAAAGAAACAGATTACCTATAAAGGAAAACTCATCAAAATCACAGCAGACTTCTCAATGCAAACCATCAAATCAAGAAGAGCTTGGAGTGAAATCTTCCAAGCCCTGAAACAAAATAACCTCCAACCCAGAATGATATACCCTGCAAAACTGTCTCTCAAAATTAATGGAGAGACAAGATATTTCCATGACAAAGAAGAACTCAAGGAGTTTGTGACCACCAATCCAACCCTGCAAAGAATACTGAAGGACATTCTAAAGAGAGAGAAGAAAACCACCAGGGTTCCAGGAATAATGGCAGAAAGGCCTCAAAGAAAGGGGCAGACAGTGGAATGAAGGAGAAAAGTAAAAAAATAACAACAGAAAAATAGCATGGCAGAGATAATGCAGATAAGATTGGTTATATCACTGTTTTATCTTGATTGATTTTATTTGAATCTGGTATGCTTGAGAGTGTCGAGTCTGACAGTAGGGGCAACTACTCTGAATATGACAGGATTCAGTAGGATCCCATTCTAGTTTGATTGTTAACTGCCTTTGAAGTCTTATAATGTCTCCAATATTTAGATTTTATTAATAGTGTAAAGCAATGCTAAGTTTATATTATATGTGACGATATAGACAATTTTATTGAAAATAACAATAGACATCATAGTGACTACCGTAGATCACCTAGTGTTGTGTTTTTGTATGTTCTTTTCATTTCGTGTTTCTCTAGGAATTTTGTTGCTGACTTGTTTTGTTTTGTTTTTCCCTCTAATACAGAAAGCCTAGGTATATGTGTAGAGACTTTTACATGTGTAGAACTTCTAAGTAGTTTACAAGAATGGATTATAGTCATTGTAAAGAAAAAAAGAGAGCATTCTAAAGGATATAACTGCATGTATGTTTGAGTGTGTGGAATTAATAAACATGTTGCTAAAGTTTTAGTTGGATGGATGAGCAAAACTGACAGCAGTCTCACTGTTTGGATGTCCACTTTGTGGACTTTAGTTTTGTAACTTGAACAACTGCATATAAGAGGAAAGTAGGTAATTGTCAAATAGTGATTTTTTACTGGTTACTATTTTGTTTTGTTTTTGAGAATTTTTATTGTTTCTACCCACTTTCTGTTTTAAAATTTTTTCTTTAAATAAAAAATTTTTTAAAAAAGCAAGAGGAGGTAAAGAAAGTGCTCTAAAGAGATAACTGTATGTATATGTAAGTCTTTAGAATTGATAACCATGTTACTAAGTTTTTGTTGGATTGGTGAACAGAACTGTTTGCAGCCTCACTGTTTGAATGTCCACTTTGTATGCTTTACTTTTGTAACTTGAACAACTACATCCAAGAAGACAATATGTGATGTATCAAATAGTGATTTCTTACTGTTTATTTTTTTGTTTGAAATTCTGTATTGTTTCTACCCTTTTTTCTGTTTTACTTCCCCTTCTTTAAATACAATTAAAAAATATGCAGTGAACTTTCACATTAAGTTTTTTAATGATTAAGGAAGAATTATCAGAATTTGTTCTTTTGCTTGTTATCAAAGTGCTTTGATGCATCTCTGTCTCATCTTTTTAAAAATTTTTAGTTTTTATTAGTATGTATTTACAATATAAACTGACTGCCAATATTGGGATTGCAGCCCTGCTCACAAGTGCTACTGCACCAGTCCCAGGTTTGATTAGTCTACCTTTCTTCACTTTCCTCCATTCTCATGTTCTTTCTCATTCCTACTGTCTGCCCCAGGACATAATCTGCCTTGCCTGTGCTGACACTATATTCAATGTTATATATGGCTTCATTGTGATTATCCTGCTGTGGGGCCTGGACACTCTGGGAATTTTACTATCTTACACTTGCATTTTTCATTCAGTGTTAAGAATCGCATCCCATGAGGGGAGACTGAAGGCACTCAGCACGTGTGCCTCCCACATCTGTGCTGTGCTCATTCTGTATGTGCCTATGGTAGGGTTATCTATTGTCCATCATTTTGCCATGCATTCCTCTCCCCTCATCCACATTTTCATGTCTCATATCTACTTAATGTTTCCACCAGTGCTCAACCCAATCATCTACACTGTGAAAACTAAGCAGAGCCACCAGGGAATTTTGCATCTTTTTTATTGACTCCAAAATTAGTTCTGTTGTGGTATAGACATGTTTTCAAGAAAATAATAATCACACCACTATTGAAGACGATCCATGAGGAGGTGTCTGCACTGAGTATACTGGAGTAAGAGTATATGCTCTTTTGGCTCTATACTTCTTAAGAAAGAGAAATAAAGCCACAGAAGCATCATGGAGTTCTGTGTGTAATGGTGGAGGATAGTCAGACTTTACAAATGATTCCTTATGTCTCTAGAAGCTCAAGAAGTTTGTAAAGTAGTGTGCTGGAAATCATTTCTATTTATTTTCTACCACTTTTATTCTCAATACTTATTCACTACCTCAGAAGTTTTCTGTGACTATCCAAATTTATATTTGCTTTATTCCTATATTTATTTATTTCTTGACATTTTGGAATATTTATTATGGACTCATAAGCACTTTTTTGCCATATAATTATAGTGCTTTTGAATGTATGTATTTTATGTTGCTTAACAAAAGTAACATTTTATTTTGACATGAAAATATATTTTGAATAAAAGCAGAAATGATGAACTATCATGTTCAACCTGAATCAACTTCTAAACATTTATATCTACAGTTTTCTCTACCTAAAGTTTATTTTCTGTAAGGATATAGGAGTCAAATATTCTTTTGATTTTGTTTTGTTTATCAATTTTTAAAGGAATAATTCCATTCCGACAGAATGCTGAGACTTTGTGTTTTTTAAAAGTTCCAGATAACACATTGTAAAAGTCATCAATATAGCCAATGGTTTTAATAGGTCATCATCTAAATCATTTAAACTGCGGATGGTAGTAAAAAAATTGTAGCTCACTGAGTGATACTGTCTTTGAAGTGTGTAATCGCAGGAAACTGATGATACAGAAGTTTTAAATTTTAGGTAAATCTCTTTTGAAAGTACAAATCTGTCTCATTTTGAAAAAAATTTTAGTTTTTATTGTATATATTTACAATAGAAAGTGACTGCATTCCTTACAGGAATTTATGCATGTATGTAACACACCTTAATTCTTTTTACCTTTCCTTATCCTCTGCTTCTCTTCTATTCATCTCTTTACATCTTTCTGTAACCTTTCCTTTCACAAAATATCTATCTCTCTCTTTCCTATTAATTATCTATAATTATGATATTTAGTCATACATGACACATTTCAATCTTTGCAGTGTTAATGGAAAAAAAATGAATGTACTTACTTTCACTGCCTCAATGAAAGAAACAGAAGGAAAAGAAAAAGATTAAAAGTCTACAGCTTCTAATATTTACTGAACTCTTAAAATATGCAGTGAATTGTACATTAAGTTTTCTAATGATTAAGGAAGAAGTATCAGAATTTTTTCTTTTGCTTGTTATAAAAGTGCTTTGATACATCTCTAAATGCATAATACATAAATCAATCAATCATTAAATAAAATATTAGTTTGGATTAATATTTTTAAATCCTAGAGTTATCATGAGGCTTTACTACCTTATTAATTAAGATGTTACCTATTTGGCAAATATTTATTCAGTTATGTGTATTCTGTTGTTTTTGTTGTTATCATAGTGATACCAAGAACAAAGATAGCCACCAAAATCATAGAATTTTTGTTGTGATTTATCTAGTAAGGAGGCACATCGGAGGTACGCATACTTTCAAAAGGTTATTTAAATTTCCCTCTTTCATAAAGTTCTGGTCCCAAGTAAAAAATACATGACTTCTGTCTACAGTGTAGCTCATTTATTCCAGAGACCAAGCTGAGTATTTAGCAGAAATCAGTAGGCAGAAGAACTATAAGCTTGAGTTCAGCTGGGGCATTGTGATGGTTTGGTGAGGCAGTATGACAAAATACGAAATAACTGAGGGGATCTGGGGATGAAGTGCAGTGCAAAGGCCCTAGGTTCAAGCCTCAATCCAAAACAACAACAACAACAACAACAAAAAACAAACAAAAGCAAACAGCATCTCTGTGGCTGGTTCCATGATCTTGGGCAAATCTGTCTCAGAAAAAGACAACCTATTTGATGCAGTCCTGGCTCTTTACCCAGTATTGTACTGATTTCAGCATGTTATGAGCTCTAGGTATAACAATGTTTAGTTGCATTGGTGGCCAAATCTGTGATGTAAGAGCTTGGGGCTGTTCCATGCACAATGACTAATTCCAAAGCCCAGCAGAACACATTCAATGCCTCAGTCCAGTCTATGAACTGTGGACAAGTTATCTGGGGTTAATCTGCATCCAAGTAGAGGCTTATGAGAATGAACTACAGTCCCTAAGAACATTGCCACTTCATTTTGAGCAATGTAGCAACATTGTGCTTGTGTAAAATGGATGTAGATTTCTCTCTAGTATGAGGTATAATAACACACAACAGACTCCCAGCAAGCCTCAAAAGGGAGTTACCAAGTGCTGAACAGTCAAAGTGCTAGTTGGTGCAGAGATACTGTGTGGCCTGCATGGAAATTCTAGAAATATCGGCACAATCAAAGTAAGATAAATATTTAATACAGGTTCCAGATCACCAACACAGACCCAGAAGGGTTTGGGACCATCAATCCCGGTGGCTGGGTGCCTGCTCAGCCCCTTTGGCTCACTGGAGTGGGCTCCAGAAGTTTCACAGGTTTGAGTGAACTGTGCCTAGTGACCTTCATTCAACAAGGGGAACTAGACCAGCCAAAGGGGGAGCCAAGCAGGCACGGCGCACCATGAGGTAAGTACCAGCTTGCCAGGGCAGACCCAGAAGGGTTTGGAACCCTCGATCCTGGCAGCTGGGTGCCTGCCCAGACCCTTTGGGTCATTGGACTAGGCTCCAGAGGTTCCACAGGCTTGATTGGACTGGGCCCAATGACCTTCATTTAACCAGGGGAGCCAAGCCCACTAAAGGGGGAACCAAGCCAGCACCTCACTGTGAGGTGAGTTGCAGCTCACCAGGGCAAGCCCAGAAGGGTTTGGGACAATTGATCTCAGAGGCTGGGTGCCTGCCCAGCCCCCTTGGGTCATTAGACCAGGCTCCAGAGATTCTTCAGGCTTGAGTGGACTGTGCCCCATGAACTTCATTCAACCAGGGGAACCAGGCCTGCCGAAGGTGGAGCCAAGATGGTGCTGCACCATGGGGTGAGTTGCAGCTCACGAGGGCAAGACCTGAAGGGTTTGGGACCATTGATCCCAGAGACTGGGTGCCTGCCCAGCCCCCTTGGGTCATTTGGACTGGGCCCCAGAGGTTCCATAGGCTTGAGTGGACTGCACCCAGATACATTCACTCAACCAGGGGAGCCAGGCCCACCACACAATGGGAGTCAAGCCAGTGCCATGCCATAAGGGAAAGCTTTGGAAAATTGCTGGAAATATGGAAATACAAGAAAATGACAAAACAAAAGACCAAATGCAATCTCAAACCTACAGCCCATCCCAAGAAAAAGGAGCCATGTACATAGAACAAAATACTACACATACACCTGAAATGTATGAAATGATATCAACTGAAATAAAGAAGCAAGTACAGGAACCTGTGAGGGAACTCAAATCAGAAATATTCTCCCATGTAAAAGAAGAAATGATAAAAGTAGTGAAAGAAATAATGAATGCATCCAACAAAGACACAGCTAAACAATTAGAGGAACAAAGAAAGCAAAATGATAGAATCCCTGAATGAACAGTTTAAGAGACAAACAGAATGCAGTAAGCAGATTCAAAGAGATATACAGGAAATCAAAAACTCTAATGAAAGTTGCAAAAACTGCCTCAATGAAAGTGAAGATAGAATCTCAGACCTTGAAGATAAGATTGCAGCTAGTGAACAGGAAAGGAAAGATCTTCTAACAATAACAAGAAATCAGGAAATAACAATTCAACAGCTGCATGATGATGCAAAGAAAAACAATATAAGATTAATAGGGATAAAAGAAAAGAAAGGGAAAACACGAATGATATTAAGAGGCTATTTACAGATGTAATAGCTGAAAACTTCCCAAACATGAGTATGGAAACTGAGATACAGATTAGTGAGGCATATAGAACTCCAAATAGCCATAAACAAAACAAAATTACACCCAGACATATAATAATCACCATCCCAGAAATCCAACATAAGAACAGAATGTTAAAAGCTGTTAGAAAAGACTGGTCACCTATAAAGGAAAACCTATCAGATTCACAGCAGACTTCTCAACACAAGCAATGAAGTCAAGAAGAGCATGGAGTGAAGTTTTTCAGATCCTTAAAGAAAACAATTTCCAACCCAGACTGATGTACCCTGCAAAACTGTCCTTCAAAATGGATGGAGAAATAAGATACTTCTCTGACAAAGAACAGCTGAAGAATTTCATGATCACCAAACCAAACCTACAAAGAATACTGAGAGACATTCTAGATACACATAGGAAAAAACCACTAAGCAAGACAGACAGAATGGAAAGCTAAAATACATCAGAAAGATAACATGTCAACAATAAACCATTATATGACAGTTATAACCATTAATGTAAATGGCCTCAATTCACCAACTAAAAGACACAGACTGGCAGAATGGATCAAGAAACAACATCCAACCATATGCTGCCTACAAGAAACCCATCTAACCCAACAGGAAACTCATAGACTGAAAGTCAAAGGATGGAAAACAATACTCTATGTAGCTGGAACTCAAAAAAAGCAGGGGTAGCTATTCTGTTTGCAGACCATGTGAACTTCAATCCAAGAATGGTCCAAAGAGATAAAGAAGGTCAATACATTCTAGTTAGGGGAAAACTTCAAGAGGAAGAGATAACAATCTTAAATATATATGCACCAAATTCCAGAGTACACAACCACCAAAGCAAGTATTAACAGAAATGAAAAATCAAATAGGCAATAACACAATTATAACAGGGGACCTTAATACACCATTGAGACAAAGAGATAGATCAACTAGACAGAAAATCAGCAGAGAAATAACAGAACTGAATCATACCTGTGAACAAATTGATTTGATAGATGTATACAGAGTTTTCCATGCAACAACATCACGATATGCATTCTTCTCACTAGTATATGGGACGGTCTCTAAAATAGACCATATACTAACCCACAGAACATATTTAAATAAATGCAAAGTAACTGAAATTATCCCATGCATGTTATCAGATCATAGCGCCATGAAACTGGAAATTAATGATAAAAGTAACTGCAAAAAACACACAAACACATGGAAATTAAATAATATACTCTTGACCAATCAGTGGTTCACAGAGGAAGTTAAAGAAGAAATTAAATAATATCTACAAGCAAATGAAAATATAAATACAACTTACCAGAACCTGTGGGATGCAATGAAAGTGGTCCTCAGAGGAAAATTTATTGCACTGAGTTCCCACATTAGGAAAACAGAATGAACACAAATAAGCAACCTGATATTACACCTGAAACATCTAGAAAAGGAAGAGCAAGCCAAACCCAAAGCCAAAAGAAGGGAGGAAATTATAAAGATCAGAGCAGAAATTAATGCAATAGAGACTAAGAAAACAATTCAAAGAATTAATGAATCAAAGAGTTGGTTCTTTGAAAGAATAAATAAAATTGACAAGCCCCTAGCCAACCTAATTTAAAAAAGGAAAGAAAAGACTCAAATTCATACAATACAGAATGAAAAAGTAGAAATCACTATCGACCCTGTGGAAATACAGAAGATCATCAACAACTATTTCGAAAACCTCTACTCTCTTAGGTTTAATAACACAGAAGAAATGCACAGATTCCTAGAAACATATAAACCATGAAAGCTGGATCAAGAAGATGTAATACTGCTGAATAACCCAATTTCTATCAATGAAATTGAAAATGTAATCAAGTCCCTACCAACAAAGAAGAGCCCAAGCCCAGACAGATTCACTGCAGAATTCTACAAGAAATACAAAGAAGACATAATGCCAACACTCCTCAAACTCTTCAATGAAATAGAAAGGGAAGCAATTCTCCCTAAGTCATTCCTGGAAGCAAATATCACTCTAGTACCAATACCTGAGAAAGACCCAACTAAAAAAGAGATCTATAGGCCAATCTTCCTAATGAACATAGATTCAAAAATTCTCCATAAAATATTGGCAAACAGGATGCAGCAATTCATCAAGAAGATTATACACTATGACCAAGTGGGATTCATCCCAGGCATGAAGGGATGGTTCAACATACATAAATCAATAAATGTAATCCACCATATCAATAGAGCCAAAAGCAAGAATCACATGATCATTTCTATAGATGAAGAAAAAGCTTTTGATAAGATCCAACACCCATTTTACAGAGAATTGGAATAGATGGTCTTTACCTCAATATGATAAAGGCCATCTACAACAAACCAACAGCCAGTGTCATATTAAATAGCCAAAAACTGAAAGCCTTTACCTTGAAATCAGTCACAAGACAAGGATGTCCCTTATCACCACTCCTGTTCAACATAGTGCTGGAAATACTAGCCAGAGCAATTAGACAAGAGAGGGAAATAAACAGTGTAAAGATAGGAACAGAAGAAGTTAAATTATCATTATTTGCAGATGACATGGTACTCTACACAGAAGACCCCCAAACCTCCACTGAAAGTCTCCTAGATATAATAAATAAATTCAGCAAAGTAGCTGGATACAAAGTCAATATTCAAAAATCAATAGCATTCTTATACACTAACAACAAAATCACCAAGAGAGAAATAAGAGGAGTCACACCCTTCAAACTAGCATCTAAAAAATGAAATACATAGGAATTAATCTAACAAAAGATATAAAAGAGTTGTACAGGGAAAATTATACTACCCTGAAAAAAGAAATTGAAGAGGACCTCAGAAAATGGAAAGACATCCCTTGTTCATGGATAGGTAGAATAAATATTGTAAAAATGGCCATTCTCCCAAAATCGTTATACACATTCAATGCAATCCTAATGAAAATACCACTAACATACCTCATAGATCTAGAGAAATCACTCCTAAAATTCACCTGGTACTAGAAGAGACCTAGAATAGCAAAGGCAATTCTAAGCAGCAAAGCCAAGGCAAGAGGCATCATAATCCCTGACTTGAAGTTATACTGCAATGTTACTGTAATAAAATCAACATGGTATTGGAATAAAAACAGACCTAAAGATCAATGGAATAGATTAGAAGATACAACTATGAACAGACTGATCCACCTTATCTTTGATAAAGGGTCCAAGCATGTTCACTGGAAGAATGACAGTCTCTTTAATAAATGGTGCTGGAAAAATTGGCTATCCATATGCCAAAAACTAAAATTAGACCCAGGCCTATCGCCATGTACTAAACTAAAATCCAAATGAATCAAAGATCTAAATATTAAAACAGAAACACTAAATCTGTTGCAAGACAAAGTAGGTAAAAATCTTGAAGACAGGGATAGGTAGAGAATTCATGAACAAGAGCCAACCTGCAAGGGAAATACTTCCCAGAATCAATAGCTGGGATCATATCTTATTAAAGAGTTTCTGAATGTCCAAAGAAATCTACAGCAGAGTGGAAAGAAAACCTACAAACTGAGACAAAATCTTAGTGAACTGTCCCTCAGACAAAGGACTCTGTCTAGAACTTAGAAACAATTTTAAAAAATCAGACCTCCAAAATTCCAAGACCCAATCCAAAAATAGGCATCTGAGATGAACACACAGTTCTCAGAGAAGAAATACAAATGGCAAATAAATACATGAAAAATTGTTCATTATCATTGGTCATTAGTGAAATGCAAATTAAAACCACACTGAGATGCTATCTCACTCCAGAAAGAATGACCAGGATCAACAAAACTACCAACAACAAATGCTGGAGAGGCTGTGGGGAAAAAGGAATTCTTCTGCACTATTGGTGGGGTGTAGACTGGTGCAACAACTGTGGAGGTCAATCTGGAGATTCCTCAAAAAGCTGGGTTTGGAGGTCCCATTTCACCCAGCTATTCCACTCTTAGGCATATTCCCAGAAGATCTGAAAACATCTTACCACAGTGATATATGCACACCCATGTTTATTGTGGCACAATTTGTAATAGCCAGATCTTGGAAACAATCTAAGTGCCCATCAACCGAAGAATGGATTAAAAAATTGTGGTACTTTTATACAACGGAGTACTACTCAGCTACAAGGAATTGTCACATTGAGATATTTATAAATAAATGGATGCATCTTGAATCTATACTCATAAGTGAATTAAATCAAAATCACACGTATAAACACTGTATAGTCTCCCTGGTGTAAGAAACGGTAAGAGTACAGAAGATTTTATGGAAATCATTGTTCACCATTATAATGCTTTGATGTCTTATGTCTTCATTCACTGGTTCGAATGGTTGTATTCTGTTTTGTTTGATCTTAATATATGTGATCATATGAATAGTTACTTTGAAGACAAGACAGTATGGTAGCCAGTGTTGATTTAATATCATCTTGCTCTGAAGTCCTACCATGCTTTTGTTTTTCTATTACCATTGGTTCTATAATGTTGTCTCTTACTAGATTTTAATATGTATGATAGTAAAAACAAAATTTTTATGGAAAATGAGATAATATAGCAGCCATTGTTCATCTTTGGTTATTAGGTTCAGAATGTCTTGGAATACTTCTATTCTCTTGAGTCATTTATTCTACTTTGCTATGCTTGACATTATTGTGTGTAAAGCTAAGCTCAACTATTTCAAAGAAAGAGACATTATGATAGCTACTGTTAATATCCACTTGTTGTGAAGTGCTGTGTTGCTTACATTGTTCTGTTCTGATCTGCTTAGATCTGTCCTCTTTTGTTTTATTCTTTTTAAAATATAAAAATTAAAAAAATATTTAATGCATAGTAAATACTAGAATAACTTTTAATCTTTGAATTCCTAGAAAATTATTAAATTGAAAATAGCCATCAAGGCCTTTCAGGAAACCACGATTTCACTAGTACTGAAAGTAGAGTACTAGGAACTGATAGGTAATAATCAGTATGAGTTAATTCTTAGATACAGAATTTAAAACAACTGCTCTGAGGAAATCCAGAATTCAAAAAAAGTACAAAGAAATATTTCAATGCTTTAATTGAAAAATTTGACATAGTGGATAAAGTATCTTTAAGAAATTTAACATAAATGTTTGAGATGAAGCACACTCAACAAAACTAAAAATGCAGTTCAAGTCATCAATGACAGAATAAGTCAAACGGGGATGAATTAGTGAAATGAGAGCACAAGCTTTTAGTAGAACACAGTTGCAGAAGGAAAAAAAAGAATAAAATAAGATGTAGTTTATGGAACTCAGGGACAATATGATAATAATAAATAAGCTGTAAACATAAAAGGTCTTAAGAATGCTAGCAAGGGTAAAAACTGGCTCAAAGAAATAATTCCAGAAACTTCCCACTACCAGAGAAGATCACCCAATTTGAGGTACAGTAAGATCAAATGTCACAGGTCAGATTTATGTGTAACTCTACCAACACTATCTCAAGATATCTTGAAACACAGCTTCCAAGGTCAAAGATAAAAACATGATTATGAAGGCATCAAGAGAAATGAATGTGTAAATAAGGAGTGAAATGGAGGCTGTACATTGTCGAATTAGGAAGAAATTGCTCAAATGGGAAGTGAGGGTGGGGGGAGGGAAGGAAGGGAAAAGAGATTTCCAAAGAAAAACAATAGAAGGAAAAATAAATCAGAGCTTTTTAAGTGCAGATGGGGAGAAGAATGTGAAGGTGACCTGAATGGGAAAAAAGAATTAAGATATATTATGTATATGTACAAATTCTACATGACATATGCAATCATTACATATGAAAAACATGTAATAATAAAACAAAAAGAGACATAAAGCAACACAAGAGTGTCTTCCAATTTACATGTCAGCAGACTAGTCCTCAAAAACTCTAGGTCAGGCAGTCCTTGCTGGGAAAAATATGACAACCATGAATACAGGGCTCTGCAAATGATACATTAGAAATTTAGAGGAGATTAAAAAAATTCTAGATGAGTAAAATGAACAAATATTTCATCAAGACATATACTACAGAAATGCTGCAAGTAGATCTTCAAATTGAAAAAAGAGAAGAAAACTTAAGAAGGGAAAAATGTCAGGAGTGAGAACCATGCAGAGAATGCAGAATGCTCTAACACTAGAAGCATGGCAGGGAAAATGAAAAATTAAACCATTAAATAATTAGTGTCACTAATATAGTAAAAGAGGCACTATGGAAGACTGCGAATGGGTTATCATAGTTAAAGTTGTTCTTTTATAGAATTTCCTGATTATTATAAGCTTACTCATTCTTTTTTATTTTTATGTTCTTAAAATTATGTTACTATCATTTCAAAACAGCTTGATATAACCAGAAGATATATTTGTAAACTTAAGAAGAATGAAAGAGATAAGATCTGTAATATACACCAAAAAAAGAATCAAAACCAAAACCTACTAGAGAAAAGAGTTTACTCAAAGAGAAAGACTGTGAGAGTTTAGAAAAAAGCAATAGCAGTAAAAGTAGAAATACTGCATCAAAGTGGTAAAAGTAAGATCTGTCATTTCAATAGTTACTGAAATGTAAGTGAATTAAATTTCCCAGTTAGAAGGCTGAGGATAACTAACAGTATGGAAAGACATGTAACTATATGTTGATTACAAAACATTTACATCTTTCTCTCTCTCTTTCTTCTTTCTTTCTTCTTTCTCTTTCTTTCTTTCTTTCTTTCTTTCTTTCTTTCTTTCTTTCTTTCTTTCTTTCTTTCTTTCTTTCTTTCTTTCTTTCCTTTTTGACATAGGGTATCTCTATGTATTGGGGCTAATCCTTGAATTCACTATGTACCTCGGGTTGGCCTCCAATTCCTGGTAATCCACATGGTTCAGCCTCTCAAAAGCAGGGACTACAAGTGTGCACTGCCATGCCTGGTTAACCTCACTTTTCAAGAGCCATATAGACAGGAAATGAAGGAATGAAAAGAAGATGTTCCATCCAAATGGAATCCAAACCAGTAAGAAAGAAAATGAATCAAATAAAAGAGATAAAAGCAGGTGTAGTCACTGATTTGCCAGATAGAATAGACTTTAGATCGAAAACTATTAGATGGAAATAATGATAAAGTAGTCCATTGAAAAGAGGCCTTACAAATTTGAAATACACATCAGGCCAATATCATGGCAGCCAAATATGTAATGTTAACATTAAGAGACCTAGTGGGAGACATAGGCTTTGAAACAATAATAAATGCACATCTTCAGCAACGGACACAGAAATTCAGGAAAGTCACAACTATTAAATTTGGCCATAGATCCATGGACCTAATACATTTACCAAGAACTCTATTTAAAAGCTGCAAAATAAAGGTTTTTCCTCAAGAGGAGAAAATAAGTAACATCCTTGAATGTATGAAAACCCCATAAAGAGTTGCTATTTCACCCTTCTAACACAGAATATACATTCCTTTCAACAGACTTGCTGCTTTTTCCAAAATAGATTACACACCATCCAGGAACCCTGATTAAGTAAATACAAATGAATAGAAATTACCATATGTATACTATCAGACTGTGCAATGAAAGCAGAATCAATAACAAGAAATTTGAGAAAAAGAAAAAATTGTGGAACATTAACAACAGACTTAAGAAGTGGCTGTGGCCTGCCAGGCCGCGGCCACCCCAGGGTGAGAACCATCAGCATCTCCTGGGATCTGTGCCATGTTGGAACATGTTTGGGCATTGTGAAACCAAGCAACCACCTTGCCTCCCTGATAAGCAGCTATGAGCCTACCTGTGTGCTGGCTAAGAATCAAACATCCACCCCCCCCTCACATTTGCAAGTGGGAGCCAGAGATCTGAGCATCTCTTGTGAGGTTGACTATGCAATATTAGCAAATAAGGGGGATTTCCTTCTACCATCTCTTTGAAGGCAAATATTTTTATCACTGTTTTGCTTTGTTATGATTAATGGTATTACTCTATTCAATATTCTGTTTGATGAGTTCTATAATGTTCTGTATGTCCTTTGATTTTGCTATACCTGATTGAAAGAACAACTATTGTGAAGATAACGAGATATACTATGGCACCTATTACTGTTATCCCGGTAACCTGTTGTGAAGTTCTGTACCAATTTCACTGCACTGCCTCAATTGGCTGTGTTCCATATTGTTCTGTTGTATTTTACAACCTTAAAAAAAAAGAGTCTTCAAAACAACCAATCAATCACAGAAGAAATCAATTCGAAGAAGAAATTTTAAAATTTCTGGAAGTTAATGACATTGACTGTACAACTCATCCAAACCTCAAGGATCCTATGGAAACAGTTCTAAGAAGAAAACTCATCATAGTCATTTCTCACATTTGTAAAAGAGAGGAAGCTCAAATACATAACTTGATGAGAAATCTAAAGGTACTTGAGAGACAAGAACAAACCATTCCCAAAATGAAATTAAAAAGATGAAAGCAGAGAGCAGTGAAGTTATAAATAATAAATACAACAAACGGAAGAGTTGGTTCTCTGAAACAATACATAAAATAGAGAAAACCTTCTCCAGACCTACCCAGAGAAAGAGAGAAAAAGCTCACATCAATGCAAGCAGATATTCAAAAGTTGGAATCACAATGCACACTGTCAAAATACAGCAGAAAGTTAGAAACTGTTTTTAAAAACTGTATTCCCACAAATTGGCAGATTTTGAAGAACTGGACAGATTCCTAGAGTGTAGAGTTACCAAAACTAACCCAAGAATTCATTGAATACTTAACAACCCAACAACAAAGAAATTGACGCAATATTTAAAAAATCCACTAGCTTAAAAAATAAATTTAAAAAAGGTCACAGGAACTGAGAGATTTACAGCTAAATTTTACCAAATGTCTAAGGATGTTCTATCATATTGTTATCCTCTTAATAGATGCTCAGGTTACCAATATCAGGCCTGCAAAGTCAATCAAACAATACAAGGATTAAGTTGTTTTACACAATATGGGGTATTTCTAGTTTGTTTTTGAAATTTAACATTGTTCTAATTATTTTCTTTTGTTCTGTTTTGTTTTATTCAATGTTTTGTTTTGATTGGTTTTATTCCCATCTTTCTTGTTAGATTTCATTATGTCTGATGGTATAGGCAGAACTTTTAAAGAAAACAAGAAGCATTAGCCATTGTTGACTTCCTATTGTCCTGTTTTGAAATCATGTATCACTTTCACTGTTTTTTTTTTGATTGCTTTATTCTGTTTTTTTGGCTTTATTCTTTTTAAATACATTTTCATTGTTTTGTTTTGACTGGTTATATTCTGTTTTGTTTTATTTGATTTTATTATTTCTGATAGTATGGACAGATGTTTTGAAGAGGAGAAGAGATATTATGGTAGCCATTGTTTGGTTCCTATTACCTTGTTTTGAAGTCTTGAGTTCTGTTTTGTTTTTCTTTTATTCTCATTACAATAAAAAAGATAACAATGTTCTATCATCAGTAGTCTTTAATGTTTCTAAAGAAATTGAAAGAGATGGAATGCACCTAAATGTTTATCATGGACTAATTCACACAAGAATCTCTACAAGTAGAAAAGGGCAAAAATTTATTAAAAATATTTTAAAATAAAGGCTATAGAAACACAGTGCTGTTGCATTCGACCAAAGGAGTGAAACCATGGCATTGGCAGACAAATAGACGGAAATTGGAATCAAATGGCATATGTTTTCTTAACATATGGAGTCACAGCAAAAATGAGAGTTTATGTGAAAGTAATAGAAGGGAGACTACCAGAGCAAATGAAGAGAGTCAGTAAAAGCATAAGGAAGGAAGGGGTAGAGAAAGAGTGAATGAACAAAATATGTTATATGTATCTATGAGTACATTAAATTATACTAAAATTTTGTGTACTTACCAGGAAGCAAGAAAAATACTTAAGATCATAAAAAACCTCTATATCAAAGGGAGTAAGCTTTTCTTGATATATTTAGATTTAAATTAACATTTATGGAAAGTTATTTTCAAATGTGGTGTATGTCATCAAAATTAATGGCTGGGGTAGAATTCATTGTAATCTCATTGTCATCTGTCAGTTCCCTGAACATGGGACACTAAATCACATTATTGTGGTTTATGAAACATTTTGATACAAATGATGATTCTAAGATGTTATCATTTAAAAGAAGACATCAGGACATTCAACTTATTCATCTTTTATGCAATCTTTTCAAATAAAATTTTCTTATTTTTCAAAATAAGAGATAAGTTTGGAACAATGGCTAGTTCTGTAGGAGGCTGAGGTAGGATCTTTATAACTTAGCAACTCAGACAGACCCTTCTAGAAAATAATATTTAAAAAAACAAACTATACAGACCTGGGGATATAGCTCGGTGTGAAAGCCCTGGGTTCAACTCCTAGGAGAGAGAAAATAAAATAAAATAACAAAATAAAATAAAATCACAGTTCTAATTGATTTTGCCCAGATGATGTCTTAATATGGCCACATTGGTGACTACTTCAAAATACAGTTGTGTCTATGTATTTACGGTACACAAATTAGAACGATGCCTCTTTCAATATAACAAAAAGTTATTTGGATTGATGAACACTGATCTACATTTGAACGTGTATTGAAAATTTACAAAAAAAAACAGGAATGATACATTTTACCCATTCTAAAGTTAAATAGAGCCATCAGTGACAGTTTCTTAAAGAATATGAGACATGCAATGAAATTTGAATGAGTCACATTTCCCCTCTGTTCCTGGAATCAAGAGGTAAAACTAGAAATACTGTTATCAGAGCTGGCATAATGAAAGTGGCAGCTATGTTATTTTAAGTGGAAGGATTTACAAGATAATGTGCACAGCAGAAGAATGAAAAGGACGTAAGATATAATCCTAGAGAATTGATACATTAGTTAAGGTCAGAATAGTAGCAGAAGAGAATGGAACAAAACTAGTAGAAAGTATTTGATTATGACTCAAGAATAGGCTGAGAATTATCCTAACTGCCATTATGCTTTTTGAGTCAAGTCCATCCGGTATCAGTTCATACTTCCCTCACTTCATTTACCGGGAGAAACCCAGGGGAGCAGAGCAGATTCCTTTCATGTTCATCTTTTCCTTGTGCTTTCCCTGGAATCCACTGTGAGTGCTCTCTACCATTTCCATTCTTCCTAAGCTAGGTAGTGCTTTGACATTTCATCAAGTACCTCTCAGCCATTTACTAACAGAACACTGTAGAAAACTAGTGCAGATGTGAAGCACACAGATGTGTGCTCGCCTGTGTATGTTTCTCAATGCTTTCATGGTAAAGTACTGGAATTGAAAGACTGCAACATAAATTTTTGTGTTGTGATCCAAACCATATGTGAAGATACTTTCACATGTATGCAGCACATCACAATTGATTTTGAAAGAAGTTGGAAGCAGTAGCAAGTGAAGAGTTAATAAAAATGTATTGAATTATGCCACAACTTGGTCAGACTTCTATGTGGTAGGAGTTAGAGATGCCTGTTATGGTGGGTCATGCCTGAGACATTACAGAATTTGCAAAAAGTGCCTAAGAAAAATGATCCTGGGAAGAATGAGCCTGTTGAACACAAACAGGTAAATATGAGATAAAGTAATAAGTAGGAAGATAGATTTTTCCTTGTAAGAAATAAATGAAAAACTTGTCTCCATGAAAGAAGTTGTCACAAGAATTTTTTAAGATTTAGTGAAATTTGTATACAAATATGTTGGTATCTAAGAGTACTTTACACCCAGGTGTGACAACTATGACCACTCAGGGAGGCTGAGGAAAAAAGATTGAAAATTTAAATCTCACTTGAGGAAATTTGATTTCTTAGAAAAGTCCTGTCTCAATAAACAAACAATCACTACAACTATAACTCAGTTTAAAGGCCTTCGGTTCAGCCTTAGTGCCCCAAAGGATTTTTTTTAATCCAAGAGAGAGAAATCTATATTTTATTTAAAACTGTAGAAAAAGAACTGAGCTTATAAAGATACAACTTATGCAGCACCTCTGCATTCAGCTTTTGGAATAGGAAAGACAACAACAACCAAAAGAGAGTGAGACGTCTGCAATTACTCAGAGAATTAGAGGCATATTGGATATGACTGAATCCAAGAGGGTTGCGTTAATATTGACTTATGTCCCTTGTGTCTTTGGCTAGGAAGAAGGAGGTCCCTTATTCCAGGATCATAAGTCCTCCACCTTCTGCAGTCTTTCATCAGGGAACATCAGAGGTGACATTCTGTAGCTCTGTTAGCCAGTGTTCTAGAATGCTGCAAATCTTGTCATGAGTTTTGTTGGAAGGGGATCAAGCAAGCAGGGACTCAGACAGACTGAGAAAGGAAAAGAACATGTGAATTGCATTGTGAGAAGGTGTCCCCAAAATGTTCCCACTCTCTGAGTGGCATGACCTGAATACCATTAGAGAGAAAACGCAGCACAAAGTGTAAAGAAATGAGACTGAAATCCCTGGAAGAGCATCAGGGAGTGAATGATGAGTGAAAATGCCTGAAGAACTGATGGTACTCTTCAGACATCTGGTAAGAACAAAGCCAGCTCACAGACAACATCCAGGGAGTAAATTTCAATGTTCTGAAAGCTTCCCTCCATAATTTGTCTTTATCAGCTTTTGCAATACCAGTCACACAACTCAGGTGACTAGATACTTACACGATCCCCTCAATTGCCATCTCTGTACACATGTATCAGCACAGCAGTGCTCATGGGTCAGCTGGTTACTCTGGAATAAGTCAGGAAATGATTGCTGAAGATTGGCCCTTCTAACTCTGATTATCTGTGGAAAAGACAAAAATTTGCCCCTGTTAGAAAAAGTCAGTCACCCATGTATACCAATATTATAGAGCTAAGCTTTTGTGGGCAAACCTGTGCAAACTATAGTACCAGGCTTATGAAATTACTGGTACATTTTTATATGAAATATAAGTTTCATTATTCCTGAGCCTGTTGAAATACATGAAATTCATTAGAAAGTCTAGGAATAAATAAAATAGCCTATTTTTTACATCATTGCTAAATTAATATACAGATAAATATTTTCTTTGCTTAAAACCTGTAATTTTTAACCAGTGAGAATTTTCATTAAACAACTTTCATATTGGGCATCAGAAAACAAATTTTGAGAAAATTCAGTCATTAGAGAAATTTAGGAGTGACTAAACTTTCCTAAGTTATTGTGAAGTTTTCGTTCAAAAACTTTCAGGTATTCCAACATCTGTTTTCCTTAACTAGTACTATACTTGGCTCTTTCAAATAAATTTCATTAACCCTTTTTTATTTTTTTCTTACAGCTAAGAACACAAAATGAAAAAAAATTCATTATAAACTACTAAAACTGTAAGGTGCACATCTCACACTAATCATAGTTCTGGGAAGGTTAAAGTAAAAAAACAGGCTTCTCTTCTGAATAAATTATACATCCACCCTTTTTCCTATATTTGCATTTCATTATTAATGTGATCTCTCAACAAGTAAATTATATTTGTCCATTAATTTATATATATTTCTTAGGGATTTCTGCTTTGTAGGATTCTGTAGTGTATTATAGGATTTTATAGAATTTTAGCCATTTTAAGCAGGCAACTAATTATAAAAATGTCAACTATTGGAAATATAGTGAAAGTAAAGTAGAAATTCAAAGTGGCAAAGAGCATTGTCTCAGACCCATCAAAAGTTCATAGATTTGTTATTTATGTATATCAATTCACCACAGTAGATATAATGATTGTGTACTGTAAATATGTACCAATAACCAAAAGAAGGAAACCAGAAACATGAAACAAATTTGAATTATCTTTTCTAAAGCATTTTCTTTCAGAATACTTTGAAAATATTTCTTCAAAAATCCTGTGCAATATGTTTTACTGTTATGATTTGGAAATTCTTCTTTCTTTTTTCTTCTTTTTTTACGTGCTTGTTTCCTTTTTTCTATGTTTCTTTCATTCTTTTTTATTTCTTTTGTTTTTGGTGTTTCCTTCTTTATTGTGGTGCTAGGTATTAATTTTAGAGCCTTCACTGTGCAGCATAACTTTATCCTTCGCAAATTTTAAAAATTTGTGATAAAGTCTTAAGATTCTACTTCCTCAGCCTACCAGAGTTCTGAGATTACAAGTGAGCACCACCATGCCCGACTTCTGCTATGTTATTGAGTTTTAACTATTTCTTTCTATACTCTGTTTCATGGTGCACACTGTACAGTAATATATGAGTCATAACAAAATTTTCTAATCCAAATTGACTGATCCTCTAAAAGATGATTAGAATGAGAGTAGTAATGGAAGAACAAGCAAAATGCAGGACATGAAGAGACATGTAAGTATTTTATGACATTTTGAATTTCTCAGAAAAGTAAATGAGTCTGATTATTTCACCTACAGGTCTTGAAATAGTTTAATAGATGAACAGCAGAATGGCCTTGTCCCGGGTGACGTGCAGAATCAAAGGCAGTCATTCTCTTATGTGCAGAACAACTTGCTGTGGCAGAAAAATGCATGGACACCCTCTCGGAAAGCAGTGATGAGGCCCTGTGGAGTTTGCTTTCCCCTTCAATAGCATGAATGAGGTGGCTGAGATGATCTTAGAGTTCCACCAATATCCAACAGATTCATTATGATGGATTTGGATAAAAGCACAAAGTAGATCTGCAGTAGCTGTGTGGATCTTCTTCTATTGACATTAGGAGGCCCAAGAACACCATGTCACTCTCCAACATTATCTAAACATAATGTTAGTTTCAGTAGTTTCAGTCACTTGGGAACTGTAGAACAAACTTCTCTCTTTTGTTAAATACTAACTATAAGGAGAATCATGTGTCATCTGTTACATCATCAAGGGCTACAAATGTTGGTAGCTTTGAGGATGATTAGGAAACCAAGCACACTATTTTGCATTGCAGATGCTAACACAATGATTTTGGAAGTTATTCTTGGGATTTCTAGAAATTCAGAAAATTATTATTTATAGATTTTTTTTCTCTTTCAAATAATTTTATGTCCAATAGTTCAACATGTAAATTTGTTAATGCAAGTATGTGAGATGGTATACACTCCTGGTTAACCTGTTTTCTGGGCAGGCACTCATTTTTAAAATTTGTATTTGAAGATCTCAGGTCAAAAGTGGACCTTACAATATCAAAATTATTCCACTCAAACATTGTGGCCTCTCAAGCCACATATATTTCATAAGGATATTGCTAATGGAAAATGGTATAAATATTTTGTAGTTTTGCAATCTATTCCTTTGTTACCCTTATAGGCCCACCCTCTTCAGAATAAATAGCAATTGCCAAACCTGTTTCAAAACTTCGCTAAATAAGCTGGATAAAAGTTACAAATATTATAAATGTTAATAGAAACTGCAATTTATCATAATCACTGATTACATTCTCTCCAACAGTGGATGAGTCTTTTTGTTTATATGAACTCTGTCCTAAATAATTCCAATAACTTTTTATTCTTGCCACACTTATGAGCAGAAATTTTTTATTCTAGTTTATTTTGCAATGAGTTTAAGAATCTGTTCATGCAGTCCATTGTCATTTGTATTTCTGTTTTTATGAAATGACTACCCAAACAATCTGCCTTAAAAAAAGAATTAGTTTATTTTTCATATTGAGGTAAACCAACAAGGAGAGATATTCACTAAAAGTAAAAATTTAGTTAAAAGTTTACTATCATTTATTAATATCATATTGTAATGGTAAATAAGTATATACTGAAAGGAAAATGAAGAAAATATACATTTTAAATATTTAATGAAAACTTGCAAAACAAGCATGAATTTTTACAACATGTTCATGTATTTTCTTAGTTAGAATATGGAGGAAAATAGAAATTCCAAATTCAAAGTAAGCACATAATATTTTACAGCCCTAGAATACCTATTTTTCCCAACTTTTACTATTTTTAAATGAATATACTTTATTTAAAGCAGTGTTCAACCTACAGGAAAACTAAGTAGAGAGTAGAGAACATTCCTATTTATTCGAGCAAGAATAAAGATTTTCACATTCACGTATTATTTATACTTTCTTGGCTATCAAACTATACCATTGTTGTAATACTGAAACACATGCACATTTTTTTTTACCATATATTGTGTATATACCATGCTGATAAATCTCATTTATGTGTGTGTGTGTGTGTGTGTGTGTGTGTGTGTGTGCATGTGTGTGTATTATCTGTTTTATTTTGGTTTGGTTTTTTTGTTGTTTGTTTGTTTTGATTTTATCTTTTACATTGCTTTTTATACTTTGGTTTTCTCATATAATGGAAACTGTGATTCTTAAACATGTGGACCTGATTTATTTTCCTTAACATTACAGTCTCAAGCTACCTCCAACAAAATTATTCAGGTTTGTGGGGATTTTTTTTGTTTTGTTTTGTTTTTTTTTTTTTTGGTACCGGGGATTGAACTCACAACCTTATGCTTGCAAGGCAGGCACTTAAGCCATTGAGCCAAATCCCCAGCCCCAGATTTGTGTTTCTTTATGGTAATGTAGTATTCCATGTTGTGTAAATACCACATTTTCTTTATTCATTCATCTATTGGTCATTATATTGTGAGTTGTGCTTTAGAAACATGAATGTGCATGTATTTCTGCAATATGATTTTTTTTAACCCTTTTCAGAAGCTATCTAGAAGGGGAATGGTTGGGTCAGATGAAATATTTATTTTTAGGTATCTGAGGAATGTGCACACTGAAATTTGTAGTGGCTGTACTAGTTTACGTTCATATAGCCAATAGAAAAAGTCTTCCTTTTTCTGTAAAATTTACATACAATTTTATCTGTCACAGAACTTGAACTTTATATGAGTAAAATCAGTGTGTTTTACTATACTGACAAAATTTTTAAAATATTACTACAGTTTAGATATAGAATATTTCAATCACACAAATAAAGAAATAGCATACAAAAATCGACAGTCACTCTGCATTTCCTCCAGCTGTCTCTGGCAAACTCCAGAGAAATATACTTCACATTCTATGCTTCGGTGTACTCTGGATACTTTATATGTGAACAATCACAAAATAATGTGGACTTTTTATTGGGTTTTTTAAACTTAGCATATGTTCAGTTTTAATGAGAGTTTAGTTGAAGTTCTAAAGATTTTTTTGTGGGTTAATAACACATATTTTACAGAAATATCTAAAGCTATTCTTGAACCTACAAGAAGGTATTCAGCAAAGTGAAACCCTTCCATCATCTTTATTTTTTACATGATGGCCTCTCCCACCTTAATTCAGCCAAACTTATAGTTAATGTGCATCTGGCAAGGCCCTTGTATTTTATACTTTATTGCTATATTTCTTTTTCCTTGATATACTTTATGCAACATCTATTGTGAAAGATATTTAAGTTATACTTCTATATTGCTTATGTACAGCAATTTGATGCTTTCCTTGCTTGTGTTTTTCTCTGAAAAACATGGGGAGATACAAGTTTGTCTTCAATTGTGCTTTTGAAATATCCTCTTACTTTTTGTAGAGATTTATAATCACTAAATTTGCACTGAATCAGTTTTTAAAATTTAATGTTGAGAATGTTGAGGATTGTATTAGTCATCTTTGCTGATATTGAACAAAATATCCACATCCAAAGCTTACAGAGAAGTTCATAAGCTCCTCCTATTGGCTACCCCACTTTAAATATCCTACAGTGTCCTCTCACATTGTGCATGCAAGTCAATATCTCATCTCATATATCATTATTTCATCTACTCTAGACATTGAGGCAATAAACACTCAAAAACTCCCAAAGTGTTCCTTCCTGGATATTCCTAAGTGTAACACGGCACTACAGTCTTTATCGGAGGGAAAGAGGATTTGGGGAAGTCCATAACTGAAATGTTGTCAGGGATAGGGTGATAGCCACAGTCCTGCGTTTTTCTCGGGGTCTTATATCTCTCAGAGATATAAAAGCAGCCATATTAGCTCATCACGATTGTACTGAAGACTAGGACATTCAGTAATGACACGAGGAAGCATTCTTTCAAGTATGCAACTCTTGGGGAGATCACAAAAGGTAGAGGACATAGGAAAACACAGGAGGTGTGGAGAAGTGAGTCAGGAGGGCAGATACTCACTGTATGAGAATCGCCAAAGACTACTTCAGGGAAGGGGCAGCACTAACTGAAATTCAGGACATATGTTTTATCAAAATATCTTTATTATTCATGGAATGCTTATAAATTCCAAACTTGAGTTAGACTTCTCAAACAGACAAGGCTTAAAATAGTCTTGAGTATAAGGGAAACGATTTCTATCCATGGCATGTTATTTACACACAGTGGAGGGCTATTTTCAGATATGAAAAAGCAGGAATTTCAACAGGAGATTTCAATTCACCCAATAGGAAAGTCCCTTCCCATCCCAAGTATCAGTGCCTTTAATATGACATTAAATATAGAAGTATCCACCACACTTTGCATATCAAGTAGGCTCTTTATTTCATGCACAAACTGTACAAACTCCCTGTATGTTTTCTAGGCCATGCTGGAAGAGATCTGGTAGACAAGTGCAAAAGTCAGAAATGATATAATCAGGAGCAGCATGAGTTAGATAATCAAGTCAAGCATTTTTACACTATAAAGATTTATAGAATAACAAAAAACTAGTTATTAGTGAGAATGAGAACAAGAGAGTGAAAGTGAGAGAGTGAGACAGAGACAGAGAGACAGACAGAGAGAGAGACTTCAGAATAACTAGCGTGACTGGTCAGATTCCGAGCTCTCTGGAGTCTCAAGGATCTCATTCTTTGTCTAGGTAAAAGGCACATTCTATCTTGAGTATATTTCTTTCAAAATCATCACAGAATCAAGTAACAAGAACACAGGTAGACCTATCATAATTATCAGATTAATCCTGGCAAAAATGGATAGATTAAGGCACAATTTATATCTCTGCTGTGATTTCACTAATCAGATTGAGAAGAAAGTGGCTATTTTTGTCACACAGCTACCTACGTTCATTTTTATGACTTGCTCCCTCTTGTTTTTCCTCTGCATAAGAGGACACTCCAGGTCCTGGGAATTTCTGCAGCCCTTTCTTTTCATGCATGTTAAAAATTGCTACTGTCTCCATTGTCCTTGTTAGTGCCTCTTTATCTTTGTGATCATCACACCACCACCACCATCATCATCACTTTGTTATCAATACACATGATTAAAGTTTTTATCCTACAGTACATATGCTTACGGATTTGTTTTCTTATCCTTGACATTTTAAAATGTTTTATTACAAAAAATAATATTGGATGTGATCAATATGCTAATTTCACTAATTTGCTCACTCTATAGTAATGTATTTTTTAATTCCTAGAATGAGTCTTTCAAATCGTTATTATCTTCAACTTGCCAAGAAGGCAAACATAGTGTAGACTCTCTGTAATTAAAAAGTCACCAAACATTGAAGCCAGAATACTGTGTTACCTAGTGTGATATGACTTCAGTATGAGAGAGTGTTGCCGAGAACTTTGAGGGGCAGGCCTCTTATAAAGCCTCAGTAAGAAGCCTTTAAAATAACTAAGCATAAATCACACTGGGGGCCTTCAATAAAGTATTTTTCTGCTTTCAATTAACCATGCATTTCTTCTTTCTTCCTAGTGACACACAAAACCCCAGGATCAGAGAAATGGTCTGACCTGATTAAGCAGAAAGGAGGAAACAAAGCAGATTTCTGAGTCCTGATGGTGGTGGAGAAACTTGAAGGATGGAATAAATGGAAATGACTGGATAGCTACATTCCAAAAGTTGTGAGGAACACAAACAAGAAAAAGAGATGAAGAGTGAAATGCCAAGATCAGAGTTCTTGCTTTGATGCAGTTGTAAGGCAGAGTGCGGGAAAAAGCACAGCTGGGTGTACATGTCACAGGATACGTAGATAGAATCTAATGATAATATTGACCTAAGAAAGGCAGAGGTTTCTTTTATGATTTCTTGTAGATAGTCATTTATTTCCCAGAAAATTGTTATCACTAAGCATCTCCATTAAATGGAGCTTAAGTCCATGAGACTTATGGAAATAAAAAGTGAGAGTTTCAAAAGGCCTAAGGAGGTTTTACACACAGAAATATGCCAGTTTATTTGCTAGCTGGAGTAAGTGTTTCATGCATTGTAAATTATCCTATAAACATGAAAGAGGGCATAGATGCTTGGCAAAAAATGCACAAGCTGGATTTTATGGGGCTGCTTGACTTTCTTGCTTCAGAGATATTTCTCTTGACCATAGAAGGAATGGGGAAAGTATTTTTCTCGATTGTATACAAATCAAGTAGCATCAAAGTCAGATGCTGATAGGCTAGTGCTGTATTGAAATTTTTAAATTTTGTTTATTCTTAATATGAAATTCTACTCTGTTTCTGTAAGTCCTATGACGTTGCTTTCTTTTTTTGTTCAGTGGCAGAACTAATCTCTAAACAAGTTATCAAGTTTGAAATACAAGGAGACTTTTTTAATTTTTAAAATCATAGCCAAGTATGATAGAATATTCTCTAACATATCTTATTTAAAGATTGTCTATAAAAATTGTATATTAATTCAGTAAAATTTATATTAAGCTATAATTAGTGCATTGGGTGACAGAGTGAAACCCTGATAATACAGCTGATCATCTGAAAAGGTGGGGCCTGTGGCATCAATTATATAACAGGGGACAGATGAGTAAGAACAAGGGTGATTCCAACCAGTTCTTCCCTGTATTCTATAAATGCACCTACCATAGTATTTTATTTCCTGAAGGAAAATATCAAGCTAATTTGGATAAAGAACACAACTCAAATTAACAGAGGTGTCATTGAAATGGCTAATATCAGTCTACTACCCCTGGATCTCAAAATTTATGAGAAAATTACACATTGAAATTTAGCTGACAATTTCTGTGCATGTATGTTGCCCTATCTGTGTAGTTTTACCCAAACCATCCATGTTTAGAGGGGATTTTGAATAATTTTGAATGTTGGATTTATAAATGCAGATTCTGGCCAGCATAGATGGATATTTGACAATAACCAGCCATGAAATGAAGATAAAAGAAAACATGAATGTTGGGTGGATTAAGGATCTAGAGGTGATCTCTTTCTTTCCCCTCTTTTCAAGATGTGGATCTTGGATTTATCAAATCTCCTTCTCTGTGGTGTGTGACTGTGGAATTGGACTGTGGTTGAGCACTGATCCCCATGGCAACCTCAAATGCCAGCAGCACCCTGTCCTCCACATTCTATCTCACAGGTGTCCCTGGCTATGAAGAATCTCACCACTGGATTTCCATCCCCTTCTGTCTCCTCTACCTTGTTGGAGTAACGGGCAACTGCACCATCCTGCATGTTGTCCGGACAGACCCCAGGCTGCGTGAGCCCATGTACTACTTCCTGGCCATGCTTTCTCTCACCGACATGGGCATGTCCCTGCCCCCAATGATAACGCTTTTCAGGGTGCTGTGGTCCATTTTTAGGGAGATCCAGTTCGATATCTGTGTGGTCCAAATATTTTTAATTCACAATTTCTCCCTCACTGAATCATCTGTGCTTTTGACCATAGCCCTACACTGATATGTAGCTATCTGCCACCCACTGCGATATGCTACCATTGTCACTCCAAAAACTGATCATCAAGATTGGGACTGCAGCCCTGCTCAGGAGCTCTATTGCACCATTCACAGTTTTGGTTCATCTAGGTTACTTCTCCTTCTGCCACTCTCATGTCCTTTCTCATTCCTACTGTCTGCACCAGGACATAATTTGCCTTGCCTGTACTGACACTAAATTTAACGTTATATATGGGTTGGTTGTGATTATTCTGCTATGGGGCCTGGACTCTCTGGGTATTTTAGTATCTTATGCTTTCATCCTTCATTCAGTATTAAAAATTTCATCCCGTGAGGTGAGACTGAAGGCATTCAACACATGTGCCTCCCACATCTGTGCTGTCCTCAATCTGTATGTGCCTATGATAGTGTCATCAATTGTTCATTGTTTTGTCAAGCATTCCTCTCCCATCATCCACATTTTCATGTCTCATAGCTACTTAATGGTTCCACCATTCCTCAATGGAATCATCTACACTGTGAAAACTAAGTGGATCTGCCAGGGAATTTTGCATCTTTTTATTCACTCCAAAATTAGTTCTACTGTGATGTAGACATGTCTTCAAGAGAATAATAATTCTACTACTATTGATGACAACCCATGATCACATGTCTGCACTGGGTATTCTGGAATAAGAATAGATGCTCCTTTGGCTCTATTCTTCTTAGGAAAGAGAAAGAGAGCCAAAGGACCATCCATGGAGTTCTGTGTGCACTGAGGGAGGACAGTCACACTTCACAGATGGTTCATTACATCTCAAAGGCACGAGTATGTTGCAAAGGAGTGTGCTGGGAATTGTTGCTATTTATATTCTACTACTTTTATTCTCAGCATTTAATCACTGCCTGTGAAATTTTCCATGGGTGTACAAACGAATATTTGCTATCCTTCTACAATTATTTGTTTCTTGACATTTTGTAATATTTAACATAGTACTTTAAGTACTTTTTGTTATATAGTTACAATGCTTGTAAATGTATGTATTTTAACTTTCTTAACAAAGGTAAGATTGTATTTTGGCATGAAATTATATATTGACTAAAAAAAGATATGTTGAACCACCATGTTCCATCAGACTCGACCTTTAAACATTTAGATCTACATTCCCCTGTACCTGTGATTTAATATCTGTAGGGATACTGGAATCAAACAGTTTTTTGGTTTTGATTTGTTTAATTTATTTTTTTGAAATAATTCCATTCTGGTAGAATGCTGAAACTTTGTATTTTTAAAAAATTCCAGATATTACATTGTAAAGGTAGTTAATATAAACAACTGTCTCAATAGATCATCATCTGTACTATCTATATCACTGATGTTAGCAAGAAAATTGTAGCTCATTGAACAATAATGAGTTAGAAGTATGTGACCACAGGAAACAGATAATACATAATAATCATAATGCATATTGAGTACCTCCCAGCCATTTACATATAGAACAGTCTAGAAAACTGGTGCAGATATGTGAAGTACACAGACGTGTGCTCGCCTATGTGTGTCTCTCAATGCTTCCATGATAAATGACATCCTGACTCATTGCACAGGGGTTGAAAATCTGTGACATTTGAAAGTTTCTACTGTAATTCAAACTATATAAGATACTTTCACACATATGTGACATATCACAACTGATTTTTGAAAGAAGAAAGAAATAAAGTAGCAAGTGAAGAATAAGAATTGATTGAATTGTGCAATACTTTGGTTAGTCTTATACATGCTAGGATGTAGAAATGCCTAATATGAAGGTTTACTCTGGGGACATCACTGACTTTTCAAAAAGGGCGTTGAGTAAATTGAAACTGGGAAAAATAAGACTGCAAAACACTAACAGATATATATAGGACAAAATGGTAAGTGTGAAGATAGATCGTTTGCTCAGTAGAAAAAAAATGAAAAACTTTTCTCTATGAAAGAAGCCATCACAAGGATTAAGATGGAATGAAACTGGTATACAAATATATCTGTATATAAGAAAGTTTTCACCAAGGTATGGCTATATTCATTACACTGGGGAGACAGAGGCAGGGAGATTGCAAATTTGAACATTATCTGAGGAAATTTTCTATCTAAGAAAAGTCCTGTCTCAATAGGACAAACAAATAAACAAATTAAATATCATGGATATAACAGAGCAAATGTCCTTGTTCAGTCATAGTGCCACCAAAAAATAAAATAAAATAAAAATAAAAATTAAAAAAAACGAGAGAGGATTTAGGATTTCAGCGTGAAACAGCAGAGAAAAGACGTTAGGTTATAAAAACAAAACTTGTACTTCACAATCTCCTTGCATTTAGCTATTGAGAAACAAACAAAAAAATTAAATAAAAATACAGTGAGACTTCTGCAAGTGTCAAGAGAATTAGAGATATATTTGTTCTTAATGTACCCAAGAGGCTGACATAAGATTTACTTAGATCCCTTGTGCTTTTGGCTGGGGACAGAGAGATCCCTTATTCTGGGTTCATAATTCTTCCTCCTTCTCCACAATTTCATGGTAGAACATCAGAAATGGCATCCAGCAGCTTTCTTCTCCAATTTGTGCTGAAGAGATTTATACTATGTTCTAGAATCCTGCAGACCTTGCCATGAGTTTTTCTGCAAGGGAACATTCAAGCATGAAGTCAGACTGAGGAAAAGAGCATGTGTATGCACTGACAGCAGAGTGAGAAGCTATCCCAGAAATGGTCATACTCTCTGATTGGCCTCACACAGGTTCCACTACAGAGAACACACAGCACAAGGTATGAAGAAATGAGACTGAAACCCCTGGAAGAGCATTAGTGGGTGATTGATGAATTAAAATGACAGAAGAACTCACAGTATGCTTCAGATACCTGGTAAGAACTAAGCCAGCTCTTGGACACTATCTAGCAAGGAAGTGTCAATGTTCTACAGTTTTCCCTAATAATTTGTCTTTACTAGTTTTTGTAATACCAGCCTCACTACTCAGGTAACTAGATATTTACCTGCTACCTCAACTGCCATCACTGTACATGTGTATCAGCACAGCAGTGCTCATGGGTCAGCTGGTTATTCTGGAGTAAGTCAGGAGATGATTACCAAAAACTTGCTCTTCCAACTCTGATTATCTTTGGAAGTGACCAAAATTTGCCCCTATTAGAAAGTCAGTGACTAATGGACAGTAATAGTATAGGAGTAAAAATCTGAAGGCAAACCTATACAAGTCACAAAACTTAGCTTACTCACCAGAGTGTCCTAAACACGTGTCAAATGATAAAGCTGCTGCACATAGAGTGTCTGCTGCTGATTCTAATCTTTCACTAAAGATTTAGGATCTCTGGTCCCAGCTGTTGATGGAATTCCTGGTGCACTGTTGATATGAAACATAAAGTTAGCTGACTTCTGACTCCTAGGAATGAGTAAAATAATGGAGTTTTATTTTGTATAACCATTGATAATTTTCTGGTATACAGTTAAAAATTTTCCTTGGCTTAAAAGCTATAATTTTTACCAAGTGAGACTTTTGATTAATCAACTTGCTTATTGAATATCAGAGAACAAGTTCTGAGAAAATTCAGTCACCAGAGAAAGTAAGAAGTGATTAAACTTTTCTAAGTTATTCTGAATTCCTCTTCTGAATAATTTCTGGTATCCCAAAATCTATTATCTAATAGATTCCTTAACTAATAGCATATTTGGCTCTTTTGAATAAGTCTTTCTCCCTTTACTTTTCATTACTTTCTTATAGCTAAGTGGTCAAGATAATATTTTATTAAAAACTAATAAATCTGGATGGGCCACATCACATGCTAATCCTAGTGCTGGCAATTTTAAAGCCACGAAATTAGCTTCTACTCTGACTGCATCACACCTCTGCCCTTTTTCTTACATATGGATTTCATTAAAAATGTGTTCCCTCAACAAGTGCATTACAGTTGTATGGTGTTTTGCTTCTCAGAGGTTTCCCTTTTCTAGGATTCTCTAGTGTATTTTAGAATTTTAGCCATTTTAAGCAAACAACTAAATGTAAGGTTATCAGATATTGGAAACATAATCAAAGTAAAGTACAAATTCAAAGTTGCAAAGAGCATTGTGTCCTCAAAAGTTCACTCATGTGTTATTCACATGCATCAATTCACCACAGTAGATATGATCACTGTGTACTGAAAACATGTAGAAAGAATCAAAAGGAAACTATAAACTTGGAAAAATAGTAGAATACTCTTTTGTAAAGCATGTTATTCATAATAATTTGGATGGGTTTCTTCTAATATCCTATGCAATATGTCTTACTGGAAATTTCATATAGATACAAATGATATGGACACATATATTCTTTCTTTCTTTCTTTCTTTCTTTCTTTCTTTCTTTCTTTCTTTCTTTCCTTTCTTTCTTTCTTTCTTTCTTTCTTTCTTTCTTTCTTTCTTTCTTTCTTTCTTTCTTTTCCTTCCTTCCTTCCTTCCTTCCTTCCTTCCTTCCTTCCTTCCTTCCTTCCTTCTTTCCTTCCTTTGTTGTGGTACTAGGTATTGATCCCAGGCCCTTTACACTGAGTTGCGACTCCATCCTCCCCTACTTTCTAAAATTTAACATAAAGTTTTGAGATTCTACTTCCTCAGCCTACCAGAGTTCTGGGATTACAAGAGAGCATGTCTGGCACATGTTATGTTACTGAGTTTCAACTATTTCTATCTCTACTCTCTTTCATAGAGCCCACTTTATACTGATATAGGAGTCATACCTGAAAATTTGCTGATCTAAACTTACTACTCTTCACAAAATGATTATCAGAATAAGACTACTGTTGGAAGAACTGGTATAATGCAGAATTTAGAGAGTCATTTTAGTATCTTATGACACTTTAAATTTCCAACAAGGGTTAATGAATCTAATTTGTTTGACTACAGGTCTCAAAATAAACTAACAGACAATCAACAGGATGGTGTTGATCCAGGAGACTTTGTTCATCATAGGAGTCATACTCTTACATACATAACATCTCACAAGTCATATGGACCTGCTCACAGAAAGCAGTATGTGTCCCTATGGTGCTGTCTTTGCCCTTTAATAGTATGAATAAGGGGACTGAGATGATCTTAGAGTCCCATCAATATCAAATTGGCTCAGTATTGTGGTTTTGGATTAAAACACAAAGTAGATCTGCAGTAGCTGTGTGGATCTTCTATTGACTTCAGGAGGCACAAGACCACAATGACACTCTCCAACATTACAGTCTTCATGCCTTCTGTCTTGACACTAATTGGGATCCCAGGCCTAGAGTCTGTGCAGTGCTGGATTGGAATCCCTTTCTGTGCCATGTACCTTATCTCTATGATTGGAAATGCTTTGCTTCTGGTCATCATCAGGTCAGAGCGCAGTCTCCATCAGCCCATGTACATTTTCCTAGCCATGCTAGGAGCCACAGACATTGTGCTTGCTACCAGCATTATGCCCAAGATGCTTGGAGTCTTCTGGTTTCATTTACCAGATATTGATTTTGATTGCTGCCTGTTTCAAATGTGGCTCATCCACACCTTTCAGTGCACAGAGTCTGGCATCCTGCTGGCCATGGCCTTTGACCGTTATGTGGCGATCTGCTATCCATTGAGACACGCCACCATTTTCACAACCCGGCTGGTCTGTCAAATAGGAGCTGCTGCAACCCTAAGGGCTGCCATTCTTGTGGCCCCTTGTGTACTGCTGATAAAGTGTCGGTTCCAATTTTATCACACAACAGTCATCTCCCACTCCTACTGCGAGCATATGGCCATTGTGAAACTAGCTGCAGGAAATATCAGGGTCAACAAAAGCTATGGTTTGTTTGTGGCCTTAACAGTTGCAGGGTTTGACCTCACATTCATCACATTGTCCTACATTCAGATATTCACCACAGTTTTTAATTTTCCCCAGAAGGAGGCTAGGCTGAAGGCTTTCAACACCTGCATTGCTCACATCTGTGTCTTCCTCCAGTTCTACCTCCTGGCCTTATTTACATCTTTAACTCACAGGTTTAGCTCTCACATCCCATTGTGGATACACATCCTCTTTTCTAGCTTTTACTTGCTGGTTCCTCCATTCCTGAACCCTCTTGTCTATGGCATAAAGACCAAGCAGATCCGTATTAAGGTTGTAAAAATGTGTCGTGTGTTATACTCTGCCTGTGGTGGATTGAAAACTGATGGTCAACATAAACACCAGCTGAACTGAATCTGCATAGTGCTGAGTGTAGATGTCTGACCTGCAGATTGCTCCCAGCATAAAAAGCACAACAGAAGAGGAAGAGTGTTGTTTGGTGCTGTTGGTTCTCCTGCTGCCATGAGCTCTCCTGGAGGAGTGTGTCAAGCTTCTTCTATGATATGAACTTGGCTTCTCTCATCATCAGTGGATCCTGGGACCTTGTTGTTGCTGAGTATGGCTGCAATTCTCTTTGGTGGAGCTATGGTCCTTATGTTGAGCGTCACTTCCTGTCTTAAGAGGGGAACAAGGTGTGCTCCTCAGTCTTCAGAAGAAAATTTCACCCTGGCTTCCTGATATGAAGTTGGCTGTTCTCATAGTCAAGGGCGTTTAGGACCTCATTGTTGCTGAGGGTGACTGTTGTACTTTTCAGGGGAGTATGACTCTTTAAACATCACTTCCTGGCTCCAATGCAGAACCCTCAGCTTGCCGGCACAGATTCTTCATCCTGCTGGCATAGACTTTCTGTCTTCACCACTGACCTTTGGCCCTACGCAGTGCAGATCCATGAAACAGATTTGCTTGAGACATTTTTGTGAGCTCTTGATCTCTGGTTGGACTTGTGGAGGTCATTAGCATGTGCTCTAGCTCTTCAGCTAGATGCATGCAGTACCTTGCTATGGGATCCAGGTCCCAGATGGATTTTCTAGGTCTTCAGTTTATGGAAAGTTTTCCTGCACTGTCTTAGTATTTGACTCCTTGGGTGACCATTATAAATAACATTATAAATTATGTGTCCTTTATTACTGTGTTCTTCTTGCTAACCCTGACTATTGCACTGACCCTTCTGCATTGTGCAATATAACCACCTCTCAGATTAAATAACAACAATGACCCATATTATTTGAGACACCAAACTTTTCCTTTTACAAAAGATGGCATGTGAAATTTTCCAGAATGAAGGTAATATTCCATGGCAACTGTCAGTCAAAAGGCTTGTGCATCCTCCCTAAGTAATGAGTAAGGAATATAAACAAAACAAAACAATGACCATATTTTACTGCTTTTTCCCTTTTACTTTTAAATTCCTGCTTCCGTTGCTCCTCTAAGGATCTTTTCTAGGAGGATTCATGAAGTAAATGTCTGTCACTGAATTGAAATACACTCCAGGTTTATTATTCTGTAGTGTCTAGGCACCGAATACAAGTTATGCATTCTATTAATTATGACAGTCTCAGTAATTTAGAAAACTAACAGAAGAGATTCTTGAATATGGTCTTATCTAGAAATATTTATGTGGTGTCTATTAGAATAAATTTAAAAATCCAATTATCCCAAAGGTTATTCAGAAGCTGTAGTCGCATAGATTATGGAAGCTAAGTGTTCAGTTTTAAGCATCAGTAATTTTTCCACTACCTCCAACATTTACTTCTTAAATCTTCAAGTGAAATCACAATATTTCAAATCTTATGTAAGAGAATAATAATCTAGTAATAAATTATTGCTATATTGAATTTGATACATGTCATATTTTATGAGTTTATAGCTAAGGGTTTTTCTTGAACAAAAACTGAAAAGTAGAGAAATGGGGGCATGAATAAAGAGGGCAGGGAAAAGGGTTATAAAAGTGAACTTTTAAGTTTAACTTAAGTAATCTGACTCTTAAAGAATAATGAATTCCCAAAAAAGTAAAGCTACAGATTCAGGTTGATGATAGCACATTTCAACAAGAGAATGTGGCTCTTGGTGACACAATCCCACAATCTATTTCTAATATGTTTTGGTTATAAGATGCAATGCAGCAGATAGTGAAAAGAGGAATAGGAAATATGGACATTAATGCTGTGCATAACTGTCAGTCTTTTTTAGATAAAACATTTCAGTGGAGGGTTTATCTCTACATGGAAATCATTCACATGTGCAGGCAGAATACGCTCTCAGTGGGAATAAAAAGACATGCTTTTAAATGAATCAGACCTTTTCACTAAAAAATACGTGAAGTGTTTTTCTAAGACTAAAGACATGAGAACTTAGAGCTATGTGATTGTTCCTAAAAATCTAAGAGCACTTATCATTTTTTAAAACTTTTATTTAAATAGAAAAAAAGCAAAACAGAAAAAAAGGGAAATAATAATAAAAAATACCAACAATAAAATAAAATAAAACAAAAACTAAGTAATCACTAGTTGACAAATTACATACTGTCCTTTTAGAAATAGTTGTTCAAGTTACAAAATTAAAGCACATGAAGTGGACATTCAAACAGTGAGACTGCAAAAAGTTCTGCTCAGTGATCCAACAAACAGTAATATGGTTCTCAGTCCTATACATTAAGCACACACGCAGTTGTATTCCTTAGAACACTTTCTTTTCTTCTCCTTTTGCCAGTAGCAATCACACATTTTGGGTTTTATTACTCCTAAAGTTCTTATTACTTTTTACACTAGAGACACATTGTGATATTTATAAATATAATTCTTATTTATTTCATTTATGAGAATAGGCTCAAATTGCCTCTATTTCAATATGAAGGCCTCAAGATCATCCTTTTTTTAGCTGAGTAACATTCCTTTATATAAAAATAGCACATCTTTTTCATCCACTCTGCAGTTGATGGGCATTTTCGTTGTTTTCAAGATATAGCTATTATAAATTGTGGTGCTATGAACATGGGTACATGTATATCACTCTGATACAAACTTTTTAGGGTTTCTGGGAAAATACCCAGGAGGGGAATAGCTGGGTTGAATGGAACTTCCAGTCCTATTCTTCTGAGAAATCTTTATAGTCATTTCCATAGTGGCTGCACCAGTCTACACTCCCACCAACAGTGGAGAAGTGTTCCTTTTTCCCCGCAGCCTCGCCAACATTTGTTATCAGTTGTTTTCTTGATGGCAGCTATTCTTTATGGAATGAGATGAAATCTCAATGCTGTTTTAATTTGCATTTCTTGAATGACCTTTGATAGTGAACTTTTCTTCATGTATTTATTTGCCATTTGTATATCTTCCTCTGAGAACTGTGTGTTCATCTCAAATGCTCATTTTTGGAGAGGGTCTTTAATTTGATGCCTTGATGTTTTTCAATTCTTTGTGTTTTGAATATAAGTCTTTTGAGGGGTTGCTGGGTAAAATTGTTTCCCATTCTGTGGGTTTTATTTTCACTGTATTGGTGATTTCTTTTGAAGTGCAGAAACTTTTTAATAATATGAGATCCCAGTTGTTGATTCTTTGAAGTGTTTCCTGTGCAATTTGCATTTTGCACATGAATTTTCTGCCTACCTCTATGTCTCTAAGACTTCTACCTGCCTTGTTTTCCAGTAGACTTAGTGTTTCTGTTTTAATATTTAGATCTTTGATCCATTTAGACTTTAGTTGTGTGCATGGTTATAGGTATGGATCTAGTTTCAGTCTTTGGCACATGGAGAGCCAATTTTTCCAGCACCATTTTAAAAGAGGCTATCCCTCTCCAAGTGAACATGTTTAGCCCCTTTGTCAAGTATAAGGTGGCTGAGTGTCTTTGTAGTTGTGCTTACATCTTCTAATCTGTTCCATTGATCCTCGGGTCTATTTCTTTGCCAGTACCATGCTGATTTTATCACTATGGCTTTGTAGTATAGTTTTATGTTAGGAATTGAGATGCCGCCTGCCTTGCCTTTGTTACCCAAAATTGCCTTTGCTATTCTAGGTTTCTTCTGTTTCCAAATGAATTTTAGGAGTGTTTTCTCTAAATCTGTGAGTTATGTCAATGCTATTTTGATTGGGATTGCATTAAATCTATATAACAGTTTTGGGAGTATGGCCATTTTCACAATGTTGGTTCTGCTTAATGAAGAGAAAGGGATATCCTTCCATTTTCTAATATCCTCTTCAATCTCCTTTTTTAGTGTAGCATAATTTTCAACATATAGGTCTTTTGCATTCTTAGGTTGATTACTAAGTATTTCATTTTTTTAGATGCTATTGTGAAAGGTAATATTTCCATAATTTCTCTCTTGGTGAGGTTTTTTTTTGTGTGTGTGTACAGGAATGCTATTGATTTCTGAGCATTGACTTTGTATACAGCTACACTTCTGAATTTGTTTACTTCTAGTAGTCTTTTGATGGAGTTTTTTGGGTCTTCAATATAGATTATCATGTCATCTGCCAATAGTGATAATTTAACTTCTTTTTCTATCTTTATTCCTTTTATTTCTCTTTCTTGTCTGATTGCTTTTGCTAATATTTCCAGAACTATGTTGAATAGGAGTGGTGATAGTGGACATCCTTATCTTGTTCCTGATTTTAGAGTGAAAGCTTTCAGTTTTTGTCCACTTAGTATAATTTTGGCTGTTGTTTTGTTATAAATGACCTTTATGAGATTTAGATGTATACCATCTATTCTGAGTTTCTGTAGAGTTATTATCATGAACAACTATTGGACTGTATCAAAAGGTTTTTTTGCATCTATTGAGATGATCATGTAGTTTTTGTTTTTGGCTCTTTTGATGTGGTGTATTGCATTCATTAACTAGCATATGTTAAGCCATCCCTGCATTCCTGGAGTAAATCTCACTTGGCTGTGATGTATAATCTTCTTGATGACTTGCTGCACTGTATTTTCCAGTACTTTATTGAGAGTCTTTGTATTAATGTTCAATAATGAGATTGACCCAGAGCTCTCCTTTTTGGTTATGTCTATTGTGTTGGTCAAGAATCCAATTAAACTCTGAATACATTTTTAAATGTGCTTTATTAGCTGAGCTTAGTGGCAGCACTATCCCAGAGCTGAATCTGGAGAGAGTGACTTGAGCAGGGAGTTGCAAGGGCTTATAAAGCATTAAAGCATCATGGGGAGGGGTTTTACAACATTGTAGCAACAGGAGAGCAGTGTTTTTTTTTAATTTAAAAAATCAAGCTTTCATGAATGGTTACACAGGGAAGAACACTATAATTTTTAAACATAGACATAGGCTATAACATCCCCCAGTGCTTCTTTCTCATCATGGAGTCAAATCTTTGACTCTGTATCTTTTTCATATGTAGGCAATGAGTCATATCCCTCTTGTCTAAACACAAGCATTTTGAGAGTTTAGAATTGGGGCTGGATGTGATTTAAAATACATCTTACAATGCAAGGCCTGATACTTGTGGTTAATAGCAACAAAACAAGTGGCCCTATTAGGGCTATGAGCAAAGTCGTGAGCCAAGGTAACAAGGGAGAACAGATTTGGGCACCAATTTTGGTCATTTTGGCACTATTGTTCTCTTTCATGGGGTCTTTTTCTAAGTTTATTCATATTATCTCATATAATTCCAGAGTGATTGGTGTAGAAACAGCAAGCCTCACCTAGTGCCACACATAAACCTCCCTCTTTCATGAACAACAGGTCTAGGCCTCTACAGTTTTGGAGAACCATTTCTGCCAGGGACCCTAGTGATTCCTCCAACTTGGACACTGAATGTTCTAGTGCTGCCAAATCTTTGCCTATGAGGGCACTTAGTTCTCAGCAGTTTTTGTCACCAATTATTAAGCTTGTAGCTTCCAAAGCTGTGGCCCCAGAAAGGCCTACTCCCATCAAAATTGGTAGTAACACAGGGACTGTTTGAGCTGTTCTATAGGAACCAGATTCCAAATTTAGGTGTTCTCTTCTGCCAGAATACCAGTATACCTGAGAAAATACATGTACAAAAATACATAGTTCAGTATGTCTAGTAAATGCATCAAACATGACACAAGGGGTTAAACCTGAGGGACAAGTGAACCAGGATCCTGTAGGGGCTTTCAGGTGTTGACTCGGTGTGTAACAAACATTAGTTATTGCAATATTAGCTATTGCAATTACTTATTGCAATAGTTAGAACATAAATTTGCATAGGGGCTAGAGTTAAGGTTATAGGCAGCAGACTGGATACAAGTCACATTTTCTTGAACATTTCCTGAGATGAGGATGTGTTTCTGTCCCCTCTAACAAGGAGTCTTCCAAGGAGAAAAAATTTTTAATCTGAAAAGAGGTATTGGACCCAATGGATGTAGTCTGGGCCAGGCTTATATAAAAGGGGGGTTGTGGGTCTAAACATAACCAGCAGTCATGAGTGAAATTGGGATTACTAAATATATTGGAACATTGTATCTAAGGGACTATATAGGTTAGATGCAGGCCTAGTAGGGATATAAGCTCAGGGGCACTCAGGGAATCTATAGGGGTTTGAGTAGGAGAAGATGGTATGTGAAGTCTTGTCTTGGTAGGGTTTGCAGGAGGGGCTAATGGCCCAATAGCTGGCCCCACATGATGATCACTGACATACTTTTTCTGAATGTGAAAGGCAGTCCCAGGGTCACATCTGGAGACATAGAGCCAAATACCCCAAGTTTTTCCCCCTGACCAAGAATAGTGATGGGGTTGTTTGAAGGTGAATGTGAGGGGGTTGCAATGGTCAGCCAAGGTACAGGGTGGCTTTTGCTTTGATCTTTTGAGAGAAAAAATGGGTCATTATTGCCCCATGGAGAGATGGATTCACAACCCCAGTGTCAACAGTAAAATTGGTTTGGACCCTTGCAGTTTTCATTATGGTGAGAGTTCCTGGATGATTGCTCTCTGGGGCAAACATAAAATTGTACGTCTTGTAAGGTTCACCTTCCATATTGGGTGTGACAGTAATGGAGGTCCTCAGTAGTATCCGAATCAGTGGACCTGATGATGGCAGTGTAATAGCCCAAAAGAATGCATAGATCTGTATGAAGAACAGCACAAGGGGTGGTGTTTCATGCTATAAGTTCACCTCAAAAGGCATTAGTTATTTCCCAGACATAAATGACTGGATTATGGCCAGCTGACAAGGCAAGATGTACATAACAAGCAAAAAAAGATTATCAAAAGCATTTTGATAATTTAAGCTTAAGAGGGTTTTCAATCTGTGTGACAGTCCCCTTATCTGTTTCCTGGGCATCCAGTGGGACAACCTTTGTGTGAGAATGATGTATCCAGGTTGGTTTTCCTGCTACTTTGATGGCCATAGGGGTGCTGAGAATGATAGTAGATGGTCTGGCCCAGTGAGGTTCAAGGGAAGAGTTGCAGGAATGATGCTTAAGTAACACTTGGTCTCCAGGATTAGCAACAAGCAGAGTCTCTGGTGTGGGTAAAGATTTGGTGTGGTGGTCTCAGAAGAGTTGGTGGATAGAAGTGAGCACAAGGTGAAGAGCCTGTAGGGACTTAATTAAACTGTGGTTAGTGGTTTAAGCCAAATGGGAACTCTCAAGATGGGAGACAAGGGGAGGCAGTCTCCCATAGACTGCCTCAAAAGGAATTATTCCAGAGACATAAAGGATACAATGATCATGCAAAAGGGCAAAAGGAAGAAGACTCATGTAGTTTTCACCAGACTCTAATATCAACTTACTCTTTCTTTTAAGGTATGGTTCATCCTTTTGACCTGGCCTGAGCTTTGGGGATGATAGGCACAGTGAAGTTTCCAATCAATCTGTAAAAACTGAGCTACTTTGCCAGTAATGGAAGCTATGAAAGCTGGGCCATTGTCAGACCATATGGATAAGGGCAGGCCAAATCTGGGAATTGTCTCATATAAAAGCTTTTTGACAGCAAAGCTGATTCCAATTTTGTTGAGTCTCATGTCCGTGAAATCAATCTCCCAATGTTCTCCTGGAAAATTTCCCCAGAATCGAGTTCCTTCTTGAATAGTGACAGCCTTTGCATTTACTTGGAGACATTGTGGACATCCTTGACTTATTTCCTATGCTAATTGGGTCAATCTTGGAATAAAATATCTATTTTGGAACAATTCAGTGAATTTGGAGCCCCCCCCCATATGTGAGACTTGGTGGATTTGAAGAATTAAGTCCTTTCCTAGAGTCACAGGTATTAAAATTCATTTATCTGGCAACTGGTACCAATATTCAGGTGGTATCTGTTTTGCATTTAGTTGTCTAGCCAGTTCTTGATCTGATTTTGAATAAACAAGCTGAGGCAAACTAGAGGGCAATAAAACCAGTAGCAGATGGGTCACAGGTTGCATGGACAATTTCAAGGCAACTTCTCAAGCACTTTTATCTGCTAAAGCATTTCCTTTAGATATTGAGGCTGTCCCTTTTTGGTGACCTCTGCAAGGTATTACTGGCAGCCAAATGGCAGCTGTAAGTCCAGAATATATGAGGCATTTTTAATTTTTGAGCCCACGGAAGTCAGGAGTCCTCTATCTTGGTAAATAGCCCATGAACATGAACCATAGCAAAGGCATAACAGCTATCTGTGTATATGTTCACCTTTAAATCTTTGGCTAATTTCAGGGCTTCTGTAAGAGCAATGAGGTTGGCCCTTTGAGCTGATGTACCTTTATCTAGGGGTTGAGCCCAAACAACTCAGGTCTCTGTGGTCACAGCCACCCTTGCTACCCTTTCACTTTCAAAGCTGAAACTACTGCCATCGGTGAAGTGCACAATATCTGGACGTTCCAGGGGGAGGTCAGTGAGGTCTCAGTGGAGATTGTTGGTTGTGGGTAACCATCTGTAGGTCATCATCAGGCAGAAGGGTTGCAGGATTAAGTGCAGAGATTTCCTTTAATTCAATAAGGTCAGAGTTAAGCAAGAAGGCCTGGTATTGCACAATTCTTGCATTGGAGAGCCATCTATTGGGTGGAGCCCTAAGAAATGCCTCAATCGCATGAGGTGCCACAACTTGGAGTTTTTGTCCAAAAGTTAATTTGTTTGCCTTCTTTACTATGGAGACAGTGGCAAGATGGCTTAGAGGCAGTTTGGCCATCCTGTAGCTACTGAATCTAATCTTTTTGAGAGATAGACAATGGGATACTGCCATGGTCCCAGTGCTTGAGTTAATATTCCTTTTGCTATTCCTCATTGTTCAGCTATGAACAGCAGAAAGGCTTGGTTAGGTCAGGTAAAGCCAATGCTGGTACCTGAGTAAGAGTCATTTTCAATTTTTGAAAGGCTTGACTTTCCTTTTCAGTCTAAACAAGTGGATCTGAAGGAGTTCCTCCTATGGCCATATGGTGGGTTTGAGCTAATTCAGCAAAGTCCAGTATCCAGAGGTGACATTAGGCTATAGATCCCAGGAACTCTCGAATTTGGCTCTTAGTTTGAGGGTCAGGGTTCTGAAGGATCACCTCAATTCTTTTGGAGGACAAGGACCGTTTACTTTTAACAATGGTATAACCTAGGTAAGTTACCTTTTGTATGCACATTTGAGCTTGCCTCACAGAAACATCATAACTCAGACATCCTAAGGTATGCAATAAGTCTTGTGTGCCCTGCATGCAGTCCTCATAGCTAGGGACTGCCAACAGGACATCATCGGCATACTGCAACAAGATGATCTCTGAGTGCTCACCAAGGAACTTTTGGAAGTCCTTATTTAGGGCCTCATTGAATAGCATTGGAGCATTCTTAAAACCTTGTGATAACCTAGTCCAGGTCAGTTGGGATAAGCCCCCAGTGTCTGGGTTGGTGCACTCAAAGACAAAAATAGACTGACTTACCAAAGCAACCAGGAGGGTGATGAAGGCATTCTTGAGTCAAGAACTGTATACAAGATTTGGTCTGGAGGCAGAAGACTTAAAAGCATATAAGTATTTGGGACAACTGGATAGAGGGTAACAACATGTTTGTTTACCTCTCTTAGGTCTTAAACCAGTCAGTAGTCTGCAGTCCCAGGTTTTTGGACACACAGCAGTGGAGTATTCCAAGCTGATGTGCAAGGTATCAGAATGTTGGCTTCTTTTAGTCTCCAAATGTATTATTTTTATTTTTTTTATTTTAATAAAACAAAAGAGGATAGATCTAAGCAGATCAGAACAGAACAGTGTAAGCAACACAGCACTTCACAACAAGACATTTGGACATTAACAGTAGCTATCATAATGTCTCTTTCTTTGAAATAGTTGAGCTTAGCTTTACACACAATAAAGTGAACATAACAAAATAGAATAAAACCACTCAAGAGAATGAAAGTATTGCAAGGCATTCTGAACCAAATAACCAAAGATGAACAATGGCTACTATATTATCTCATTTTCCATAAAAAATTTGTTTATACTATCATACGTATTAAAATCCAATAAGACACAACATGATAGAACCAATGGTAATAGAAAAACAAAAGCATGGTAGGACTTCAGAGCAAGATGATATTAAATCAACAATGGCTGCCATATTGTCTTTTCTTCAAAGTCACTATTCATGCCATCACATATATTAAGATCAAACAAAACAGAATAAAACCATTCCAACCAATGAATGAAAACATAAGACTTCAAAGCAATATAATGGTGAATCATGATTACTATAAAATCTTCTGTACTCTTACCATTTCTTACATTAGGGAGTGTATGCAGTATTTATACATGAGAGTTTGATTTATTTCACTTATGATTATGGATTCAAATTGCATCCATTTATTTATAAATATCTCAATGTGATCACTCGTTATAGATGAGTAGTACTCCACTGTATAAAAGTACCACAATTTTTCTTATCCATTCCCCAATTGATGGGCATTTAGATAGTTTCCAAGATTTGGCTATTACAAATTGTGCTGTTATAAACATGGGTGCGCATATATCACTGTGGTAAGATGTTTTCAGTTCTTCTGGGAATATGTGTAGGAGTGGAATAACTGGGTCAAATGGGACCTCCAATCCCAGCTTTTTGAGGAATCTCCAGACTGACCTCCACAGTGGTTGCACCAGTCTACACTCCCACCAACAGTGCAGAAGAGTTCCCTTTTCCCCACAACCTCTCCAGCATTTCTTGTTGGTAGTTTTCTTGATCCTGGCCATTCTTTCTGGAGTGAGATGGAATCTCAGTGCTGTTTCAATTTGCATTTCTCTAATGACTAATGATAATGAACATTTTTTCATGTATTTATTTGCCATTTGTATTTCTTCATCTGAGAACTGTATGTTCATCTCAGATGCCCATTTTTGGATTGGGTCTTTGAATTTTGGGGGTCAGATTTTTTTTAACTCTTTATAAGTTTAGGCAGAAGCTCTTTGTCTGAGGGACAGTTCACTAAGAATTTTTCCCAGTTTTTGGGTTTTCTTTTCACACTGCTGGAGATTTCTTTGGACATGCAGAAACTCTTTAATAAGACGAGATCCCAGTTATTGATTCTGGGAAGTATTTCCCATTCAGTTTGGTTCTTGTTCATGAATTGTCTACCAACCCCTATGTCTTCAGGATTTTTACCTACTTTGTCTTCCAACAGATTTAGTGTTTCTGTTTTAATATTTAGATCTTTGATCCATTTAGATTTTAGTTTAGTACATGGTGACAGGCATGGGTCTAATTTTAGTTTTTGGCATATGGAAAGCCACTTTTCTCAGCACCACTTATTGAAGAGGCTATCATTCTTCAAGTGAACATGCTTTGCCCCTTTATCAAAGATAAGATGGCTGAGTGTGTTTGCAGTTGTATCTACTAGTCTATTCCATTGATCTTCAGGTATGTTTTTATTCCAATACCATGTTGATTTTATTACAGTAGCTTTGGAGTATAACTTCAAGTCAGGGATTGTGATGCCTCCTGCCTTGCCTTGCTGCTTAGAATTTCCTTTGCTATTCTAAGTCTCTTCTGGTTCCAGATGAATTCTAGGAGTGACTTCTCTAGATCTATGAGGTATGTCAGTGGTATTAGTCTGCAGTCCCAGGATTTTGGACAAGTAGCAGTGGAGTATTCCAAGCCTTTGTGCAAGGTATCAGAATGTTGGGTTCTTTTAGTCTCCAATGTATTTTGATATTCTTATTCATGCCTGGAGATTGAGTGGGTACTGACATACTCTGACAGGAATAGTGTGAGGCAGGAGTTCAATAACTCAAGGTGCATGATTAACAGCCAGTGTGGGAGGGTTAGTCTTAGCCCATACAACCAGAATTTCTTTCATGAGGAGGTGCAGTAATTTGGTCTGAGGCTCTGAAGGAAGCCTTTCTGGTTCTTCTAGTAATAAATGTGCCTCAGTAATGGGGCAGGAAAGCAAGAGACCTATAGGGGGGTCTCCCTCTTTGGGTGTATCCTTGAGGTGAACATGAGGACCATCCTCAGAGAAACTGATATTGGCCTGAAGTTTATGGAGTAAGTCTCAGCCAAGCAGAGGTTCAAGACACCCAGGATCCACAAGAAAGGAGTGAGTTAAAGTTTGGTTCCCCAAATGAGTAATCTTAACATGAGTCTACAGGTAGCACTGGATGTCACCAGTGGCCCCTTGAATAGCCAAGGTATTTTTGTATATTTCCCCAAGGGGATGCTGAATCACAGAATAACTGACTCTGGTGTCAACCAGAAAGTCTATGGGTTGCCCCCCAGCAGTTAGCATTACCCAGGGTTCAAGGGGAGCAGACAAAGTCTGAAATTGTCAGCACTTTTCCAATAAGACTCAGAGAATAGTTTCCCCTTTTGCCAGCTTGGCTTTTAATTTTGGGCAATCCTTCTCCTTACAATATGCACATTGTTTTTTGTCTAGTCAGGTTTTGGTTGTTGATCTTTTCCCTTTTTGGCTTGAGTATGTCCTTCTGCCAACACAGCCAAAATCTTAGTCAATTTTTTATCTTGTGGATCTTCTCTGTTGTCAAAAACCTTTTGGGCCATTTCCACCAACTGTCCTAACATCAATCCCTCAAAGCCTTCCAGTTTCTGCAATTTACATTTAATATCAGGGGCCAACTGGGAGATGAAGGCTATTTCAATAGCTCTTCTTTTCTCTGGTGCCTCCAGATCTATAGGTGTATATACACAATAGCTCAAGGAAAGCCGATAGGGACTCAGAAGCCAATTCTCTCACCTCAGTTACCTTTGATGAATTAGTTGGCTTTTGGGCAGCAGCTTGAAGCACTGTGAGTAGAATCTGGCAGTACTGATCAAGAGCCTCATTACCTCCATCCATGTTGGAGTCCCAATTGGGATGGGTCAAAGGAAAAACAATATCAAGTCTCATCTGGTCCAAAATGGGTTCTCCATTGGTGTCAAGGACAGATTGATATGCTAGAGTATGAATTTGTTCTCTCTCCCCACATGTGAAGAGAGCTTGCAAAAGCTTTTGGCAGTCATCCCAGGTCAGCTAATGGGTAAAACAGATAGTCTGAAGAAGAGATATTAGTGCCTGTGGATTTTTGGAAAATGTGGGGCTCTGCAGTTTCCAGTTACATACATCACTAGTAGAAAAGGGGACGTATGTCAAAAAGGTGCCCTGAGAGGAGTCTGAGGGAGGTTCTTCTTGGAAAGGAAGGATGGAGGGTGGAGAGTCGGTGGAGTCAGAGCTGGGGACAGAGGAGGGAGTTGTGGCCAGTGGCTGTAGGTATGAGCAGGGCTAGTAGGGACATGAGGGGAGGGTTCTGAGTAGCTGGGGAAGTCAGGGCAGTAAGGAGGTGGTTAGGGAGTGGGAGAGATTCCTCGGTGGGAGGTTAAATGGGAGAGGGTGATGCTTTGGTTCTCATCATTGCCACGAGGTGAGGTTGTGTTCCCCAGGGTCCCCCCCATAAAAGCTTTCATATCCATGAAGGTGGATCCTGAATCAGGTCAATCCAAACCTGGATGGAGACTACTTGATTAGGATGCATTTCTGGCTTATGAGAGGGTCCAAGGATAACTTGTTGGACCTGTTGAGAGACTTGTAACTTAAAAGTTCCCTGAAGTGGCCACACAACGCTAAAGGACGGCCACTCGGGTTCACAAAAAGTTCTCAACTTTTCAGGGTAAACATGGTGTCTGATTTTGGCAGCACAATCCCTGAAATCTTTAAAATGGTTAAGAACAAGTTGCAAGGATAACAATGGGGAGGAAGCAGACTGACCCATAATGGCAGAACAAACAAAAGGAGATAGAATGAAAAGAGACAAGAACAAAGACACAATGGTGAAAGCCTGCCGGAATGGGGCTAAGTCTCAGAACAAAGGCAAAATGGCAGAAGCCTGCCTAAAATGGGACTAAGTTCCACAGAATTGGTGCTGTCTCACCACAAGTAGGAATAAGCCTAAGGGCTTAATTCCCCAAAATAAGGGTAATTGTAGGTGCACAGTAGGTGCACCCAAAGAACAATTAGAGACACAAGACACATAACAAAATGAAAGTAATAAGTACTTGCCGGCAAGAAGTTGTATCCAAAAAGTTTTGTTTCCTCGGATGAAGAGCCAGTTTCCAAGAAATAGGAGTTTGGGAGTGAACCCCTAAAAAGGTGGGCTCCCAGGTGAGCCCACAAATGTGTTGATCAAGAATCCAATTAAACTCCAAACAAATTTTTAAAAGCATTTTATTAGCTGAGCTCAGTGGCAGCACTATCCCACAGCTGAGTCTGGAGAATGCACCCCGAGTAGTGAGTTGCAAGAGCTTATAAAGCATTAAACTGCAAGGGGAGGGTTTTTACAACAGTGGGTAGCAACAGGAGGGCAGTTTATTTTTTTTTTATTTATAAAATCAAGCTTTACAGGAATGGTTATGCAGGGAAGACCATTATGATCTTTAAACAGACATAGGCTATAACATCTTTCTCTGATTTTGGTATCAGAGTAATACTTGCCTCCAGGAATGAGTTAGGGAAAATTAGTTTGTTTTCAATTTCATTGATGAGTTTCAGAAGTATTGGTATCAAATCTTCTCTGAATTTCTTGTAGAATTCAGTCATGAATCCATCAGGACCTGGGATTTTCTTTGTTGGTAAGTTTTTAATCATATTTTCAATTTCAATATCTGTTAAGGGGTTTATTCATAATTGCTATATAGTTTCATGATTGAGCTTCAGTAGTTCATATGTGTCTTAGTTACTTTTTACTTATTACTGAGACAAAATACCTGATGCCCAAAGTTGGGAAAAGAAAGGTTTCCTTCTTACAGTTTTTGGAGGTTTCAGTCCATATTCAGTTGGCTCCAAGACAGGTGGCATGGCAGAGCCACAGTTCATGGAGACTGCAAACAGCAAGGTGGAAACCAGCAGGAGAGAAAGACATGCCTTCTTCCAGGCATTACATCACCTCTTGGATCCACCCCTAGACCAGTGTAGCACTCACACCCCCAATCCAAGTGCTAGACAATGAACAAATCACAAATGTATAAGGCAAAGGCATGAGGCTTAGGGGCCACTTAGATAAATGATGAGAATTTTTTTCTAGGAATCTGCCCATTTCCTCTGTGTTTCCCATCCTACATGAGTAGTGATTTTCAAAATAAGTATTCACAATCTTTTGAATTTCCAGGGATCCATAGTAATTTCCATCTTTCAGTCTTTATTATGCATTTCAGTTTTTTCTTTCTTTTTATTCATAAGGTTGGCTAGAGGTTGATAATTTCTTTTTCTCTCAAAAATCCTGCTCTTTGATTCATTAATTCTTTGTATTTTTTTTAGTTTCAATTGCATTAATTTCTGCTCTGATATTTACTATTTTGTCTCTTCTATGAGCTTTGGGTTTGACTTGCTCTTCCTTTTCTACAAGCTTGAGATGTAGCATTAGGTTGTTTAATTGTGCTCAATCTGTTTTTTTTATATGACAATTTATTAGTATATATTTCCCTCTTAGGACTGGTTTCATTGCATCCCACAGGTAATGGTATGTTGTATCCACATTTTCACTGAATTGCAGGTATTGCTTTATTTCTTCTTTATTTTCACCTGCAGCCCACTGGTTGTTCAGAAGGTTGTTATTTAATTTCCATATATTTATAAAGGTTTTGAAATTTCTTTTGCCATTAATTTCCCATTTCATTGTGCTATGGTCAGATTACATGCATGGCATAATTTCAGTTCCTTTCATTTACTTAAGAATGTTTTATATGTTAGTATGTGGTTTATTTTGGAGAATGTCCCATGCTCAGCTGAGAAGAATGTATATTCTGATGCAGTTGGTTGGAACATTCTATAAAGATCTACTAAGTCTATTTGCTCACAAGTATGATTCAATTCTATTATTTCTTTGCTGACTTTCTGTCTAGTTGATCTATCTCTTTGTGACAGTGGGATATTATTCATATTGTGTTCTTGTATATTTGGTTTTTCATGTCCATTAATAGTTGTCTTATATAGTTGGGTGCTCCTGTATTTGGTGTGTGTATATATATATATATATATATATATATATATATATTTATAATTATTAGTTCTTCCTCTTGAAGTTTTCCACTAACAAGTATGTAGTGAACTTCTTTATCTCTTTTAATCATTTTAGGTTTGAAGTTCACATTGTCTGCAAACAGAATAGCTACCCCTGCTTTTTTCTGGGTTCCTGTTCCATGGAATACTGTTTTCTATCTTTTCACTTTTAATCTTTTGCATCAGATGTGTTTCTTATATACAGCATATTGTGGGATCTTGTTTCTTGATCCATTCTGTCAACTTATTTCATTTGATAAGTGAATTGAGGCCATTTACATTGATGCAGATAATTGATATATTTTGGCTGAACTATGTCATGTCATGTTATGTTCCTGTTTTTGGTTTTCCCCTTTTCCACCTTTTTAAATTGCTTGTCCTAGCCTGATGGTTTCTGTTGTTATGGAGATTGTGGTTTATGGTCATTTTTATCTCTATCTAGTATGTCTTTCAATACTCTTTCTAGGATTGGTTTGTTCAACATGATTTTCTTCAGTTGTTCTTTGTCATGGAAGTATCTCATTTCTCCATTATATTTGAAAAACACTTGCTGAGTACATCAATCTGAGGTAAAAGTTGTTTTCTATCAGGGCTTGAAATACTTCACTGCAAGCTCATCTTAACTTGAAGGTTTCTGCTAAAAAAGTCTTCCGTGGTTCTAATGGGCTTTCTTTGATAGGTGAGTTCTGTTTTTTTATTTAACAGCTTTTAGTATCTGTCTTTATCTTGAATGTCTGTGATATTAATGATTATATGTACCAGTGTAGATTTATGTTGGTTGTAACTCTTTGGTGTTCTATATGTCTGCATATCATAATTTTTTCCCCATGTTTGGTAAATTTTCTGCTGCTAGTTCTGTGAATAGTTTACTGATCTCATTCATGTTGACTCCTGCAACTTCATTGATGCCTGTTAATCTTATATTGTTTCTTTTGGTGTCATCCTTAAATTGCTGGATTATCATGTCATGCTGCTTTGTTATTTTTAAAAGTTCTGTCCTTTCATGATCATTAACTGCGATTCTGTCCTCAAGGTCTGAAATTCTGTCCTCAGCTTCATTTAAATGGTTTTTCCAGCTTTTGATAGATTTTTCTTTTTTGTCTTGGATATCTCTTTGAATTTGTTTCATGGATTCTGTTTGTTTTCTATACTGTTCTTTCAAGGTTTCAATACGTTTCCTGTGCTCTTTTACCTTTTTATTTATTTCTTCTTTACCTATGCTGAGCAATCCCTTACTAAGGTTGTCATTTCTGTCTTTATGTGAGAGATTATTTCTAATCTGATTTCCTCTATAGCCTCATAAATTTGTTTCTTTATTTTACTTGCTATCTTTTCAGACATTTCAGGTGTGACTCTTAAAGTTCTCTATTTCAATGTCTCCTGTACTTGTACCTGATATCTGAGATAGTATTTTACTTTTTTGTTTTTTTCATTTTTACCTTTCTGGCTAATATTTGGTATTTCAATCCCACTAGTTTCAGCTGTTGGTAGTGTGTATTTTAGGATCCTACTGTGTGGTTGATGTTTGTCTGATTGCAGGGTACCACAATGAAGAGGAGAGCCAGTCACCTGAATTCCTCCTGTGGGGCCTGTTGGGTGAGTTTTATATTCTTTCTTTTCTGACTAGTCTAGGAGTATTGATGTAAGTCAGTCCTTATTTCCTGCTGTTACTATGTCTTCAGGATTTTCCAGGTCACCAGATTTCCTTGCTTATAGTTTTTGTCTTGGTTGAAACCCTACTGTGTCACTGGGTGTCTCATAGCACTTTTAACTTTCTCCAGGTTGAGGAAAGCCTTATTGGCACATGCTTCAGCCTGCCTGATGTCCTCTGTGTGGAGGAGGGAATCACATGCTCTCTTGCCAAGCTTGCCAAGGTGCTATGCTGGAGGGAGCTATGCTACTGTTCCTATTTCCCCACTGAAGACCTCTATATTAGGGGCAAATTTACCACACTGACAGAAGCCTGTTGAGATCTTCTGTTTGGGTAAGGTGTTACTGAATCTCCCATCAACCCAGAATGGCTAATCTGCTATAGACCAAGGTTCTGGCAGGAGGAGTGGGAGACAAAATCAACAGCAATTCTAGGAGGTGGGTTCAGCCAGATCAGAGAGTGGCTTGCAGGAGTGGTAGAAGTGTTCTGCTCTTGCGTGCAGAAAGAGGGCAGGTGAACCTAGCTGTTCTGGGGAGGTCCAAAGGTGGAGGGCTGGCCAGGGTGCTGGGAGAAGGTGCTTAAAAGGGCCGATTCTGACAAAGAATGAGATTGATGCAGGTTAGTTTCTTTGCATATATGAGAAACAACTTGAATTTTCTCCATAGGTGCTTGTTTTCAAAAAGGGAGTGACTATAATTATTTCTTTTACTGTTGATGTTCTAGAACAGGTAAAATTAATCTGAATGAAAATTTCCAAACATAGGAGATATGGTGGCAGCCAGAAAACTGCAAGGCCAAGGAAGTATGGCTGCAGTGTCAAGCTTAGCCTAGGCAGCTTAGCAAATTATCATGACCCTGTCACAACATAAAAACAACTTAAATAGCTCCTGAAACTAACTGCAAATATTGCAAAGGTAGAAGAAAGAGGTAGAAAGGAGTATATGAAGAAGAGAATGAGGTGAAAGAGGAGAAGAAGAGGAAGAAGAAAAAGGAGGAAAAGGAGAAAGAGAAGATGAAACAGAGGAAGAGAAAGTGAAAGAAAAGGAAGATAATAAGAAGAAATGAAGAAGAAGATAGGAGGAAGCGGAGTGGGAGAAGGCAGAGTAGAAATAAGATTCCAAAAGAAACAGAAGGAGGAGAAGAAAAACAGGTTTCTACTGTGCAATAAGACAGGTGATCAGTATTTCTGAAGTGAAACAAAGTTTCGATCTTCTGATAAACCAGTGAGAAATATATATATTTTTGGAATATACATTTAAGACTTGCACTTGTTACTGTCCTTATTTAAATATTGTTTAAACAAATCCTGAGCATTGATTATGTTTAGAAAATATAGAATCACATAAATAGGAATATAGTGAAGAGTGAAAGGTCAATATTTTTCCTTAGAGGAAGAAAAAGGAAGTACCTATTTTGTGGTAAGAAATATTTTAAAAAACATAACCTGCATCCTAATAATGAATAACCATCAAATAAACACAAATGATGTAAATTAAGCACAACATGAGGGGTAAAAATCTGTTAATTGATAGACAGACAAGACAAATAATATGAATATAATAATAAAAGTTAATAAAACATAACATTTTAATTCTACTTTAGAAGAATAAATATTTTATATCTTTGTCATATCAATACTATGTAGTGAAAAATTAATGAATAATTATGTTGTTAAAGTTAATCAAAATAAAAATGAAAAATTCATTCAGAAGTACACTAATTCATTTCAAATTTTGTATATATAAAAAAAAGAATGGGAATAATTCATCATATGAAGAAAGGAAGATATATGTGTCCTTACTTAAAACACTTGGTTTCATTCATCTTCTTAAATATGAAAAGAAGAAAATATTGCAAACTTTAAAATGGCATTAAGATGCAAAAAATTGTTTTAAATTAACAATTTATAGCAATATGAAACTGTGGCATTGTAATGAGGCCATTTAAAACTGTAATTAAAGAAAACATTAGATGGTACACTTAGCTGACAATCTTTTTTGTATGTCAGATAGATTGGATACAGGTTAATTAGTAAGAATAGAAAGTCCAGAAGAGAATATATGAGAGGTTATATCCTCAATCTGCCTCTGAATAAGCCATTACCTTTATATATTTGACTTAGGTTATGAGAAAAGAATAAATATTGCAAGTAAATTTTTTGTGTTGTTTGGTGTATAAATAATAAACAAAAAAGCAAAAAAAAATCCGGAATTATTATAAAGGAAACAATGATAAAAGTGGCTACCAGATGGAGAAATAAATCTTAAATCACCATCTAAAAGCCTGGAAAATTTCATGAATATGCTACATTCCCCAAAGCTAAATTTCATGATGACATGTGATATAATTATTTTATACTTCACTTTTTTAAAAACATATTTTAAAACTTAACCATGCATTCTTACATTTTGTAGTTTGTTTTTGATTATTTAACATCATGTAAATGGAGTCAAAAATATGTATTTTGTACAACTTTTACTTAGTTTTATCTGTTATTTATTTATTTTTTTAACTTTTTAAAAAAAATTTATTTAAAGAGAAACAAAAGCATGTAAAGGTTAGAGGTAGGGGAACTTAGCAGAAGCCTGCATCAGGGGTAAGCTGCCAGGAACCTCCACTGTGGGCCCACCCTGCCACTGGGAACTTAGCGGAAGCCTGCATCAGGGGTAAGCTGTCCAGAACCTCCCCCGAGGGCCCACCCTGCCACCAGGAATTCAGTGAAAGCCTGCATCAGGCATAGGCTGCCTGTAACCTCCACTATTGGCCCGTCCTGCCACCGGGAACATCGAGGAGGCCTGCCCAAGACTGAAAACTGCCCTGGACTGCTTCAGCTGGGCCCACCCTCCCACCTGGAACATCAGAAGATCTCAGTGGGATTCAGTTAGTGTGAGAAAATTTGGAATTTTGCTCCCGGGTGGCGAACTTTGGACTACACTGTGTTGACTGTATCAGTGTGCTGAGTATACCCCTAAAATAGAGGTGTACAGGAGATAAATAGGGCCAGTAGTAAAACCCCCTCCAACTAACTGTAAGATTTTGGTGTGTCTGAAAAGAGTACGTGTGATCCCCTCCTACACATAGAAAACACCAGGCAGAGGGAAAATGACAAAGCGAAAAAGAAAAATGCAGTCTCAAACATATAGTTCACCAAAAGCAAGTATAGGATACATTCAAATAGAGGACCCCAAAAGTAACACACCAGGAATCTCTGAAAAGATAGCCATGGAAATAAAAAAACAACTACATCAGGCTATAGAGGAAATCAGATTAGAAATACTCTCCCATGTAAAGATAGAAATAACAACATTAGTAAAGGAGTTGTTGAATGCAGCTAAAGAAGAACTAGAGAAAAAAGTACATGAGCATAGGAAACTGATTCAAACGTTGAATGAACAATATAGAAAACAAGCAGAATTCATGAAACAAACTCAAAGAAACATCCAAAAATCAAATAACACTATTGAAAGCATGCAAAACTGTCTAAAGGAAAGTGAGGATAGGATTTCGGACCTTGAGGACAGGATCACGGTTAGTGATCAGGAAAGGATAGAACTTTTAAAAATAACAAAGCAGCATGAAATGACAATCCACAAGCTTCATGATGATGCCAAGAGCAACAATATAAGAATAATGGGCATTAGCGAAGATACAGGAGTCCAGGCAAATGACATACTTAAAGTATTTACAGAAATAATAGCAGAAAATTTCCCAAACATGGGGAAAGAATCTGATATGCAGATAAGTAAGGCATATAGAACACTAAACAATCACAATCAACATAAATCCACACACAGACACATAATAATTAAGATCTCAGACATACAGCATAAAAACAGAATATTAAAAGCTGCCAGAGAAAAGACACAACTCACCTCTCAAGGAAAGCCCATTAGAATCATGGCAGACTTTTCAGCACAAATCCTCAAGTCAAGAAGGGCTTGGAGTGAGGTATTTCAAGCCCTGAAAGAAAAAAACCTTCAACCCAGACTGATGTACCCAGCAAATCTTTCATTGAAATTTAATAGAAAAACAAGATACTTCCATGACAAAGAACAACTGATGAAATTCATGTCCACCAAGCCAACCCTAGAAAGAGTACTGAAGGATTAACTAGACAGAGATAAAAATGACCACAATCCCCAAACAACAACAGAAAGAAACAACCAGGTAAGATAAGCAATTAAATAAGAGGAAAAGCAAAAAGAAACAACTGGAACATAACATGGCAAAGTCGAGCCAGTACGTATCAGTGCTATCCACAAATATAAATGGCCTAAATTCACCTATAAAAAGAAATAGATTGAGAGAATGGATCAAGAAACAGGACCCCACAATATGCTGTATCAAGAAACACATCTGACCCAAAAGGAAACTCGTAGATTTAAGGTCAAAGGATGGAAAACAGTATTCCATGCAACAGGAACCCAGAAAAAAGTAGGGGTAGCTATTCTATTTGCAGACAATGTGAACTTCAAACCTAAAATGATTAAAAGAAATAGAGAAGGTCACTAAATACTTATTAGTGGTAAAATTCAAGAGGAAGAACTAACAATTATAAATACATATGCACCAAATACAGGAGCACCCAACTATATAAGACAGATACTAATGGACGTGAAAAACCAAATACACAAGAATACAATTATAACACGAGATTTTAACAGCCCATTGTCACAAAGAGATAGATCAATTAGACAAAAAGTCAGCAAAGAAATAACAGAACTGAATCATACCTGTGAGCAATTGGACTTAGTAGATGTTTACAGGGTGTTCCACCCAACCACATCAGAATACACATTTCTCAGCTGCTCATGGGACATTCTCCAAAACAGACCATATATTATCCCATAAAACATTCTTAAGTAAATGCAAAGATATTGAAATCATACCATGCATAGTATCTGACCATAGTGCAATGAAATTGGAAATTAATGGCAAAAGAAATTGTAAAACCTATATAAATACATGGACATTAAATAATAGCATTTTGAACAACCAGTGGGCTACAGATAAAATTAAAGAAGAAATAAAACAATACCTACAATTCAATGAAAATATAGAAACAACATACTGTAATCTGTGGGATGCAATGAAAGCAGTCTTAAGAGGGAAATATATAGCAATAAACTGTCATATCAAGAAAACAGAATGAGCACAAATAAACAACCTAATGCTCAATCTCGAGCTTCTAGAAAAAGAAGAGCAAGCTAAACCCAAAACTCATAGAAGAGAGGAAATTGTAAAGATTAGAGCAGAAATCAATGCAATTGAAGCTAAAAAACAATACAAAGAATTAATGAATCAAAAAGCTGGTTTTTTGAGCAAATCAACAAAATTGACAAACCACTAGCTAACCTTATCAAGAGAAAGAAAAAAAAACCCAAATTCATGCAATAAAAACTGAAAAGGGAGAAATTACTACAGATCCCATGGAAATTCAAAAGATCATGAATACCTACTTTGAAAATCTCTACTCACATAGAGTAGAAAACACAGAGGAAATGGACAGATTTCTAGAAACATATGAACCAAGAAGATATAGCAATTTTGAACAACCCAATATCAGCTATTGAAATTGAAAATGTAATTAAAAACTTACCAGCAAAGAAAAGCCCAGGTCCTGATGGATTCACAGCTGAATTCTTTGAGAAATTTAGAGGAGATTTGATGCCAGTACTCCTTAAATTCTTCAATGAAATTGAGAAAAAAGCAATCCTCCCTAAATCATTCCTGGGGACAATTATTACTCTGATACCAAAACCAGAGAAAGATCCAACCAAAAAAGAGAACTATAGGCCAATCTCACCAATGAACATTGATACAAAGATTCTCAATAAAATACTGGCAAATAGAATGCAGCAAATCATCAAGAAGATCATACATCATGACCAAGTGGTTTTCATTCCAGGAATGCAGGGATGGTTTAACATATGCAAATCAATAAATGTAATACACCACATCAACAGAGCCAAAAACAAAAACCACATGGTCATCTCAATAAATGCAGAAAAAGCTTTCAACAAAGTCTAACACATGCTCATGACAAAAACCCTTCAGAAACTCAGAATACACGGCATCTACCTCAACCTTATAAAGGCCATCTATGACAAACCAACAGCCAACATTATACTAAATGGATAAAAACTGAAACCTTTCTCTTTAAAATCAGGAACAAGACAAGGATGTCCACTCTCACCACTCCTTTTCAACATACTTCTGGAAACACCAGCCAGGGCAATCAGACAAGAGAGAAAAATAAAAGGAGTAAAGATAGGAAAGGAAGAAGTTAAATTATCACTATTTGCAGATGACATGATACTCTATATAGAAGACCCAAAAAACTCCTTTAGAAGACTACTAGAGGTAATAAACAAGTTCAGTAGTGTAGCTGGATACAAAGTGAATGCTCAAAAATGAATAGCATTCCTGTACAGAAACAAAAAACTCACTGTGAGGGAAATTATGGAAATATCGCACTTTACAATAACATCTAAAAAAATGAAATACTTAGGAATCAACTTAACTACAAATGTAAAAGACCTCTGTGCTAAAAATTACACTATGCTGAAAAAAGAAATTGAAGGGGATATTAGAAAATGTAAGGACATTCCTTGCTCTTGGTTAGGAAGAACCAACATTGTGAAAATGGCTATACTCCCAAAACTGTTAAACAGATTTAACGCAATCCCAATCAAAATACCATTGACATACCTCACAGATCTAGAGAAAACACTCCTAGAATTCATTTGGAAACAGAAAAAACCTAGAATAGCAAAGGCAATTCTAGGCAACAAAAGCAAGGCTGGAGGCATCTCAATTCCTCACTTGAAACAGTACTATAAAGCCATAGTGATAAAATCAGCTTAGTACTTGCAAAGAAATAGACCTGAGGATCAATGGAACAGATTATAAGATGCAAGCACAACTACAAAGACACTCAGCCACCTGATATTTGACAAAGGGTCTAAATATGTCCACTGCAAGAAGGATAGTCTCTTTAATAAGTGGTGTTGGAAAAATTGGCTCTCTACATGCCGAAAACTGAAACTAGATCCATGCATATCACCATGCACAAAACTAAAGTCTAAATGGATCAAAGACCTCAATATTAAAACAGAAACACTAAATCTACTGGAAGACAAGGTAGATAGAAGTTTTGGAGACATAGGGGTAGGCAGAGAATTCATGAACCAAAGGCAAACTGCACAGGAAACACTTCAATAATCAACAAATGGGATCTCACATTATTGAAAAGTTTCTGCACTTCAAAGGAAATCACCAACAGAGTGAAAAAAAAACCAACAGAGTGGGAAAAAACTTTAACCAGCAACCCCTCAGACAAAGGACTAGTGTCCAGAATATATAAAGAATTGAAAAACATCAATCACCCCAAATTCAAAGACTCTCTCCAAAAATGGGCATCTGAGATGAACACACAGTTCTCAGAGAAAGATATACAAATGGAAAATAAATAGATGAAGAAATGTTTGCCATTACTGGTCATTCGAGAAATGCAAATTAAAACAGCTTTGAGATTCCACCTTACTCTGGAAAGAATAGCTGCCACCAAGAAATCAACTGATAACAAATGTTGGCAAGGCTGTGGGGAAAAAGGAACACTGCTCCACTGTTGGTGGGAATGTAGACTGGTGCAACCATTATGGAAATCCATATGGAGAATCCTCAGAAGACTAGGATTGGAAGCCCCATTCAATCCAGCTATCCCCTTCCTGTGCATTTTCCCCAAAGAACTGCAAAGTCCGTATCACAGTGATATATGTGCACCCATGTTCATAGCTGCACAATTTGTCATAGCTAAATCCTCCAAACAACCAAGATGTCCATCAACAGCAGAGTGGATGAAAAAGATATTATATTTTTATACAATGGAATATTACTGGGCTATAAAAAAGGGTGATCTTGAGGCCTTCATAGGCAAATGGAGACAACTTGAGACTATCCTCATTAGTGAAATAAATAAGAATCATATTTATAAATATCATATTGTGTCTCTAATGTAAAAAGTAAATGAGAACTACAAGTGTAATAAAACCAAAATGTGTAATTGCTATTGTAAAAAAGAGAGGAAAAGAAAGTGCTCTAAGGGATATAACTGCATTTAAGTTTGAGTGTGTAAAATAGATGACCATATTGCTGAATCTTTGTTGTATCTTTGAGCAAAACTGTTTGTAGTCTGACTGTTTGAATATTTACTATGTACCCTTTAACTTTGTAACTGGAACAACTACATGCAAGATGACAATACGTAATTTACAAATTACTCATTTCTTAGTGGGGCTTTTTCTCATTCTCTTTTTTCTTTCTTTCTTTTAGAATTCTGTATTATTGCAACCCTTTTTTGTTTTGTTTTTTTCTTCTCTTTAAATAAAATTTTAAAAATGTATAATTGCTATTGTAAAAAAAGAGGAAATAGGACACACTATAAAAGATATAGCTGCATGTATGTTTAGATGTGTGGGATTGATGACTATATTTCTAGGTTCTTGCTGGATTATTGAACAGATCTGTTTGCACTCTCACTGCTTTAGTGTCCACTTTGTGTGCTTTAATCCTATAACTTGAATAACTATTTCTAACAGAACAATGTATAATGTATCAACTAGTGATTTCTTACTATTTATCTTCTTGTCTTGAAATTCTGTAATATTTCTACCTTTTTCCTGTTTTTTTCTCTTTAAATAAAAAAATGAAAAAAAAGGAAAGTAATACATATTGAATATATTAATTCCTGTTTGAAATATACAGTTCAAACATTTGAAAGAAAAATATTTTATTGTACTTTAACCAAAATTCTCAGACCTTTGAAGAAAGGCTATTACAACCTTGAACAAGTTTGTAATGTTGTTAGTGGACTGTATGCTAAGGTGTGAGAACCCCTCACGACACTGAGCAAACACTGTAGAGAACATGGAACTGACCACTCTGTTTTACCACTAAACCCATTAAGTGCTCAAAAAGTGCAGTTTCTCCTTAGAGTAATAAAAACGGAGTAGTTGACAATCCATTGCCTGCAAGTCCTCTGCAACAAGGCCTGAAGAGCAGAATCTTGTTGTACTTGACCACAGGGCAATACACTTTGACATGGAGTTTTGCTATACATCAGTGTGAAGTACAGTACTTTTCTGTAAACAGGCCCAGATCACTGGGAACAACACACTGTATATTTCAGCAGCTCTGGGCTTGGGTAACCCTCCAGTGCTGAAAAACATGTCAACATAGAACTCAACGTAAACCTGGACTTTTGATGCCCTCTTGTGGTACCATAGTGCAAATATTCACAGGCTGTGAACATTGGAATAGAAGTATATTCTGTCAATTAACGAATGCTATTGTATGCTAACAAGCATCAAGAACAGGCAGGGAACTATGACCTCACTTAAAGAACATAATGAAGTGACAAAATCTGATCTTAGGATGACTCTCAGATGGAGAATTAAAACTCTCTGAAAAGTCAAATAGCAATTTAAGGCATCAAGAAAGTAGAGAGAATTGAAAATTGATAGACATTTGAGAAATCAAATGCCAATTTGCAAATAAAAATTGCACTTAGAAAAATTAAATTTGTGAATAAAGGGAGATATTAACACACCAGAGAAAACAGATGAAAGAATTATTGGAATGCTTAAGAATGTAGAATGATTAAGGAATGATTAAGAATGGAGAAATCTTAAAGGAATTTAAAGAAATCATTACATGTGAAAATATTTATGTTATTAAATTTGAGAGGGACTTAAAATTTCAAAGGGACAGAAAACTTATTTTAAAAAGTGATAATAAGAAATTCCCCAAACTTAGAAAATGACACAAACAACCAGGCACAGCACATCAAAGGTCAGCTAAATTCAACTGGATAAGGTCTACTTCAAGATGTATAAACACATTCACCTTGTTTAGGTATAAAGAGACAATTATCAAGGTTACAAAAGAAAAATAAGAAACCCAATGACACTTAACTGTATCATAAGTTTTCTGAAAGCACGTTTCTCACTAGAAACTCTATAGCCCATAAAAGATTTCTGGATGACATTCTCACATTACTGAAGACAAAATACAAAGGCTGTCAATAAAACCCTGTCAATCACACATGCTGTGTCCAGTAAATATAACCGTGTTATACCTACCCTACAAAAATGCTAGTAGGTATTCGAAAGAGATGCTCATTAGTAAAATGAGATTATCACATGGAATGCCATTCAATGGGAAGTATAAATATGTGGGCTAGAAATGCTTTTAAGTTAATGTGGTAGATGAACTGTCCATTTTTCAGTATGAACATAAAACATGGGAAAAATAATTCTGGCTAAATAAATATATTATGAAAAATCATTATGTTTTAGGACATCATGTTTTCAATTGAGTTGAGAAACAAAAGGCATGTGGAAGAGAATTTATTAGGATTTTCTTTCTCTTTCATTATTTGTTACTTTTCATGTCTTTATGATAAATGTTAAGTTATTCCCATTTTAACATAGATTGCTGTAATAAAAAATTGTTTGAAAGCTTCATGGTAACCACAGGCAAAATTCCATAACACACAAAAAAATGTCTTAAGGAAGAAGACAATCCACGGTACTAAAGTGACAAATTTTATTAGAAAGACAGTCTGAGAGGAGAAATAAAGCAATTTTGATAACATTAGAAAGTATCAAAATGGTTGTAATAAGACCTTACCAAAAAGAGATGTGTTGAGAATAAATTATTAAATGTTTCAATTAAGTAATAGTAAGTGAACTGATAAAAATCCCAAGACATAACAATGCATTTCTTGCAAAAAACTTATTTTACATTTCAGGACAGACAGACTGAAGGGAAGGAATTGAATTAGGCATTACTTGCAAATGGAATCCAAAGGAAGGGGGAGCAGTCTTATTTTGATCAGAAAAAAACTGACATTAAAGCAAAAAACAGAATTAAAGAGGCAAAATAGGCCCATATATATCATAAGTGATTGAATTACATAAAGAAAAGACTATAAAGCTATATAATCTAAATATTTAAAGGACAATACTGATTGACCTAAAGGGAGGTATAAACTCCAAAAGCAAGAGTTGCAGACTTTAACACCCCTCAGAGATAAACATCATCTGACAGAAAACTTTAACAGAAGAATTAAACTCAAATTTGACTAACACATCCTAATTCAGATCTACCAGCCATTGTGTCTAGCAGCTGCAGAATGTACATTTTTTCCAGACAGCAGAATGAATGGTCTCAGTAGGGACCACTGAGGAGGTCACAAATCAAATAATAACTTGTGTAAAAGGTTGAAATTATATCACTCTTCTTTCCTGACCATAATACAGTTAAACAAAAAGAACCAATAACCAAAATTTGAAAACTATCCAAGTACATAAAATATGAAGTAAATTATCCATGAAAAACCAATGAATTTAAGAAGAAATTGAGAAGAAAACTTTAAAAATGCTTCAAACAACTGATAATGAAAGCACAATGAGTCAAAACTTATGATGACACTGCAAAAATGTTACAAAGAGGAGATTTTATGCCAGTCATTGCTGACATAAAGCAACACCAAACAAAAAACATATCTAATAAACAACCTCTCAATGCATCACAAAGAATAAAAAAGAACAAATGAAATTCCAACTTACCAGCAGGAGATACACAATAAAGATCAATGCAGAAGTAAATGGAATGGAGACAAAAAAGCAATATAAAACATCATGCCATTCTCAAATGTGGATTTGAAGAAATTGTTAAAATGGTCATTGGAATCAGTAAGATTGAGGAAGAGTCAAGACAATATATATCTGTGCAATGTTCAGGTGGAAGCTTAACTGTCATACCACTATTAAAGTGTCAGTGGAAACTCTTATCAGAACTCCAAAGTGGTAACGCATAGAGAAGAGTACCTGATGCCTTTCCCTCTCTCCCTAGATTTGAAGCTACCAGGAAAACTCAAACTGAGGAACTGGATTGGAGTCAAGGAGTAAGCGCTCCAAACACAGGATCCTCTGGATTCTTATTTTCCTTGAGTATCCACTATTGACCAAGTCAACCCAGAGAGCCAGAGTGGATGTTGACACAATCCATTGCATTCAGACACAAAGCAGGTTAGACACACAGTAAGCTCAAGCACTCTTTTATCCCTGATACCATCCTGGTTTTTGAGTTGTACTATGTCATTTTTGTGGTCTAGGTCATATTCTTCCTACAGTGCTAAAGGTAAACATTTGACCATCACTTTCTCTTCTTCTCATGAGATATTCAGGATTGAGCTTATAACTTTGGGGTGATAGAAAATTTGGGAGTGGAGAGAGTATAATTGCTTTATATCACCTTCCACTGAATAACTCACAAATATATACACCTTACATGTAAAAATATACATCATCATGGACTACTAACAGCAATCCAGGAAATTTGGTATCCTTGGTCATATCAAAATTAGATGACATCAATATCATTTGAATTTCTATTAGAGTAATTAAAGTGCAAAGAAAATTCACAATGTATTAAAAGTCAGGGCAGAAACAAGAAGAAATCATTTTTGTGGTATTTTCAGAAAGGGAAGCAGAAATATTGAGATTTGAAAATTTTTCTTATGATAAGGTATTGTCATTCCTCTTCATGGATTGTCTTTGAAGTTAACACAGTTTTTACAGGAATTTTTCCCTCTTTTGAGGTAATTAATTGCTTACGCAGCTACTTACAGATAGACTGCATTAAACACAATAACACTTGAAGATTAGTAGACTCAGATACTTGACATTTTGAAAACCTGGTTCCTGTGCTAAATGGAGATGATATTATAATTTAAACTATCAACCTGCTTAAAGGCTTTTTATCGATTAGTAGTCCACATACTGACTTGTTGCATGACATAACTCCAACAAGTTTTTAGAAGTAAATATTACAGAAAAATTTATATGGATTTCATTCATTGAAACATCTTCCATTTTTAGTTGGATCATATTTACTTAATTTACTTTCTTGATATCTATATGACAGTGAGAAAAATTCCACATGAGAGAATCAAAAGATTCAAGTGCTGACTTTGGTGCTATTGTGAATTTTATGATTTGGAGAAAAGTAAGACAAGTAATTGACTCTCCTTTTTCTCAAGTATTATTGTGTAAAATTTCTCTTTGTTTATCGTCTATATGCTGTTCCTCCAAAGTTAAAGTTCTTAATAAGACCCTCTCATAGTCTACACCACATTAAAAGTTCTGCCCTCACATAATGTGGATGCAAACCAGTATCTCATCTCATATTGCGTTGCTTCATCCATTCAAAACACAAGGCAATAAACATTTGAGAATTCCCAAAGCATTCCTTCCTGTATATTCCTAACTGCACTACAGTCTTGACCTGGGGGACAGAGGACCTTGGGAAAGGCAGTTACTGAAAATTTGACAGGGACAGTGTTACAGTCCTGCATTTATCTTAGGGAATTGTATCTCTAAGGACTCAAAGAAGACATATTAGCTCATCCTGCTTGTACTGAGGACTAGAACATTCACTAATGACAAGAGGAACCACTCTATCATGTATGTAAGACTTGGGGGGAACATTTATGAGGGAGAACATAAGAAAACACAAGAAGCAAAAGAGAAGAGGGTAGCCACTAAAAATGTGAAAAGAATCCAAAGACTAGCTTTGAGGAAGAGCAGCACTCACCTAAGTTCAAGACATAATTTTCACCAAAATATCTTTGTTGTTGACCTTCAATCATGTGAATTCTACCTTTGAGTTAGACTTCTCACACAGGACTTGAAATGCAATTGACTCTAGGGCAAGTGATCTTTATCCATAGTGTGTTACTTACATAAAAAGGAGGAGCATTTTCAGTCACACAAAAGCAGTAGTTTCAAAATGAGATTTGAATTTCAACAGATAACAAATCCCTTCCAATTCCTAGTATCAGTGCTTTTAATACAACTTTAAATATGGTCTAGAAGTCTCAACCTCACTTTGAATGCCAAGTAGACATTCTAGTTTATGCACAAACTATACAAATACTTCATCCTGTTCTAGAGCATGCTGGAAGAGATAAGATAGATTATATGTAGTAGCTTGGAATGATATTAGCAGGGGAAATAATTAGTCAAATAATCAAGTCAAACATTTTTACACTGTAAGATTTATAGAACAATATGTAAGATAGGTAATTATACTAGTAATCTCTAATAGTTCATCAAAATGAAGTGTTTGTTTTTTATTGTTAGATCATTTTTTCATGCCTATATTTTGTAATTAGAGCAACTGCTATGAAGATAATACACAATGTATTAATCATTGTGATTTTGCTTTGAAGTTCTGATCATTTCCTATTCTGTTTTCATTTTAGAATAAAGATTACTAATTTATGATTATATTATATATATGCATCTCTTTCTCTCTCTCTCCTCTCTCTCTCTCTCTCTCTCTCTCTCTCTCTCTCTCTCTCTATATATATATATATATATATATATATATATATATATATACAGGGAGTTCAAAATAACTAATGTGCCTGGCAGATTCCTCACTCTGTGAAGTCACAAGGATCTGATTGTTTAGTTAAAAGTGCACTCTCTATCCTGGACTTACTTCTTTCAAAATTGCCACTGAGTAGAATAGGAAGCACTCAGGTAGCTCTATCACAATTATCAAAGGAATTCTGGAGTAAAGGAAAAGATTCCTAACCAGTTCTTGTCCGTCTCTGCTGTGATTTTGCTGAATGAAATTGAGAAAAAAATGGCGATTCTTATCACACAGCTACCTAGGATCACTTCTATGAACCACGCACTCCTGTTGATTTTCTGCATGAGAGGACTCCCCAGATCCTGGGCATTTCTGCTGCCCTTTCGTGCATGTTAAAAATTGGTGCTGTCTTATTGCCGTTGTTTTTAGTTGCCATGATCATTCTCCTCATCTCATCACCACCACCACCATCATTTTCACGTTGTACATATAATGATCATTGTAAGTATTTTTCCTGTAGTACATACTTTTTCTGCTTTCTTTTACTTTTAATTGACATTTTAAAATGTCATGTCGCAAAAAATATTGATGTTAGATATGCTAATTCCACTAATTTGTTCAATATAAAATACATTTTCTTTAAATTCCAGCATGAGTCTTTCAAATTATTATTATCTTCAACTGACCAAGAAGGCAACTTTACTGTAGACTAAAGATATCATTTGTACACAGTTAAAAAGCTACTGATGGCCGGGGTATAGCTCAGTGGCACAGTGCCTTCCTGGAAAGCTCAAAGTTCTGAATTTGATTTCCGATTTAAAAAAAAAAAAAGTTACTAAACATTGAAAACAGAATGCTGTTGACTTAGGATGTAATTGCACCATAAGAGAAAGAGAGGGTTAACAAGAAATTTGATGGCTAGTCCTCTTCTTAAAGCTTCGATTAGAAGCTTTAAAATAGCGAAACTTGAATCAAGGTGGGGGCCTTCAGGTAAGGTAACTTCCCGCTTAACGGTTAAATATTTCCCCCTTCTTGCTAGTGAGAGACAAAGATCCCAGGATTACAGAAATGGCCAGAACTAAGCACAGAGGAAGGAAGAGGATAAATTTTCAAGTTATCATCATAACTTTGAGAAAATTGAAAGGAAGGATTAAAAATATGGAAAAGAACTAGAAATCTAAATACTGAAAGTTATAAGCAGTGAAAATGAAAAAAGGGATGAGGTATGAAATCTTAGCATCAGAGCACTGAGCTTTGGGTGAGGGAGCCAGCATGGCTGTGTGCATCAGGTCATGCAGCATGTAGATGGAATTTCATGAGAGTGTAAAGAAGGTTTGAGGAGGTTTCACAACCCAGGAACATGCCAGTTTATTTACTTGTTGGAGTGACTTCTGTGGATTGTAAATTATCCTGTGAACATTGAAGTGAGCATGTGTGCTTGGTAAGCAATGTGCAGGCTCAGGGTTAAGGGACTGCTCAGCTTTCTTGCCTTAGAGATGTTTCTCTTGACCATAGAATGAGTGGGGAGATATTTTTCATGTTTGATCTCTATACAAATCATGTACTGTCAGTGTCGGATGCTGATAGGCTAATTCTGGCTTTAATTCTTTGCATTTTGTTTTTTTCTTTATTTATAACTTTCTATTCTATGTTTCTATGTGTTTATCATTTTGGTTTCCTTTTTTCTTTTGATGGACAGAGCTATTCTCTAAACAGGTCATTGAATTTGGAATATAACAGGAGGACATTTCTTAATTTTTAAAACCACAACTAGAGTTGCTTCAATGTTCTTTAAATTATATATTTCATTTATAGATTGTCTTGTTATATTTATCTATTACTTCAGCAAAGTCTATCTTAAGCTTTAATTAGCTTTTGGAATTAAAAGTTTAAAGCAAAGTAATAATAGAGTTGATTACCAGAAAAAATCCAGGCCTGTGACATAAATTACATAATAGGAGGTTGAGTTAGAAAACGAGAGATGTTCTCTACTTTTTTCTTGAATTCTGTAAATGTGATTTTCACGGTGTTCTAATTCCTGAAAGAAAATATCAAGCTGAGTCCAACAAGTGAACTAATTTAAATTGCTAGCCGAGGCATTATAAAGGGCCAATATCAATGCAGTACCTGTGGACAAGAAAATTTCTAATAAAATTAAAAATTAAAATTTAATACAAAATGTGTGTATATGTGTGTGTGTATATGTGTGTGTGTCCCTGTCTTCCTAATCTTTGAAAGGTCATCCATGTTGAGAGGGGATGGTGAGTGAATTTGCATATGGGAGGCAGGAGTGCAGGTCCTGGTTAGTATAGTTGGAAACTGACAACTACCAGCAATGAAATGAAGAAAGAAGAAAGCAGAAATGTTGGTATGGATTAAGAATCTAAAGGTAAACACTAAAGCTTTTTTTTCTTTTTTTTTTCCATAGTGTATATTTTAGTATGTGAAGATTACATTTATCTTTGGAAGTCTGTAGGTCTACATGTTTTAATTCTTTTTCTCTCCTTTCCTTTCCCCCTGCTACCACCAACTCTTCTGTCCCTTCCTATCTACAAATCACTATTTCCATTTTTTAAACCAACTCTTTTCTTTAATTTGTTTTCCTTCCTTTCCTCTTTTCTCCCTAAATTATTTGTCACCCTTCCCATTTGCAAAACTTTTCCCTACTTCTTAACAGTTATCTTCTTATCCTGTTCTATTCATGTTGCAGATCTTGGGTTATCAAATCTCTTCCTCTCTGAAATGTGACTGTGGAATTGGACTGAGGTTTAACCCATGCCAACCTCGAACGCCAGCAGCACCCTGTCCTCCACATTCTATCTCACAGGTGTCCCTGGCTGTGAAGAATTCCACCACTGGATTTCCATCCCCTTCTGTCTCCTCTACCTTGTTGGAGTAACGGGCAACTGCACCGTCCTGCATGTTGTCCGGACAGACCCCAGGCTGCGTGAGCCCATGTACTACTTCCTGGCCATGCTTTCTCTCACCGACATGGGCATGTCCCTGCCCCCGATGATAACGCTTTTCGGGGTGCTGTGGTCCATTTGTAGGGAGATCCAGTTCAATATCTATGTGATCCAAATGTTTTTGATTCATACTTTCTCCTTCACAGAATCATCTGTGCTCTTGGCCATGGCCCTGGACTGATATGTAGCTATCTGCCACCCACTGCGATATGCTACCATTCTCACCCCAAAGCTGATCATCAAGATTGGGACTTCAGCCCTGCTCAGGAGCGCTATTCCACTAATTCCAGTTATGGTTCACTTAGCTTTCTTTACTTTCTGCCATTCTCATGTCCTTTCTCATTCCTATTGTTTGCACCAGGACATAATCTGCCTTGCCTGTGCTGACACCAAATTTAATGTTATATATAGTTTTGTTTTGATTATTCTGCTATGGGGTCTGAATGCTCTGGGCAGTTTAGTATCTTATGGCTTAACCCTTCATTCTATGTTAAGAATCGCATCCCGTGAGGGGAGACTGAAGGCACTCAGCACGTGTGCCTCCCACATCTGTGCTGTGCTCTTTCTGTATGTGCCTATGATAAGGTTATCTGTTGTCCATAGTTTTGCCAAGCATTCCTCTCCCCTTGTCCACATTTTCATGGCTCATATCTACTTAATAGTTCCATCAGTGCTCAACCCAATTATATATAGTGTGAAAACTAAGCAGATTTGCCAAGGGATACTCCAACTATTACTTTATCTCAAAGTTAGTTTTGTTGGAAAATAGGCATGTCATGAAGAAAATAATATTACTACTGTTGATTGTAATTTATGATCAAATGTCTGCCATAAATTGTTGGAAGAATAGTTAGAAAAGATTCCTTAAGAAACAGAAACATAGTCAAAGAGCATCCTTTAACTTTTTTGTCCACTGAGACAGTGTAACTTGATTTCATGAATGTTTCATAATATCTCTATAGGGTTGAATATATTGCAAATGAGTATTCTGGAAATTGGTTTCATTTATTTTCTCCCACTTTTATGTTCAAACTTTAATCAGTATTTGTAAAATTTTGTTTGAATATTAAAATGTATATTTCCTATATTTTCATATATATATTTGCTGCTTTCTTTTTTTTGTTTGTAATGGGGATTGAACTCATGACCTTGTTCTTATTACAAAAGCTCTTGAGCCACTGAGCTGAATCCCCAGCCCTATATTTGCTTCTAGACATATTGCAATATTTAACATGGAATCTTATGCTTTTTATTGTACAACTATTGTGCTTGTAAATGTATTTTTAGCTTTTTAATGATAAGATTTTATTTTGATATAAAGCCATATTTTGACTAAAAACAAATATGATGAAGCCTCACCTTACATTGCCACCACTTTTTAAACTTAGATATCCAGATTCACTCCCTGCCTGAGGGAAGGTTCTTATGGATATAAGAAGCAAACTCATTTTTTTGGTTTAATTCTATTGAGTTCATATTTTAGGAATAATTGCATTCCTATGGAAAGCACCAAGGCTGTATTTTTTAAACATTCCAGATATTAGAGTGTAAATGTATTAGTTATAAACAACTGATCAAATATATCTCCAACTATATTATCTGAACAATTTGTGTTAATAGGAAAGCTGTAGTTTACTGACATATAATGACTAACAAATATATAAACAGGAAACAGATAATTCATATATGAGTCTTGTACTGGAGATTGAACTCATAACCTCATGCTTGCCAGGCAGGACCTTAAATATGGCACCAGGCATTGATAGGTAATAATCAGTATAGACACAGAATTTAAAACAACAGCTGTGAGTAAATTCAGAACTTTAAGAAATCAAAGGGAAATATTGCAGAATTCTAACTGAGAAATTCAATGTAGGGAAGAAGTTACTTTTAAAAATTAAACAGAAGTCTTTGAGCTGAAACACACTGAGAAAGACTAAAAATTGCTGGCATAATAACAGAGTAAGCCAAACAGGAAGAAATTGATGAACAAGAACACAGATTATTTGCAAAAACACAATTGTGGAAGAAAAAAATGAAACAATAAAAAACAAGCTTATGTATATTGGGCACAACATTATAAGGGCAAATAGGTTATGAACATTCAAGTTGTTTAGAGTGCAGACAAGAAAGAAAGTTTATTCAAATAAATAATCCCAGAAAAATTCTTATTACCAGGGAAGGTCACAAAATTCAAAGTATAGTAAGATCAAATGGCACCAGTCAGGTCTGCATGTGGACCAACCAAGTGTATCTCAAGTCATCTTGTAATCAAGCTTCCAAAGTTGAGAGATAAAGATTCTCAAGGAGTCAAGAGAAATGAAAGTGTTAATAAGAAGTAAAATGAAAGCTGGATATTGGAACTTCAGACGAATTTGCTCAAATGAGAAGGGAGAAAGAGAGGAGAGAAGGAGGCAACAGGGATTTTAAAAATGGAAGGAAAAAATGAAAACAGAGCTTTTTAAATGTGGATGGAAAAAAAGATTTTAAAAAGGTGAGTGTAATGGCAAAAAATGTAGATGTATTACATCCAGGTACAAATTCTATATAATGCATGATATCATTATGCATGGCAAACAAGTAATAATAAAAAATAAAATTAGAAAAGAGAGGCAAAATACTAGAAGAGTGTCTTCCAATTTGCATGACAGAAGACTTCTCTGTGCAAAAAACTAGGTCAGGGAACCCTTGGTGGAAAAATTTGTCATCCAGGAATAGTGGGCTCAGTAAATATGATCCTTTAGAAATTTAGAGAAGATAAGAAAATATTCCAGAGAAGCCAAAAATGATTAAAAATATTTTATGTAGACAAATACTACAGAAATGCTATGCTAGATTCTTCAAACTGAAAGAAGAATATGAAGAAATCATGGACAGGTAAAAATCTGAGTCCTAAGAACTATGCAGATAATTCAGAATGTTCTAATCCTGAAAGTATGGAAGGTGATGCTAAAAGTTAAATAATTGTGATGATTAGGATCACTAACATTGTAACAGAGGCAATATAGAACCTGAAAATGGGTTATCACAGTAGAAATTGTTCACTTAGAGCTTTCACATTCTTTTATTAGTATATGATTTCACATTCTTTTTTGTAGTTCATGTGCTTAGAATCATGTTAAGCTAGTAACTTTTCAGAATAGATTGTTAAAGCCAGAAGATATTTTTGCAAACCTAACAAAGATGAGGTCTGTAATAGATACACCAAAAACAATAAGAAAAGTATCAAAACCTATTAGAGAAAATAATTCACTTACAAAAAGAAAAATGGTAAGAGCTTTAGAAAAAAGCAGTACCAGTAAAGATAGGAAAACATGTATCAACATGGCAAAGTAAAATCTGACATCTCAGTAATTACTGAAATGTAAATGAATTAAATTTACCAGTTAAAAGGCTGAGGATAACTCAGTGGATGAAAAGAGATCCAATTATATATTGCTTACAAAAATTCACTTTACATTTCTTTCTTTTTTTTTGAGATACTGTATCTTTATGTATTTGAGATAATGTATCTCAATGTCTTGGAGTTTATTGAATAAGTGTAGCCTTAAGTTTACCAGACAAAACAAACTTAAATCAAAAACTGTAAAAAGAGGGAAGTAATGATAAAGTAGCCATTTGACAACAGGCATTAAAATTTTGGAATATACACTAACTGAGTGTTAAAACAGACCACACATAAAGTCAATATTATAAGCATTAAATGGTAAAATATACTCTAACATAATAACATAATAATTTAATTTAATTAACTATTTTCAGCAATGGACAATTCATCCACACAGAAATTCAGGAGTGTAAGAACATTAAAATTTGCCCTAAAGCAATGTGCCTAATACATTTACCAAGCACTCCATTTGAAAACTGCTGAATAAAGGTTTTTCTCATGAGCAGAAAATAAATAATGTCCTTGAATACATGGACTTAATAAAGGGTTATAGAGTACTTCACTCTTCTACAACAGAGTGTACATTCTTTTGAGCAGCACCTGCTAGTTTTTCCAAAAGAGATTACATACTAGTTCACAAAGCCTGCTTAAGTCATTATGAAAGAATTGAAATTGCCACATGCATACTATCAGATTGTGAAATGAAAGTAGAAATTAAGAAATAAGAAATTGTGCAAAGGGAAAAATAACAGAAAATTAACAGCATATTCCTAAACAATCCAATGTGTCACAGAAGTCAAATCAGAGAGGAAGTTTCTGAAAGTGACTATATTTCTGGCAGTGACTATACAACTCACACCAAGCTCCAGGATACTATGGAAACAGTTGTAAGAAGATACTTCAACACAATCACTTCTCACATTTAAAAACAGAGGGAGTTCAAATCAATAACCTGATGAGAAATCTTAAGATACTTGAGAAGCAATGATAAAATTCCCAAAATAAAATTAAAGAGGGAAATTAGAATGATAAAGTGGAAATCAATGACACTGAGACAAAATTTTCTATAAAAATTCCACAAATTAAAGAACTAGTTCTCCAAAAGAATACATAAGATAGGTAGGCCCTTAGCCAGACTTACCCAGAGAAAGAGAGAAAAGGTTCACATCAATGCATTTAGATATTAAAAAGTTTGTCACAACAGATGCTGTCAAAATCCAGAAGGTAGTTGAAAACTCCTTAAAAATTCTTATTCTTACAAATTAACAAAATTTTTAAAAAGGGTCATATTCCTAGAAGAATAAAATCAACAAATCTAACCCAAGAAGTCATAAATTTTCTCAAAAACCCTAAAATCAGTAAAGAATCTACTAACTTAAACAGAAAAGAAAACTGTTAGGTTTTTTTGTCATAGTTGAGAGAGAGAGAGAGAGAGAGAGAGAGAGGCCTTTATTGTGGGCAAGAGGGTGTTGCAGTAGAATGCATAATTCCCTCAAAGGAGGCAAAGTTGGGGAGATGCTTTATAGGACTGGGATAGAAGTGGAGACTGCCACAGCGGACAGGTCATCATAAGATTGGGGGACTTTTTGACCTAGGTGGTGGGGACTCTGAGTGGATGGTCTTAGGAGGGGGATTGGAAGATCTTTGGTGTATGCAGAAAAGCGAGACAGAAAGTTTATTTTTTGGGGACTGGAAGACAAAGATGGTAGTTAGTGTGGGAGAGATATGCTGTTGTTTCAAGGGTCAGCACCATGATGGACTGGCACCATGTAGGACCTGGCGCAGTCCCATATGAATGGAGCCCATGAAAAATAAAATAAAATAAAAAATAGTGGGACCTGAAGGATTCACAGCTAAATTCTACATAATGTCAAAGGATGGCCTGCAACCAGTAATCCTCAGGTTCCCCAAAGACATTGAAAGGAATGATGTGTCCTCAGATTCATTTAGGGAATCCAGTATCACCCTGAGCACCAAACTGAAAAAAGAACCAATTAAAAAAAGCAGTCTATAGGCCCATCTCATTAATGAACATGAATGCAAAATTCTATAGCAAAATCTACTATCTATATTTATTGTGGCATAAATCACATAAGAAGCTGTGCAGGCGGAAATAGGGCAAATATTTGTCAAAAAGATTAAAATAAAGGGCTACACATTCACAATGGAGCAGTATTTAGCCAGGAAGGTTGAATCCATTTCATCTGCAGGCAAATAGATGGACCTCAGAATCAAACAGCACAAATTTTCTTTACACATGGAACCATGGGTGAGATGAGAGATTATATGGAAACAAAGTAAGAAGGAAACTACTGTAGAACATGAAGAGGGTCAAGAAAATGGAAGAGAAGAGGGTGTAAAAGGAGAGTAAATGATCAAAATATGTTACATGAATCTATGAGAACATCAAAACAACAGTCAGTATTCTGTGTAGATAACAGGAAAGATGACAAAATATTTAAGATCATAAAAAGTATATCAAAGGAAGTAAATATTTCTTGATATATTTAAATTAGTGGTTAACAGAAGTTATTTCATAAATGTGTAATATCTCAGCAAAATCAATGGCTGGAGCAGAATCCAGTATAATGTCATCTTAATCTATCAGGTACCTGAGAATGAGACACTAAATCATGCTCTGTGTTTTCTCAAAACATTTTGATATGAATGATGATTTTCACAGGTTACAGAGTAAAAGAAAGACATCATGGAATTTTAGCATATTCAACTTTTCTATGATATTTTCAAATAAAATTTTCTTCTTTTTGAAAGTAAGAGGTAAGTCAGCTGTGATGATCAGTTCTGTAGGAGGCTGAGGGAGGATCAAGTTAGAGCCCAGCCTTTGTAACTTAGCAATTCAGAGAGACCCTTCTACAAAATAATAATTTAAAAATGTTAAAAGGAGCTGAGGATGTATGTTAGTGTGGAGGTCCTGATTTCAATTCCCAGGAGAGGGAAAAAAAGATGAAGTAAAAGAACAGAGTTCTCATCGATTTTGCCCAGTAGTTAGTATGACCAGATCAGACAATACTTCACACTGAAATCATGGCTAGGCACTTGGGGTACAAAAATTAGAATGATGATTCTTTGAAGAATAAGTAGGAGACTAACAAAAAGTCATCTAGAATGATGGATACTATGCTTGAAGGTGTTTAAAAACATTATGAATAAAAAGAAGTGTATATTTTACCACCTCTAGTGTTAAATAAAGCTGCTACTGAGAGTTTCATAAGGAATATGAGGCATAAAGTGAAATTTGAATGGGTCATGTTTGCCCTTTGTGCCTGGAATCAAGAGAGAAACCTAGAAATACTGTTACCAGAGTAGGCAAAATGAAAGTGGAAGCTAAATTATTCTAAGTGCAAGGAACTGTCAGAAAATGTGAATAGCAGGAGAATGAAAAGGTCTGAGGATAGAACCTTAGGGAGTTGACACATTTAATTAAGTTCAGCAAAGTAGAAGAAAAGAATGGAACCAAACTAACTGAAATCATTTGGTTGTAACTCAAGAATAAGCTGAGGATTGTTCTAGCTCTTTGAGTAAAGTCCATCCATCACTGGTTCATACTTCCTTCACTTTCTTTCACAGGAGAAATTCAGGGGGCAAATCAGATTCCTTTCCTGTTCATCGAACCTTAAATTCTCCCTGGAATCCATTGTGAGAGCTCTCTACCGCGGCTGGTCTTCCTAAGCGAGGCAATGCTTTGATGTTTCATCAAGTACCTCTCAGCCATTTACAGACAGGACAGTCTAGAAAAGTGGTACAGACTTGGAAGTACACAAATGTGTTCTCACCTATGTATGTTTCTCAGTGCTTTCATGATAAATGACATCCTAACTCACAGCACAGAAATTAGAAGAATGGGACATTTTAATGTTTGTGTTGTGATCCAAACTACATGATAAAATTCTTTCACATGTAAGTGACCTGTCTGAATTGATTTTTGAAAGAAGAAGGAGGCAAAGTAGCAAGTGGAGTATGAATAAAATTTTATTGAATTGTGCCATATCTTGGATAGAATTCTACATGGTAAGTCTTAGAAATTTCTAGTATGAGGGGCCACCTTGGGGTCATTACTGACTTTGCAAAAAAGGACATGAATAAATGAAACTGAGAAGAATGAAACACACAGCAAAAGACCAAGAGGTAAATATAGGATAAAGCAGCAAATATGATGTTAGATTTTTTTCCTTGTAGAAAGAAAATGAAAGACTTGTCTCCATGAAAGAAATTATTGCAGGGATTTTTTAAGACAGAGTGGAGCTGGAATACAAACATGTCTGTACATAAGGGTGCTTTATCACCCAGGTATGGCTGTAATCCCTGCACAGAGAGGCTGAGGCAGGAAGATTGCAAATTTGAATCTCACATGAAGAAATCGTCTTTCTTAGGAAAGTCCTGTCTCAATAAGAAAGCAAACAACCAAATGAACAAACACCACAGATACAACTCAGGGCAAAGGCCCATGGTTCAGTCTTAGTGCCACCACAAAACAAATACATAAACAAACAAAATAAAAATTGAAAAATCCAACAAACAAGAATTTATATTTATATAAAACCAGCAGAAAAGGAACTTAGCTTGTAAAAAGAAAATTATACATTACAATTCATCTGCATTTAACTATTGGGAAAAAAATCAAAGCCAGAATTAGAGGTTCATTTATTATGAATGGACCCAAGAGGGCTGACTTAAGATTTAATTAAGTCTCTCGTGTTTTCGACAAGGGACACAGAGATTTCTTATGTGTGGTTCATAATACCTCATCCTTCTCCACAGTTTGATCATGGGACATCAGAAATGGCACACAGCAGCTTTCTTCTCCAATTTGAGCTGAAGAAATTTATACTATGTTCTAGTATCTTGCAGAACTTGCCATGAGTTTTTTTGGAAGGGAACATGCAATTTGGAAATCAGACTTAGGAAAAGAACACGTGTACTGCAAAGACAGACAGGAGAGTTGAGAAATTGTCCCAGAAATGTCACACTCTGATTGACCCCCACATAGGTCCCACTACAGAGAACACACAGCAGTATGAAGAAATGAGACTGAAAATCCAAAAGAGGTTCACTGGGCAATTGATGAGTTAAAATGACAGAAGAACTCACAGTACACTTCAGACACCTGGTAAGAACTAAGCCAGCTCTCAGACACTAGCAAGGAAGTATCAATGTTCTAAAGTTTTCCCTCCATAATTTGTCTTTACTACCTTTTGCAATACCAGGCACACTACCCAGGTAAGTAGAAATTTCCTGTAACCTCAATAAAAATTGCTCTTCTAACTCTGATTATCTTTGGAAGAGACAAAAATTTGCCCCAATTAGAAAGTCAGTGACTGACCGATGGTAATATCATAGGACTAAAACTTTGAGGGCAAACCCGTGCAAGTCCCAGGACTTAGCTTGCTCACCAGTGTGTCCTAAACAAGTGTAAAATGATAAAACTGTGCAGTGTAGTGTCTGCTGCTGATTCTGATCTTTCACTGAAGATTTAGGATCTCTGGTAGCTGTTGATGGAATTCCTGGTGTACTGTCAATGTGAAATATAAAGTTAGCTGACTCCTGAGTTTGATGAAATATAGAAAATTAATTAGAAAGTCTAGGAATGAGTAAAATAGTAGAGTTTTATTTTATAAAACCATTGATAATTCTCCTGTATACATTGAAAAATTTTTCTTGGCTTAAAACGTGTCATTTTTACCAAGGGAGACATTTAATTAATCAACTTGCTTATTGAGCATCAGAGAACAAGCTCTGAAAATTAGATCACCACAGTAAGTAAGAAGTGATTAAACTTTTCTAAGTTATTCTAAATTCCTCTGCTGAATAATTTCTGGTATTCCAAAATCTATTATCTGCTTTCTTCAAATAGTAGTATATTTGGCTCTTTTGAATAAGTCTTTTTCCCTTTACTATTCATTACTTTCTTATAACTAAGTGCTCAAGATAATAATATTTTATTAAAAACTAATAAATATGGATGGACCACATCATATGCTAATCCTAGTTCTGGCAATTTTAAAGCCAAGAAATTAGCTTCTACTCTGAATGCATCACACTCTGCCCTTTTTCTTACATATGTATTTCATTAAACATGTGTTCCCTCAACAACAAGTGTATTAGAGTTGTCCAGTATTTTGATTCTCAGAGGTTTCTCTTTCCTAGAATTCACTAGTGTATTTTAGAATTTTAGCAATTTTAAGCAGACAACTAACTGTAAGGATGTCAGCTCTTGGAAACATGTTCAAAATAAAGTATAAATCCAGAGTTGCAAAGAACATTGTCTCCTCAAAAGTTTATTCATGTGTTATTTATGTGTATCAATTCACCACTGTAGATGTAATCACTGTTTACTGAAAACATGTACAAAGAATAAAAAGAAAACTATAAACTTGGAAAAATAGTTGAATACTCTTTTCTAAAGTATTTTCCTCAGAACACTTTGGTTGGGTTTCTTCACATATCCTATGCAATATGTCTCACTGGAAGGGAACATGATATGAACATATATGTTTCCTTCCTTCCTTCCTTCCTTCCTTCCTTCCTTCCTTCCTTCCTTCTTTCCTTCCTTCCTTCTTTCCTTCTTTCCTTCTTTCCTTCTTTCCATCTTTCCTTCTTTCCTTCTTTCCTTCTTTCCTTCTTTCCTTCTTTCCTTCTTTCCTTCTTTCCTTCTTTCCTTCTTTCCTTCCTTCCTTCCTTCCTTCCTTCCTTCCTTCCTTCCTTCCTTCCTTCCTTTGTTGTGGTACTAGGTATTGATCCCAGGGCCTTTACACTGAGTTGCAACTCCATCCTCCCCTACTTTCTAAAATTCGACATAAAGTTTTGAGATTCTACTTCCTCAGCCTACCCGAGCTCTGGGATTACAGGGAGCATGTGTGGCATATGTTATGTTATTGAGTTTTAACTGTTTCTATCTATACTTTCTTTCATAGAGCCCAATTTATACTAATATAGGAGTCATACCTGAAAATTTGCTGATCCAAACTGACTGGTCTTCACAAAATGATGGTAAGAATAAGAGTACAATTGGAGGAACAGGTAAGATGCAGCACATGGAGAGACATATCAGCATCTTATGACACTTTAAATATCCAACAAGAGTAAATGAGTCTAATTTTTTCGTCCAAAGGTTTCAAAATAAATTAACAGACAAGCATCAGAATGGTATTGATCCAGGAGACCTTCTTCATTCATAGGAGTCATACTCTTACATATATAACATCTCATAAGGCACATGGACACCCTCACAGAAAGCAGTATGTGTCCCTAAGGAGCTGTCTTTCCCCTTTAACAGTATGAATGAGGTGGCTGAGATGATCTTAGAGTTCCACTAATATCAAATGGGCTCAGTATGGTGATTTTGGATAAAAACAGAAAGTAGGTTTACAGTTGCTGTGTGGAATTTCTTTTATTGACATTAGGAGTCCCATGAACACCATGTCAGTCTCCAATATCACAGTCTTCATGCCTTCTGTCTTGATGCTAATTGGGATCCCAGGCCTAGAGTCTATGCAGTGCTGGATTGGAATCCCTTTCTGTGCCATGTACCTTATCGCTATGATTGGAAATGCTTTGCTTCTGGTCATCATCAGGTCAGAGCGCAGTCTCCATCAGCCCATGTACATTTTCCTAGCCATGCTAGGAGCCACAGACATTGTGCTTGCTACCAGCATTATGCCCAAGATGCTTGGAATCTTCTGGTTTCATTTGCCAGACATCTATTTTGATTGCTGCCTGTTTCAAATGTGGCTCATCCACACTTTTCAGTTTATAGAGTCTGGCATTCTACTTGTCATGGCCCTTGACCGTTATGTGGCAATCTGCTATCCACTGAGACATGCCACCATTTTCACAACCCAGCTGGTCACCCAAATAGGAGCTGCTGTAACCCTGAGGGGTGCCATTCTTGTGACCCCATGTCTACTACTGATAAAGTGTCGGTTCCAATTTTATCACACAACAGTCATCTCCCACTCCTACTGCGAGCATATGGCCATTGTGAAACTAGCTGCAGGAAATGTCAGTGTCAATAAAATCTATGGTTTGTTTGTGGCCTTCATGGTTGCAGGGTTTGACCTCACATTCATCACATTGTCCTACACCCAGATATTCATCACAGTTTTTAATTTGCCCCAGAAGGAGGCTAGGTTGAAAGCTTTCAGCACCTGCATTGCTCACATCTGTGTCTTTCTCCCGTTCTACCTCCTGGCCTTATTCTCTGCTTTGACTCACAGGTTTGGCTCACACATCCCCCCATGGATTCATATCCTGTTTTCTAGCTTTTACTTGTTGTTCCCTGCATTTTTCAACCCACTCATCTATGGTATAAAGACCAAGCAGATTCGCATTACTGTGGTAAAAATATGCTGTTTGGTATACTCTGTCCTTTCCTCACTGTGCCACATGAGTATGTCTTAGAACAAAACAAGATTAACCTACACTATTCAAGTTACAAAAGTTTTACTTTTATCATAATTGGCTTATGATATTCCATGGCAGCTATCAGTGAAGAGAGTTATTCATTCTCCCTAAGGAATCTGTAAGAAATACAAAAAGAAAAAATAGTGAGCTTATTTTAGATCTTTTACCTTTTACTTTTTAACCCATGCTTCAGTTGTTCTTCTACAAGTTTCCTCTATAATGATTTATGAAGTATACATGTGTCATTGAATTGAAATGTTCTCCAGGTTCATTATTTTGTTTTGCCCAAAGACATTCCTTATTTTAGTTTTGAAAATCTTGGTAATTTAAAAAAAAACTGAAAGAATTAATTGTTAAATATGGTCTTAACAAGAAAAATTATGTGGTGTCCATTAAAAAATTTAAAATTTAAATATTTCCAAGGTTACTCAGAAGTCATTTTCACAATGTTTATGAGAGCTAAGCATTGAATTTTATGCATCTATAATTTTTCCACTATCTCTCACATTTATATTTTAGCTCTTCAAGTAATAGAAAACCCATAATATTACAATTCTTATGCAAGAAATCAGTAGTAGAGTAGTATATTTGTTAGATATATTTTCTGAATTTATAGTTGTTATGATTGATACATTGTGTGAACTTGAAAAATTTAGCAATTTAACTAAGAGACTCAGCAGGGAGCCAGGATTATTTCTTTGTAAATGTCCTCAGAATGTGCAAAAGGAGGGCACAGAGGTGGTGTGCATGCTATACCTGCCTTGGTTACAAGGGATGGCCTGTGTGTAGTATAAGAGAGGAAAAGAGACTTGCTCTCTGCCTCCTTTTGATCTGACTGCTGGCTTGAAGTTTTACTCCAGTTCCATGCCACTCTGCCTTGGAGCCAACTGATTATGGACTGAAACCTCCACAAACAGTGAGCTAAATAAACCTTTTTTTCCTTCATTTTGGATGTCAGGTGTTTGGTCCAAGCAACAAGAAAAAAGTAACCAAAACAGAATTTGGTACTAGGAGTGGGGCTTTTACTGTGACTATACCTGACCATGTGGTTCAAAAGCCTTAAGGAATGGTTGGTGGGAAAAGTTTGGAAAGGTTATGAGATGTCACCTGAAGAGTAGCAGTACAGTGCCTTAGGGTATTCTGTTTGGAGGATTCTGGTCAGACCTCAGAAGATGAGAAAGCTGATAGAAACTCTGCAGGTAAAAACTAGGCTTGGAAGGTTTCTGCTGGGAAGAAGGACTGCATTGGTTATTGGACTCCAGACTTCCACCGCAATTTCAGAAGGCTTGGGAGGCTAGGCATTGTGCCCCTAAGAAGGCAGTGTGAAGCAGTGTGTTATAGCTTAGCAAAAAGTTTGTCTGCATTTTGCTTGTGCCCAGAGACTTTGCCTGAGACTAATTAATAAGGGAGAAGAAAAAGGCAGTCAAATGTTGAGGCTGTGGCATGGCTATTATTGGGGGCTTTTAACCAGATTTATGTTGCAACTCAAGAGCAAAGAGCCCAGCAGGATGATTTAAAACATTGTCACTTTGGCCAGAAAGGAAACTCCACTAAAGCTGTGGACTGTAAAGATAGAGCTGAAATAATCTTAACTGGTAAAACAAGAGAATATAAAACATGGCCTGAAGGCACCACAAAAAGCAGCAAGTCTCAAACCTTTGCAGCCTCAAACTTGCAAAAGCAAAAGATTTTGCTTTGAGGTGAAAGCTGCAGAATGCCATGTTCTGGAATGGTGACAGCATGAGAAATTTGTTCCTCAGGATTGGATTCAGAGTTTCCAGAAATTCAAGCACTCAACATCTACAGTCAAGAAAGGGAAAAGTCTGGCTACTTTTTCAACTGTCAGCAGACCTTAGCATCATCTACATTGTGCTAGTTTTAGCTGCGTACAGAATACAGGACTTGTGAAGTTAAAAAGGCTTCCACCGCAATTTCAGAAGGCTTGGGAGGCTAGGCATTGTGCCCCTAAGAAGGCAGTGTGAAGCTGTGAGTGTGAAGCCAAAGATGCAGTGGAGAACCCAGAAGTTTGGAAAAGCCAGGAATGTGGATTGTTGTAGGAAAGCTGCAAGGAGAAAGCAAAGTGGGCCTAAGAGAGAAGCTGTGGGAGCTACCACCACTGGAAGTCCTGTAGTGGTGCAGTCATACAAACACTTTGCCACAGCTCACAATTTGCCTCAGATTGCTTCAGATGCTGGATGTGCAAACTATAGGACTTATTGTTTGCCTGCTGGATTTTGGACATTCTGCTGCCCCAATCCTTTGTACCCTCCTGTTTGTAACTTTTGGAATAAAAATATTTATCTTGTGACATTGCAAGATGGAAGTGTTTAACTTGGTTTTCATTTGTCCAGGGGTATAAAGCTAAGGGTTTGCCTTCCATCTTGAGGAGACTTGGAATTTGAACTTTTCAGCAATGCTGAAACTGTTAGGACTTTGGCAACTCCTGCAGATGGACTAAATGCTTTTTGCATAAAGGGTTGTATATTAATCTTTGAGGGGCCAGGGGTGAAATGTTATGATTCTAATGTAATATAATATTGATAGTCTTAATGCTGGTTCTCAAGGACTGTTAAACCTGTGTTACAATGTTTAAGTTGTGAAATGATAACAATAAGCATGCCTTTGTATCTGGAGACCTATTTTAAACAAATGTGTCTGGCTGCCAAATAGACAAGGGTTGGATTGTTATGGTTGATACATTGTTGAACTTGAAAAGTTTTGAAATTTAACTAATAGATTCAGCAAAGAACCAGAATCCTTTCTTTGTAAATATCCTCAGCCTCTGCAAGAGGTGGGCACAGAGGGAGTGAGTGCTATACCCACCAGTTGTGGCCTGTTTATAATATAAGGGAGTAGAAGAGACTTGTTTCCACCCTCCTTTGTTCTGGCTACTTTTGGTGGCTGCTGCCTTACAACTTTGCCCTGGTGCCATCCCACTATGCCTTGGATACAACTGATTATGGACTAAAACCTCTACAGTGAGCTAAATAAACCTTTCCTTTCTGCATTTTGGGTGCTTGTTATTTTATCCCAGCAGTAAGAGAAAAGTAAACAATAAGATAACAGTGTTTTTCTAGGAGAACAAAATAAGAAAACTAGAGAAAGATGAGTGTGAAGAAAGAGGGCGGGAAATAGGGCTAAAAAAGGGAGATTTTCTTTTTCATTTTGTTAATCTGACTCTTATGGGATAATGAATAGCTAAGAAAGTAAAGACTCAGAGTATCAGGTAATGATAGGGCATTTGGAAAAGAGAAGGTAGCTTAAGATACTAAGGGTTATTTTTAGTATCTTTTGATTGCAAGACACAATGTGGGAGATAGTGAAAATATGAATAGGAAAAATGGCCATTAATGCTGTGCATAGCTATCAGCCTTTCTTGTGATTCAATGTTTCAGTGTAGGGCTTATCTCTACAGGGAAATCATTCATATTTGTGGGCAGAATACTCTCAGTGCATGTAAAAACATGACTTTTATGAGTGAGGCTCTTTTACTAACAAGGATATAAGTGTTTAAGACTAATGACATGAGAACTTAGAGCTAGGTGATTGTTCCTAAAACAATGCATGAATTCCCATGTATGAATTCATCAGATTAAAATCATGGCCCATGTGCAAAATATTGGGCCACACATCTCAGGGTGGTGGATATTTTCACTGCCTTTATAAAATGAGGATAATCAGACTCCACTGGCTACTGAGGATGATTACAGGATAAATATAGAAACTGTCTTTAGTGCATCTAAATATAAATATTTATTAGAGTTTGCTGAGGGATTTTGGATGGAGTTTGGATTTTACTTTTAGATGCCATCATTTCTTTAGGATTAAAATCAACATAGCATTGGATTTAAGGTACTTAGCAAGATTATGCAAATTTCTATCTAAAAGTACAAACAATCAATAGTATTGGATATATGAATAAGAAAGTATACTCCATAATTTTATTATGTAGGTATGTGCACTGAAATACTGTAAAAGAAGTATTTTCACAAAAATTGGTTATAAAATTCAATAATAATGTAATAGTAATAAAATAGAGTATTATTTTCTGTGACACAGGTCAGTTAATTAGAAAAGTGCAAACCCTTTGTGCTGCTTCTTTTTGTGGTACTGAGATTTGAATCCAAAGCTTCACACTGAGCTATATCACTAACACTTTCTAAAGTTATTTTTAGACCTGGTCTCACTAAGCTACATAGATTGGTCTAGGATTCATGAATCTTCTGTCTCAGCTTCCCCAGGTGATGGGATTATTTGTGTGAGTCACAGCACTGGCTACAAATCATTTTTGTAATACATAGCAATAATTTGAATGAGTGCAGGTAGAAGTTAGAGTTTTTATGTCATGATTACAAATTTTCATCTTAAGAAGCATCAGAAAGTGAGCTATGCAGAAAAATAAAAGAAGAGATTAGGACTGGGTCAACTTTTACAGTTTTAAGCTTATTTAGAAACAGTTTTGGCAATTACTAGTTTTGACAATTATTCTGAAGAGGGTGGGACTGTAAGAGTAACAAAAAAGATAGAATGTGAAACTACAAAATGTTTGCACCATGTTCCACTAGCAGTATCCTCATAAACTATCTACCTCAGAGTCTAGAATATTCCACTAGAATAGTCTTGAAATTGTCAGGGCCAGGAGTGTGTTTCATGTCACAAACTTTTAACAATAAAATTGCAGATTGAATTATTGGACATAATATTGTTTTAAAGGGAAAAAACTTTCTAGATTTAAAGAAACACCTAAATTAACTTGCAAAAAACTGTACCAGCATCTCCAATGACTAAACATTGTACCTGGTTTCCTAATAACCCTCATAAATACTAATATTTTTAGTTTTTGATTATCTAATAGGTGACTCATGATTCTCCTTATAATTAGTATTTAGCAAAAGAGAGAATTCTGTTCTACTATTTTCCATTTGTATTCCATTTATGTAAATTATTGAATTATTTTCTTTGCACATTTAACAAAATTCTCTTATTCACTTTAAAATCAGGTGAGGAAATATTTGTTAAGTTTACAAAAATCAACTTAATCTTGATTATTCTCAGAATTCTTGACCAATACTATTTGACAGGTATTTCATTTTTCCTCCCAGAAGATAGACTTATATTGAAGAATCTCCTCTTTTATTTTTTTGTAAGAATCTTCATATATTTTTGAAGATATATTTCCTAAGTATGAAATTACAAACAAAATATTTCCATTTCTTCACCTGCGTATTAAGGATGGCACCCTTTTGAATTTTGACTTGCATTGTTCTTTCTTCCCACATTTTAATTAGTGCATATTGATTTTACACATCAGTGGGTTTTCCCTTGGTCAGATTTGTACATGAACATAAAACCTTTTAATCATATTCTTTCCATAATCTCCCTCAACTCACCCAGTAACACATTGTTTCTGGGAAGGGTATGGAGACAATCCATATAATGTCATTTGACAGTGTTCAGATTTTCAAAGACTTTATTTCTCAGAAGTTTGTAGGAGGCCTTTTGGTAGGCCTTTGTAATTTCTTAGCATGGCTGACATCAAAGAGAAATGAGATTGATGCAGGTGAATTTTTTACATATGAGAAATAACTTGAATTTTTTCATGAGTGCTGATTTTCAAAAAACAACTATCTTCATATTTTTGTTTCCTTTCATTAAAATTTTCAATTCTGGAAGAATAATTTACAACATTTTTTAGCTCTCTATCCCTTTTCTATTATAATTAATGTTCTAGAACACATAAAATTAAACCAAATTGAAATTTTCATAAGTGGGCAGACAATGTGGCACACACCCTTACTCCCAGTAATCTGCAAGCCTGAGGTAGATTGGTTACAATTTCTAGCTTAGTCTAGGCAATTTATCATGACCCTGTGATAAGACAAACAAAGTTAAAGAAGGCTGGTAAGGTAGCTAACTATGGTGTCCCAGAATTAAATTTCAAATGATTCAAAAAGAAAAAGAAAGGATGGAAGAAAGTATATGAAAAAGGGGATAAAGTGAAAAAGGAGGGGTAGGAGAAGAGCAGAAAGAGGAAGAGGAAAAGGAGGAAAAGGAATAGAATAAGAAGAAGATAAGAAAAGAAAAAAAGGAAGAGGAGGAGATGGAAGAGGAAGCAAAGTGAAATAAATGACAAGGAGAAGAAAAACCGATATGTATTCTGCAAAAGACAGGATGTTAAATATTCTGGAGTGAAAGAAATTATCTATTTCCTGATAAAATAGCAAGAAATATTTATTTCTGAATATATATTTAAGACTTACACATGTAACTGTCATTACTTAAAAACAGTTTAAACAAATATTGAGCATCAGTTTGTTTACTTTTGACATTGACTCCTGCTGGCCACATAGAAATTACTTCCCGCATAGCCTGGGCTTCAAATAATGGGAAGACATGACTGTGGAAAATGAAAACCAATTTCCATAATGTTGGATAAATTAATTTTGTGAAAAATTTGATTCTAAAATGAACTTGGTGATCCAAATTTCAACCAGAAAGGTATGAATTCATTAATTTTCATAGGCATACACTCATATATAACTAGTTGCATACAATTAATTATAAAGTATCCTGTCTGTCTCTAAAAACAGAAGGTAAGGAGTGAACATGGACAATGAATCACACTTTTTCCCAGGGCTTGGTTTCTGGATAACTTTGCTCACAGAGAAAGACAAGGATTCCTGGAAAAATAGTTCTATCACTCGGCTTTGGAAAGTATAGGATAGTTTGGAAACATACACTGTGACGGAAAGTAGGGAAGTGTTCATTGTGTGATGTGACCATGACAAAGGATTCAAGACAGGCTTTGGAGATTGTCTTTCAAGCAAAATGTAAGAATTTTTTTATAGTAAACAAAATAATACTGGTAAATGTTTATAGCCCTTCATAAATGAGATTCTGTAAGATCATACAGGTCTGAGTAAAATATGCAAAGAAATAGGGCTTACAGTCTCCCTTAGAGTACAATCTAGTAAATGAAAAAAAAAATAAGGTATGATTGTCTTGGAAATTATTCATTTAAAATAGTTTTAGGAGGAGTTGCTGTTTAGAGGGTATCAAGATGTCTCTTTTCAGATTTCTGTGAAATATTATTGAAATGAACCATAAGAGACCATATCCAGTGACCAAGTTACTGAAACTCTGTTATATTTAGAAAATATAAAATCAGGGCCAGGGATTTACTCAGTGGCATAAGCACCTGCTTGTCAAGTGCAAGGTCATGAGTTCAATCCCTGGTACCAAAAAAAAATAAATAAAGAAAATAAAGAAAATATAAAATCAATGTAGTGAACAGAGAAAGGTAAATTTATTCTTTGATGAGAAATGTTTAGAAAAAAAAAACAATGTTGCCTGCATCTTAATAATGGACAAACACCAAACATACACAAATCATGCAAATTATCTGTAATAAATGATGTATGCTACTCAGAAATTTCAATGTCAAAAAAGAAAAGACTGAAGAGCTAATGCAGAGTCTAGAAGAACAGAGAGAAACAGAATTTAAATGCAGAGAGATCCTCAGTTGGATTAGAGACCAGAAAATATAGCTGTGGAAGTCATTCTTAACACTCTTGTTTAACTAAAATGTGGAGTGCAGATTAGGTTGCACTATTCCAATTTGAAATATCTTGATTGTGGTTGCAAAGCTATACCCATGCAATTAAATACCCTTTTTCTTAAGAAATATGATTTAAATATTTATGAATTAAAGGGGTGCCATTAATTTAAATGGTTTACACACAGTTTGGAAAACTTTATCAGTTGATAAATCTTTACTGACCTATTGATCAGACTGAATATTTGCTTATAGATAGATCATGTAAAATGGGACAAAGTATAAAAGTTTTGGAACTTTGATATGCATTAGAAAGTTTTTCATACTTATCCTGCAAAATTCTATATATTTAAAAGTTTTTAGGAAGGATTTGTTCCTCAGAATATCCCTAATTGATCAAAAGGTACCCTTAATCACCCCCTTTACCAACTCAGCATGTTTCCTCTTACATTGACCTTAGCTGCCCAAAATATCTGTACCCCATCACCAAGTCCTCATTGTAACTTGAATAATTCTTTGGTGTATTTGTTCCTCTCCATTAAGTCATTAAATCTTTCTTTGTCCCACTTTCAAGAAGTTTTATGTAAAATAATATATGACACTTTCATTCTTCATGTACTGGACTTATATATGTAAGCTATGTTTCAGTAACTTACTGTAATTTATTTTGTAAAATTAAAATCTACATTTTTGAAACCAAAGTGAAAGTTAATTCCTAGTGAGAATGAGGTTGTGATGGTAATGGTAAATGTGTGTGTGCAGCTAAATATAAATGTGTGTGGGTGTGCACTTAGGGGGGTAACTGACAAGTGTGGTGGTGAACCTGGAACCACATCTTCTACATACAACCACCGTGGACAGTGTGATGTTGCTTTTTCAGATTGCTTTAACATGAATTTACTGACTTGTTCACAAAAATGTAATCATAGTGTATTATAGTCTTTTTTAACTTAATGTACTGGAAATCATCTTTACCGGTGACATAAATCTCATACACCAATTTAAAAACCTATGAATTATTTCTATCACAGAGAAGCGCATTGAAGACTTCATTCATTCAATTCAATACTGATGAGCATTTGAAAGATCTTAACATTTCCCTATTAAAATGCAGGCTTAAATATCTTCTTCTTTGTCTTTTAAAGGAAACAGAATGTATTAATATATTAAGAGCAAAATATAAGATAATGCAGAACAGAGAGATGAATCTTTTTCAAAATGAATGGAGACCAAATAATGGAGTGAAGGAGAAGGAGAGGGAAAGGGGTTGAAATAATGTGTTTGTACCTGAATGAACTTAACCAGGATGAATGTAATGTAAATACTTTAAATAAACACTAATAAAAAATCCAAAAACCACTATTGCCAGCTACTTACATATCTGCTAATCTTTCTTCAGTAATTTAATTCCATAAAATATCAAGAGGGGTATAATCGGGCACCCAACAAAAAGCCCTGATTATCTGTGTTCAGGGTACAGTGAAAATGTTGAGTGATACATGAGTGACTGGGAAGTCAATGCCCCTAGAGGGGTCCTCCTCTTCACACTCCTAAACAACCACTGTTTATTGGGTGTGTATTGTGATAAGTGCACCTAGTGAAAGATACAGTTCAGTGGAAGGATCAGACTCAAGATGGCATAGATGATCTTATGCTAAGAAGGATCTTGTCCTGGTGTATAACCCTGGGATGACTCAAGAGGAGCATAGATGGTCTTATGCTAAGAAGAATCTTGTCCTGTAGTATAATCCTGAAATGATTCAAATCAGCATAGATGATCATATACTATGAAGAGGAAATGGGAAATCTCAAATGTGTGGTACTGATAATACCAAGCCCTCATTTTATCATCACTTAGGGAAGTATGTAAAATTAACCATTGTGAATTTGTGGTTCTCAAAAGAGAATTGGTTGGCTAAATTTATAAATACTACAAATATTAATAGAATTGTAATTTATCATACTCACTTACATTCACTCCATAGCAGATGAGTCTTTTTGTCTATATAAGCTCTGTTCTAAATAATACTAATAATTTTTTTATTCTTACAAAATTTATGAGCAGAAATTTTTTGTTCTAATTTGTTTTACAAGAGTTTTAGTATCTGTTTATGTTTTCTAGTATCATTTGTATTTCTGCTTTTATTAAATGACTATTTTTATAATCTGCCTTACAAAATGGTTATTCAATCTATCTACAGATAAGTAAAATTTTCTTTATCTTTTTGATGGTAGAGATTTTAATTATTTGTCTTTTACACTGTGCATATATTATACAGGCTGTCTTCTTAATTTTTTGTGATTCATGCAGGTTATTATGCTACTGTGCAGATAGTATAAGTCAAAACAATGAGAGATAATAGCTGAAGGCAAAAATTTAGTTAAAAGATCACTATGATTTATTAATCATATATTTTAATGGTAAATAAGTATATATTGAAAGAAAAAGGAGAAGATACACATTAAATATTTTATGAAAAGTTGCACAATAAGCATGAATTTTTGCAAAAGAATTATCTATGTATTTTTCTTGATTAAAATTTGGAGGGAAACAGAAATTTCCAAATTCAATGTAAGAACATAATATTTTACAGATTTTTCAAACTTTTACAGTTTTTAAAACAGCATACTTCAAAGCAAATTTGGCTTACTGGAAAATTAAGTGGAGAGTGGAGAACAGTCATTTTTTCTTGCTGTAATAAAGATTTTCACATTTGCATATTAGTTATACTTTCTTGACTATGAAATTACATCATTATTGCAATAATCTAAGCATGTACACTTTTTCATGTACATTTTGTATGTCCCATGGTGATAAATTTCATTTCTTTTATTTTTTTGTGTGTTAATTTTTATTTTTTTGGTATTACCTTTTACTTTGTTTTTTTATATTTTGGGTTTTTCATACAAGAAAAACAATGTGATATTTAAACATGTGGATTTGGTTTATTCCACTTAACAATATATCCTGGAGCTGTATCAAACAAATTATTCATGTTTGTCTTTCTTGATGGCAGTGTAGTACTCCATTTTATGCAAATACCACATTTTTTATTCATTCATCTGATGATGGATATATTATGAGTAGTGCTGGAGAAACATGGATGCACATGTGTTACTGCAATGTGATGTTTTTTAACTGTTTTCAGATGCTACTGAGAAGGGGAATAGCTCAGTAGAATGGAATTTTTATTTATATGTATTTGAGGAATATTCATACTGAAATTTGTAGTAGCTGTACTAGTTTACATTTGCAGAACCAATAGAAAATGGCTACTTTTTTCTTTAAAAGTAAAATAAAATTTATCTATCACAGAATTTATACTTTACATAAATACAAACCAGTGTGTTTTACTATACTCACAAAATTTTAAAACCATTACTAGTCTCAGACTAGAATATTTTAGTCATAGCAATAAAGAAATAGCATACAAAACTGACAGTCACTCTGCGTTTCCTCCAACTATTTCAGGCAATCCCCAATGTATTTTACGTTCCATACATTTGTGCCATGTGTATCATTGCTATGACTGGGAATACCATAATATTAGTTACAGTCAAAAGTGAAAACAGCCTAGATATACCAATGTACATTGTTCTGGCCATGATGGTAGCTATAGACCTGGCTCTTAGTATTTATATACTTCCCAAAATGTTAGACATCTTCTAGTTTCATTCTCCAGAGATTTCTTCTGATACTTGCCTATTGCAAATGGAATTTATTCACTTCTGCCAGGCAACTGGAGCAGGTGTCTTGCTGGCAATGGCCCTGGATTTCTATGTGGCAATCTGTAACCCTTTGAGACACGCCACTATTTCTCCCATCAACTGTTTACTTATCTTGCAGTTGGGGGTGACATTTATGGCTCTCATTCTTTTTTTTTTAAGAGGAAAAAAAACAGGAAAAAGGTGGAAATATTACAGAATTTCAAGAAAAGAATATAAACAGTAAGAAATCACTAGTTGATACATTACATATTGTTCTTTTAGAAATAGTTATTCAAGTTACAGAATTAAACCACACAAAGTGGACACTAAAGCACTGAAAGTGCAAACAGATCTATTCAACAATACAACAAGAACCTAGAAATATGGTCATCAATCCCACACATCTAAACATATATGCAGCTATCTCTTTTATAGCACTTCCTATTGCCTCTTTTTTTACAATAGCAATTATACATTTTAAAAATTTTATTTAAAGAGAAGAAAAAAAACAGAAAAAAGGGTAGCAACAATGCACAATTCTAAAAGAAACAAAGAAAAAGGAGAATGACAAAAAGCCCCACTAAGAAATAAATAATTTATAAATTACGTACTGACATCCTGGATGTAGATGTACAAGTTACAAACTTAAAGGGTACATAGTAAATATACAAACAGTCAGACTACAAACAGTTCTGCTCAAAGATCCAACAAAGATTCAGCAATATGGTCATCTATTTTACACAATCAAACTTACATGCAGTTATATCACTTAGAGCACTTTCTTTTCCTCTCTTTTTTACAATAGCAATTAGACATTTTGGGTTTTATTACTCCTACATTTCTTATTAACTTTTACACAAGAGACACAATGTGATATTTATAAATATGATTCTTATTTATTTCACTAATGAGAATAGGCTCAAGTTGCCTCCATTTCAATACGAAGGCCTCAAGATTATCCTTTTTATAGCTGAGTAATATTCCATTGCATAAAAATACCACATCTTTTCCATCCACTCTGTGGTTGATGGGCATCTTGGTTGTTTCCAGGATTTAGCTATCACAAATTGTGCACATATATCACTGTGATATAAACTTTTCAGTACTTTGGGGAAAATACCTAGGAGGGGAACAGCTGGATTGAATGGGGCTTCCAATCCTAGTCTTCTGAGAATTCTCCATATGGATTTCCATAATGGTTGCACCAGTCTACATTCCCACCAACAGTGGAGCAGTGTTCCTTTTTCCCCCCGCAGCCTTGCCAACATTTGTTATCAGTTGATTTCTTCATGGCAGCTATTCTTTCTGGAGTAAGGTGGAATCTCAATGCTCTTTTAATTTGCATTACTCGAATGACCAGTGATGGTGAACATTTCTTCATGTATTTATTTGCCATTTGTATATCTTTCTCTGAGAACTCTGTTCATCTCAGATGCCCATTTTTGGAGAGGGTCTTTGAATTTGAGGAGCTTGATTTTTTTCAATTCTTTATATATTCTGGACACAAGTCCTTTGTCTAAGGGGTTACTGGTTACAATTTTTTCCCACTCTGTTGGTTTTCTTTTCACTCTGTTGGTGATTTCCTTTGAAGTGCAGAAACTTTTCAATAATGTGAGATCCCATTTGTTGATTCTTTGAAGTGTTTCCCGTGCAGTTTGCGTTTTGTTCATGAATTTTCTGCCTACCTCTATGTCTCCAAAACTTCTACCTACCTTGTCTTCCAGTAGATTTAGTGTTTCTGTTTTAATATTGTCTTTAATATTTATAGTCTTTGATCCATTTAGACTTTTTAGTTGTGTGCATGGTGATATGCATAGATCTAGTTTCAGTTTTTGTCATGTAGAGAGGCAGTTTTTTCCAACACCATTTATTAAAGAGACTATCCTTCTTGCAGTGGACATATTTAGTCCCTTTGTCAAATATCAGGTGGCTGAGTGTCTTTGTAGTTGTGCTGCATCTTCTAATCTGTTCCATTGATCCTCAGGTCTATTTCTTTGCCAGTACCAAGCTGATTTTATCACTGTGGCTTTGTAGTATAGATTCAGGTCAGGAATTGAGATGCATCCTGCCTTGCCTTTGTTGCCCAGAATTACCTTTGCTAGTCTAGTTTTCTTCTGTTTCCAAAAGAATTTAAGGAGTGAGGCCAGTGGTATTTTGATCGGGATTATGTTAAATCTGTATAACAGTTTGGGGAGTATGGCCATTTTCACAATGTTGGTTCTTCCTATTCAAGAGCAAGGAATATCCTTCCATTTTCTAATATCATCTTCAATCTCCTTTTTCAGTGTAGTATAATTTTGATTGTATAGGTCTTTTACATTTTTAGTTAGGCTGATTCCTAAGTACTTCATTTTTTTAGATGTTATCGTAAAGGGCAATATTTCCATAATTTCTCTCTCAGTGAATTTTTGCTTGTGTACAGGAATGCTACTGAGTTTTGAGCATTGACTTTGTATCCAGCTATACTGCTGAACTTGTTTATTACCTCTAGTAGTCTTTTAATGGAGTTTTTTGGATCTTCTATATAGAGTATCATGTCATCTGCAAATAGTGATAATTTAATTTCTTCCTTTCCTATCTTCTTTTTATTTCTCTCTGTTGTCTGATTGCCCTGGCTAGTGTTTCCAGAACTATATTGAAGAGGAGTGGTGATAGTGGATATCCTTGTCTTGTTCCTGATTTTAAAGTGAAAGCTTTCAGTTTTTGTCCATTTAGTATAATTTTGGCTGTTGGTTTGTCATAGATGGCCTTTATAAGGTTGAGGTAGACATGTATGCTGAGATTCTGAAGGGTTTTTATCATGAACATGTGTTGGACTTTGTTGAAAGCTTTTTCTGCATCTATTGACATGACCATGTGGTTTTTGTTTCTGGCTCTGTTGATGTGGTGTATTACATTTATTGATCTGTGTATGTTAAACCATCCTTGCATTCCTGGAATGAACCCCACTTGGTCATGGTGTATAATCTTCTTAATAATATGCTACATTCTATTTTGTTGAGAATCTTTGCATCAATGTCCATTAGTGAGTTTGGCCTATAGTTCTCCTTTTTGATTGCATCTTTCTCTGGTTTTGGTATGAGAGTAATACTTGCCTCCAGGAATGATTTAGGGAGGATTCCTTTTTTTCAATTTCACTGAAGATTTTAAGGAGTATTGCTATCAAATTTTCTCCAAATTTCTTGTAGAACTCAGCTGTGAATGCATCAGAACCTAGGCTTTTCTTTGTTGGTAAGTTTTAATTACATTTTCAATTTCAATAGCTGATATTGGGTTGTTCAAAATTGCTATATCTTCTTGGTTGAGCTTTGGTAGTTCCTATGTTTCTGGAATCTGTCCATTTACTCTGAGTTTTCCCTCTATGGGAGTAGAGATTTTCAAAGTAGGTATTCATAATCTTTTGAATTTCCATGGGATCTGTAGTAAATTCCCCCTTTTCAGTTCTTATTGGGTGAATTTGGGTTTTTCCTTCCTTCCTCTTGATAAGATTAGCTAGGGGTTTGTCAATTTTGTTTATTCTCTCAAAAAACCAGCTTTTTGATTCATTAATTCTTTGTATTTTTTTTTAGTTTCAATTGCATTTATTTCTGCTCTAATCTTTACAATTTCCTCTCTTCTATGAGCTTTGGGTTTAGCCTGCTCTTCTTTTTCTAGAAGCATAAGATGGAACATTAGGTTGTTTATTTTTGCTCATTCTGCTTTTTTGATGTCATAATTTATTGCTATATATTTCCTGCTTAAGACTGCTTTCATTGCACACCATAGATTACAGTATGTTATTTCTGTGTTTTCATTAAATTGTAGGCATTACTTTATTTCTTCTTTAATTTCAACTGTAGCCCACTGGTTGTTCAAAATGTTGTTTTTTAATTTCCATGTATTTGTGCAGGTTTTGCAATTTCTTTTGTCATTAATTTCCAATTTCAGTGTGCTATGGTCAGATATTATGCATGTGATGATTTCAATGCCTTTGCATTTACTTAGGAATGTTTTATGGGATAATATATGGTCTATTTTGGAGAATATCCCATGTGCTGCTGAGAAGAATATGTATTCTGATGTGGTTGGGTGGAACACTCTGTTAACATCTACTAAGTCCAATTGCTCACAGGTATGATTCTGTTCTATTATTTCTTTGCTGACTTTTTGTCTAGATGATCTATCTCTTTGTGACAATGGGCTGTTAAGATCTGTTAAATTATGTTCTTGTGTATTTGGTTTTTCATGTCCATTAGTATCTGTCTTATATAGATGGGTGCTCCTGTATTTGGTGCATATATATTTATAATTGTTAGTTCTTCATCTTGAATTTTTCCACTGACAAGTTTGTAGTGACCTTCTTTATCTCTTTTAATCATTTCCAGTTTGAAGTTCATGTTGTCTGCAATGAGAATATTTACCCCTGCTTTTTTCTGGGTTCCTGTTGCATGGAATACGGTTTGCCATCCTTTGACTTTTAATCTATGAGTTTCCTTTTGGATCAGACGTGTTTCTTACATATAGCATATTCTGGGATCATGTTTCTTGATCCATTCTGTCAATCTATTTCTTTTTATAGGTGAGTTGAGGCCATTTACATTTATGGATATCACTGATATATACTGGCTTGACTTTGCCATGTTATGTTCCAGTTGTTTGCTTTCTGCTTTTCCCATTATTTAATTGCTTATCCACCTGATGGTTTCTTTCTGTTGTTGTTTTGGGGATTGTGGTCATTTTTATCTCTGTCTGTTATGTCTTTCAGTACTCTTTCTAGGGTTGGTTTGGTGGATGTGAATTTCTTCAGTTGTTCTTTGTCATGGAAGTATCTTGTTTCTCCATTAAATTTGACTGAAAATTTTACTGGGTACATCAGTCTGGGTTGAAAGTTGTTTTCTTTCAGGGCTTGAAATACCTCACTCCAAGCTCTACTTCACTTGAGGGTTTGTGTTGAAAAGTATGTTGTGATTCTAATGGGCTTTCCTTGGTAGGTGAGTTGTGTCTTTTCTCTAACAGCTTTTAGTATTCTGTTTTTATGCTGCAGGTCTGAGATCTTAATTATTATGTGTCTGTGTGTGGATTTATGTTGATTGTGACTATTTGACATTCTATATGCCTCACTTATCTTTATATCAGTTTCTTTCCCCATGTTTGGGAAATTTTCTTCTATTACTTCTGTGGATATTTTGCCTACATCATTTGCATTGACTCCTGCCTCTTCATTGATGCCTATTAATCTTATATTTTTTCTCTTGGCATCACCCTGAAGCTATTGCATTGTCACTTCATGCTGCTTTGTTATTTTTAAAAGTTCTATCCTTTCATGATCACTAATTGCAATCCTGTCCTCAAGGTCTGAAATCCTATCCTCAGCCTCATTTAAGCAGTTTTGCAATAGTTGAATAGAATTTCTTGTTTCTTGGATGTCTCTTTGAGTTTGTTTTTTGAATTCTGCATGTTTCCTATATTGTTCATTCAAGGTTTCAGTTTCCCATGCTGCTGTACTTATTTCTCTATTTCTTCTTTAGCTGCACTCGGAAACTCCTTTACTAAGGTTGTTATTTCTGTATTTACTTGGGAGAGTAATTTGATTTCCTCTATAGCCTCATGGAGTTTTTTTTTTATTTCATTCACTATCTTTTCAGAGATTCTTGATGTGTTACTTTTGAGGTCCTCTATTTCAACGTCTCCTGTAGTTGCTCCTGATGAATGAGATTTTTGAGACTCCATTTTGCCATTTTCACTCTGCCTAATGTTTTCTCTGTGTAGGAGGGGAGTCACCCACCCTTTTTTCAGACTCACCAAGGTCTTACAGTTAGTTGGAGAGGACTTTACTATTGGCTCTATTTACACACCGTACATCTCTATTTTAGAGGCACAATCACCACACTGGCACAGTTAATCCACTGTAGTCCAAGGCTTGCCACCTGGAAGCTAAGTTTCAAGTTTTTTCCATGCACTGGGATTCTACCAAAGTGCGCAGTCAAGACCCGAGGCTGGAATCTATATCCTGCTCACTGCTTGGCATTTGCTGGGGATGGCCTGGTTGGGCCACCATCCCTGTGTGGGGCCCAGGGTGGTCTTGGATGCAGCATGTGGTCTTACCATCTGAGAGCAGGCTCAAAGTCCCTTTCAGTGTGCTGGGATTCCACCAGAGCACATGGTCAGGACCCGAGGCTGGAATCTGGGTCCTGTGTGCTGCTTGGCATTTGCTGGGCATGGCCTAGTTGGGCCCCTGTCTCTGTATGCAGCCTGAGGTGGTCTGGGATGCAGCGTGTGGTCTTATTGTCTGGGAGCAGGCTCAAAGTTCTAGCTCAGTCCTTTTTGAACTTAATGTACTGTGATGCATGTTTACAGATCACCTAACATTTCTTTACCATTTTCAAAGCCAGTCAATTATTTCCACTACAGAGATGCACACTGAGTACTTCATTCATTACTGTACTGTATCAGTTCAGTACTGATAAGTACTTAGAATATTTGTGGTATTGCACTATGAAAATGCAAGATTAAGTATGGCTTGCTTTCTCTTTTAAGAGAAACCAAAATATGAATGTATTAAAAAGCAAAAGATAAGATAATGCAAAACAGGGAGATAGATCTTTTTCAAAAAGAATGGAGTTGAAGAGATGGAGGGAAGGGGAGAAGAGGGGGAAAGGGAATGAAAAAATGATGTGTGTGTCCCTGTTCCAACTAACCAGGATGAATGTAATCTATAAAAACTTTAAATAAATGTAATAAAAAATTTAAAAAAAACACTATTGCAATATACTTGCATATTTTTGCTAATTTTCCTTCAGTAGTTTAATACCATAAAATATCAAGAGAAGAACTCATTAGCTAAAAGTCACAAATATTATAAATAGTAATGGAAATTGTAATTTATCACAATTACCACTTCAATTCTCTCCAACAGTACAGAAATATCTTTCTCCATATATTCTTTGTCCTAAGTAATACAAATATTTTGTCTTGCCAATCTCATGAGCAGAAATTTTATTTGCTCTAATTTTTTGTAATGAATTTAAGAATCTCTTTTTGTTGTCTATTGTCATTTGTGTTTTTCCTTTTATGAAATGTCTATCCAAATATTCTGTTCTGAAAAAAATAGGTATTTTATTTTTCATATTGATGTGCAACAACTTTCTTTATCTTTTTGATAGTAGAGATTTAAACTACTTTTTGTTTGCACTGTGCACCTTTTACCTAGCTTGTTTTTTACTATTTTATGATTCATGGAAGTCATCACTCTTTATAGTGCAGATAATATACATAAAAATAACAATGAGAGGTAATGATTGAAAATACAAATTTGGCTAAATGATTAGTATGATTTATTAATCACTTTAATGATAACTAAGTATACATTGAATAAAAATAAGAGAATATATGCACATTAAATATTTTAAGAAAAGCTGCATAATAAGCATAAATTCTTACAATAGAATTATTTATTTTTCTAATTGAGAATATGAGGGTGATATAGGGGAATGAAACTCCTGACCTACTATGTCCAGTATGAGCTCGTGTTCTCTAAAATCAAAGAATAAATGTTAGTAACAATGGAGGCAAGAGCAGAATATATTTATTGAGAGAAAGAAAGCTTCTGTCTGAGAGAGACAGAAAGGGTCCCAAGGGGGTTGCCAAGTACTGTGTCTTTTCCAGGGACTTTTATAGAGTAAAACCATGGGTTTAATATGGGGGAAGACTGGGAACTCACAAGGCAGATGGGCATAAGGTGGGACACAACTACAGTTAGCCAACAAGATCAATAGTTCAGGTAAAATTGATTACATTAGGGACAAATGGGGAAGCTGAGTCAGGTAGAAAGCTGGCATTCTTACAGAGAAATAAGGCTTTCCTTGGGGGATGGGAACTATTTAGGGTATCAGTCCTCAGGATAGGGGTGCATTTGTTTGGTCTCTTGTCTTGAGGCTGGTCCACAGCAGGAGGCATCAGTCTCCCTGCAACTGCCAGGTGTCTGCACTGGCTTCACAGAGGACCCAGTCCTATCTCACTGCCTATAATATTTTTGACTAACTCAGCTGCCTGCAACAAGGGAAAATAAAAATTCCAAATTCACAGTAAACATATAACATTTTACATCCTAGAATACATAATTTTAAAACTTTACATACTTTATTTAGAGCGGTTTGGCTTACAGAAAAAATAAGTTGAGAGTAGAGAGCACTCTTTTCTATTATTGTTTCAATAAAGATTTTCATGTTCACATATTAACTATGCTTTGTTATCAAATTATATCATAATAGAAATATTCTAAACATAAGCACCATATTTTTTAACATACTCTAAGTGCACCATGCTGATAAAACTCATTTTTTTGCATTATGTTTTCTTTTTTTAATACTCTACTTTTCTTTTTATATTTTGGGTTACTCATATAAGAGAAACCATACAATATTTGAGCCTGTGGGTCTGATTTATTTCACTTAGTCTCAACCTGCATCCTGCAAATTGCTTTTTGTCTTTCTTTATGGCAGTGTAGTACTCTATTTTGTATAAATATCACATTTTCTTTATCCATGCATCTGTTGATTAATATAATACAAGTTCTGCTTTATAAACATGGCTGCACATGTATTTCTAAAATATAATATCTTTAAATCTTTTCAGAAGCTATCTAGAGGGGGAATGGATGGGAAGAATGGGATTTTTATTTTTAGGTATTTGAGGAATTTCCATACTGAAATTTGTACTGGCTGTGATATAGGGGAAGGAAACTCTCAACCTACTATGTCCACAAGTTCATGTTCTCTAAAATTGAAGAATGAATTTTAGGAACAACGGAAGTGAAAGCAGAATATATTTATTGAGAGAAAGAAAACTTCTGTCTAAAGAGAGATAGAAGGGGTCCCAAGAGGGTTGCCCAGAACTCTGTCTTTTCCAAAGACTCTTATAGAGTAAGACCATGGGTTCAAAGGGAAGGCTGGGAGCTCATAAGCCAGATAGGCACAAGGTGGGACATAACTACAGTTAGCCAATAAGATCAATAGTTCATGTAAAATTGATTACATTGGGGACAAATGGGGAAGCCAGTCACATAGAAAGCAGGCATTCTTACAAAGCAGTGACTTTTTCCTAGGGGGATGGGAACTATTTAGGGTATCAATCCTCAGGATATGGGTGCATTTATAAGATCTTTTATCTTGAGGCCTGTTCCACAGCAGGAGGTGTCAGCTTTCCTCAGCTGCCAGTTGTCTGCACCCAGGACCTAGCCCTATCTCACTGCCTATAATATTTTAACTAATTCAGCTGCCTGCTACAACTGTACTAGTTTATGTTTATACAACCAATAGAAAAAGGCTCCTTTTTTCTTTGAAATTTACAAATGGTTCATCTATCACAGAATTTTAAGTTTATTTGAATGCAAATCAAAATGTTTTACTATACTCACAAAATTTTAAAAATATTACTCTAGTCTCAATCTAGAATATTTAAATAATACCAATGGAAAAAAACAGCATACAAACTTGACAGTCACTCTGCATTTCCTTCAGCTGTTTCTGGCAACCATTATTATATTTTATGTTGTACACATTTGTGTATTCTTAATATTTTATATGTTAGCAATCACAAAATATGTGAACTTTTGTATCTAGCTTCTTTCACTTAGCATGTGTTCAGGATTTCCAAGTATTTCATCTGAAATTCTAAATACAATTCTTTTACAGGTAAATAATACTCATTTTACAGCCATATCTGAGAGTATTCTTGAACCCACAGGAAGGTCTCTGACAATGTCAAACTTTTCCAGAATATTTTTTACATGATAGCATCCTCCATCTCAATGCAGTCAAATTTACAATTAATATACATCTAGGCCAGAACCTTGAATTTTATGTTTATATTTTAACTAATTGATAAAATAGATATTTTATCAATTATCTATTATAAAAGCTTCTGTATCTCTTAGGTACAATAATTAAATGTGTTACTTCTGGTTTTCTCTGAAAAACATAGAGAGATACATGTTTCTTTTAAATTTTGCTTTTTAAATATCCTCTTATATTTTGTAGAGATTTATATTCACTGTTTGCATGGAATGAATTTGAAAAATTCAATACTGATAATGTTGTGGATTGTATTACTAGCTTTGCTGATTTTGGACAAAATAGTCCACATTCAAAATCTAAAGAGAAGTACAATTTGGCTCAGCATTCCAGGGGGTTCAGTTCATGGTCACCTGGTATAGAGGAAGAAGTCTCAAGGTGGAGACTATAGCAGAACAGAGATGGTGAGTTCATGGTGGCAGGGAACAGAGCAGGTGTGCAATGTCAGAGAGGAAGGTTTGATCATTCAGACATAGAAATCCAGGCACATATAGAAGTGAGGACCACAAATCCCCAGATTGGATCCTAAATCCAGGCAAATTGAGACTAAATAGTATCTACCTAAAGACATATACAAGACATGAATATAAATAGTCATATAATTTCTAAAACAGATAATTTCTTCATTATTCTAATGAGTTTCATTTAACCAGTATTTAGGAGGATTTTTTCTTCTAGAAATCTATAGTATTATAATTCTTCCAGGTTCAGATATTTTTTATTCATTTCCAAATGTGTCTTAGGAATCATTATGTAAGTCAATATACTTTAGTCAAAATATATATGAAAAACAGTACATAGGTATCAGAAGCCACTAACCTTAACTGAGCATAGTTTCTGATAAATATTTAACTTGTTTTCCCTGAAAAACATTTTGTTTTATTTTTGGTACTCCTACTATTGCTTGAGTGGTGAATTGGTTTTCTTATATGTATTGTTTGCTAGTTTTCCTCATGTAGGTAGTCCAGTAATAGCAGATTTCAGTTTACCAACACAATGTCACTAAGTACAAAGCTGGAAAATATGTGGGAAACTGACTTTCCAAATATAAAGATTTGTCTGTGTCACATAGCCATCTTCAACCAGTTAAACTGCTGTTTTTATGTGATAGGGTATGTATATATGTGAATTTAATGATAACAGATGGTGTCAGAAAGGGCTGCAAATAGAAAAACAAAAGGACTGTTGAACAAGGTGAGACTAAATGACACAAGTAAAAAAACTATAACGTACACCTTAGTTATGTCTCAAAAATAATGCAAATAGATGCACAGTGAACTCCAAGTGGCTGGCAGGAGCCTGAATTCAGTTCTGGGAGCTGAACACATGTGGGTTGAATCCCAGAACACAGGGAAGCCTTGGAATGTTGCTCCCAGGTGGTAATACCACACCCTGCATCTCAAATCACTGGAAGACACAAGGGAGGTCTCTGTCAGCCTTAAGGGCCATGCCCAGTGACCTCCAAGTGACTAGTAGCAGCCTGCAGTCTGCCCCTGTAGCCAAAAGTGGGTCAGGTGATTCCTAGCATATGAAGGAATCTTTGGCAAAAATTCTCAATAAAATTTTGGCAAACAGAATGCAGCAAATCATCAAGAAGATTATATACCTTGACCAATTGGGATTCATCCCAGGAATGCAGGGATGGTTCAATATACACAAATCAATAAATGTAATCTACCATATCAATAGCACCAAAAGTAAGAATCATATGATCATTTCTATAGATGCAGAAAAAGCGTTTCATAAGGTCCAAAATGTATTCATGATAAAAACCTTACAGAAAATTGGAATAGATGGTCTTTACCTCAATATGATAAAAGTCATCTATGACAACCCAACAACCAGCATCATATTAAACATCCAAAAACTGAAAGCCTTTATCCTAAAATCAGGAACAAGACAAGGTTATCCATTATCACCACTCCCATTCAATATAGTGCTGTAATACTAGCCAGAGCAATTAGACAAGAGAGAGAAATAAAACAAGTAAGATAGGAAAAGAAGTTAAAGTATCATTATTTGAAGATGATATGATACTCTACATAGAAGACCCCCAAAACTCCATTGAAAGATGCCTAGGTATAATAAATAGATTTAGTAATGTAGCTGGAACAAAGTCAACACTCAAAAATCAATAGTATTCCTATGCACCAACAACAAAACCACTGAAAGAGGAATAAGAAAAGCCTCACCCTTCATAATGGCATCCAAAAAGTGAAATACTTGGAATTAACCTAACAAAAGAAGTAAAACATCTATTCAGGGAAAATTATAATACCCTGAAAAAGAAATCTAAGAGGACCTCAGAAAATGGAAAGACATCCCTTAATCATGGATAGGAAGAACAAATATTGTAAAAATATCTATTCCCCCAAAATTGTTATACAGATTTAATGCAATCCCAATAAAAATGGCCACTAGCATACTTCACAGATCTAGAGAAATCACTCCTAAAATTCATCTGAGACCAGAAGAGACCTGGAATAGCAAAGACAATTGTAAGCCACAAAGGCAAGGCAGCAGGCATCACAATCCCTGACTTAACATTATACTACAAAGGTACTGTAATAAAATCAGCATGGCATTAGAATAAAAACAGACCTGAAGATCAATGGAATAGACTAGAAGATACAACTACAGATATACTCAACCACCTTATCTTTGATAAATGGGCCACTATGTACACTGGAATAATGATAGTCACTTTAATAATGGTGCTGGAAAAACTGGCTATCCATATGACAAAAACTAAAACTAGACTCATGCCTGCCACCATGTATTAAACTAAAATCTAAATGGATCAAAGATCTAAATCTTAAAACAGAAGCACTAAATTTACTGGAGGAGAAATCTAGAAATCTTGAAGGCATAGGGGTAGGTAGAGAATTCATGAACAAGAAATCAAACCAGCTTTTGCATGTTGAAAGAAATCTCCAGCATAGAGAAAGGAAAGCCCACACATCTTAGTGAATGTTCTCTCAGACAAAGGACTTCTGTCTAGAACATATAAAGAATTAAAAAAAATTAGATCCCCAAAATTCAAAGACCCAATCCAAAAATGGGCATCTGAGATGAACACACATTTCTCAGATGAAAAAAATACAAATGGCAAAAAAATACATGAAAAAAATGTTCAGCATCATTAGTCATTAGAGAAATGCAAATTAAAACAACTCTGAGATTCCATCTCACTCCAGAAAGAATTGCCAGGATAAAGAAAACTACCAATAACCAATGCTGGAGAGGGTGTGGGGAAAAAGAACACTTCTGCACTGTTTGTGGGAGGGTAGACTGTGCAAGCACTGTGTAGGTCAGTCTAGTAATTCCTCAAAGACCTGGGATTGGAAGTCCCATTTGACCCAGCTATTCCACTTCTTGGCATATTCCCAGAAAATCTGAAAGCATCATACTACAGTGATATATGTGCACCCATGTTTATAGCCAGATCTTGGAAACAACCTAAATGCCCATCAATTGAGGAATAGATAAAAAGGATGTGGTACTACCCAGCTATAAAGAAGGATCACATTGAGATATTTATAAGTAACTGGATGCAACTTAAGACCATACTCATAAGTGAAATAAATCAAACTCACATGTGTAAATACCGTATAGTCTCCCTAGTGTAAGAAATGGTTAAAGTGATTTTGTAAGATACAAAGAACTCAATAAATACAGTGAAAGGACAAGAATCTGCTTAAAGGGGAAAATAATATCTCAGGGAAAATGAGGAAAAAGAAAAATGAAGGGAAAATAAAAAGTATCTAAAATTATATAAACATACTTAAGATAGCTAAGATCATTGTGCTACAAATTCTATAAGGTCTTGGAACAAAATAGTATTAATAGGACTGGAACAGTTGTGCATATTATTGTATGGTGTTCTGAGGAACTCTTGAAGATCATTATGTAAAATAATAACCCTTGTTATGCTCATAACACCTTTTTTTGAAGGCCTATGTGGTCAGTGTTCTGGGCTCTTTGTTTATTTGTATTTTTTGCTTCATGTTTTTCTAGGAATTTGTTTTCTTTTGTCTTAGTTTGTTGTGTTTTTTCCTCCAATATGAAAAGGATAGGTATACATGTAGAGACTCACGCATGTGAAGAACTTATCCTAAACAGTTTATGAGAATCGATTATATGATACACGATGAAATGAACAGCTACTTTGAAGAAAAAGAGTCACTAAGGGACCCAGCACTGATTCCATAGCATCATGATGTGAAATCCAGCAATACTGGCTTTATTTATTTATTTATTTATTTATTCTTTGTTCAGAGTGGTTTTAGTCTGTTTTAGTCTATTTTGTTTAATGTTAACATACATGAAGGTATGGACAGCTATTTTGAAGAGAATGAGAGAGATTATGGCAGCCATTGTTGACTTCCCTATTGTCTGGTTTTGGAGACCTAAAATGTCTTCATCATACTGTTCTGATCAGTTTAATACTATTTTGTTTTATATGAATTCATTGTATGGGAAGATATGGACAACTATTTCGAAGAAAACAAGAGACAATATGATAGACAGTGAAGATGTCCTATTGTCTTGCTTTGAAATCTGTCTCTTACATTGTTTTAAGATCTGTTCCATTCTGTTTGCTTATGTTTAATTTTACCCTCTTTAAAATTAAATTTAAAAAAAATGCAAATAATACAGTGTAGGCAGCTTATTCCCTTTACTATATAGAGAATAAGAATTTTCTTCTCTTTTTTTAATGCCAGAGTTTTAACCCTTTTTCTTATTTCTCAACTGAAGCAGATAAGTTGTGTAAGGGTGGCATATAACATCTTATTTTTGATCTTGGAATGGCTACATCAAGAGATATATAGCTGTACCAGCTCCCCAAGAGGAACATAATCATTATGCATTGTAGACCTGTTCTAGTAAAAAGTGAAGTTTTGTAATAGATAAAAATAACATCAATATCAAGTGGCTCTTTTCCTCAATAAACATTGGTGTTTAGTATACTAATGCACATTTTGTACTGACAACACTTAAAAATCTAATCTTAAGACAGTTTTCAAGTGTACAATATATAGATACCAACTGTAGTCAGTCATCATGACTTATCGTAGGTTGTCACACACCCTCCTGGTCTTTGGTTACCATGATTTCAGTCTTTCTTTCCTTTTTGAAAATTCCTTTCCTAAGGCAAGGCCCTTTTTTCTACTAAGTAAGTAGAGGCCAGAAGATTAGTTCTGAGAACATGTATGTGATATACATGTACATACGTATGTGTGTGTGTGTGTCGTTTTGCACTCAAGTTATTGAAAAGAGTGATCATCAGGTCAAAATTGTGAACACAGTAGAAAAACTTGGTAAGAGAATGTTTGGATATAGGAAATATTTATGTCACCACTGGAAGCAAAATTCAACCTAACAGACCTAAAGAAGACTAAAGTTCTAAGTACACTTTCTGAAGATACCCCATTTGTGAACCATGAATATTGTTGGCTACAATACTAGAACTAGAACTAAAATACGATTTTATTTCTGTCAGAAAGCATTTGTGATGATTAATCTGAGTATCTTTTAAGAATTTTTTATTTCAATTTATAGCTCATTATTTCTGTAAATAAGTTTCATTGGTTTATTTTAGGTCATCTTATCACACTGTCTCCTATTATGAATTTTTTTAAAAGGATTTCTTCATCTGAAAGTTCCAAATAGTTTTTATGCAGAGCCCCAGTTACATAATAAACCTCTTAGTTCTGATCTCTCCTGGGTTTTGCTTTTCAGGCTTACAAGAGGAGACCCTTAAGGATCACCAAGGGTTAGAGCAACCCAATCCAACAGGGACATCCTGGGGTACAAAACACTCATCTTTCACTGCCTGAAGCATCAAGGACTTTCTACTCTTTGCTTTCTGCTTATTTTTACACAGTCCTTGTAAATATGTGGGATTAATGTTCTGCACTTGAGTCAGAAAATAAAGAATATCTTTAAATTATGCATACCTTGTGTGATCCCCTGTGATGGCAAGAAGATAAAAATCAGCAGTATCTTAAAATATTTGAGAGTTTCAACTCCATAAAGATTTGTTTCAAAGTAACACAGGATTTTCTGACTATTTGTAAATTAATGCAGTATGAGGTGAAAACTTTTAAAATGAGTTTAACAAAACAGGGCAATTACAGAATAATATATGATCTAATGTATTACTGGAAAGTTTGTTTTCCAAAAAGTCAAGAGGTTCTACATTCTTAGAATGGGGAAGATTTGGAGGAAATTTTTCCCATGCCATCAAATATCTGAAGCTGTTCCATGCAAAAAGGAAGATAGATTCTATGGTTTAATAGTTGGCTTTTGCTAAGAAAATAACATTTTATAATTTATTGTAAATATTATAAATGAATTGTGTTATTTAGATTTCACAGAAGTCTTGCAATGTTCCTATCCATTATCTTTATTTTACCAATGATGAAAGCTTTCTGTTTCATGCCTGGTTTAGAGCGTGAAAACTGATCAGTGGCAGATCTGAAAATTGAGTTGCCCTGATTCTATCTAATTAATTATTTTAATCAATGAAAATGTGTACTGTGTGATTGTAGACTTTTAGGACTTTTATGAGAAAGTAAGAGCAGGCAGTTTCAGGCTAATAATAAGGAGGATTTTTCTGACATTTTTAACGTGGAAGACCATCTCAGAAAAAAATAACTATTTTCTGTCAGTGGGGAGCTTAAGGCAGTAATCAAATATTAGCATGTGAATTAGGATTAGTGTTCATAAGGATATTAGATTTAGATGCCCAGTTCATTGAAAAGTTTTTAATTCTTGGAATTGCCTGAGACAGAACCAGAATCATAAGTAGTACTAGTGTTTCAGTTTATATTAATTCAGAGAAAACCCACATTTTTCAAACTGTTTGCTTTGGCTCAGGGATATCAATGGTTAAAGCAAGCTTTGTTTGTTATTTTTAAACACTTGTGCATTTGTGTACATCAAATTCTTCCCCAGATTGCCTTTCATCAACCAGTCTCGTAATTCTCAATCTGAGAAATATTTTTAGACCAATTTTTCTCAGGGTCTTTGCATCAAATCAGTGAATCACATTGATTTTACTTCCTTTTCATTGCTACACTTCTCTCATATTATTTCTTTGTACCACATCTGGGCCATCATAAATAGCTTTCTGTCAAAACCTTTTCAGCTTCTATCATGCATGTCCTTTAAGATATAATGCTATTACAGGTTGAATTTTTAATAGGCAGAAATTCTTTCCTATCTGCCTCCAACTAAAATTTAAAATTATTTGATGTAAAATAATAATATTATGTGTGAGCCTATTCATTACTCACAATGCCTATCATTTCTCCTTAGAGGCAATTTATATGCTACAATGTTTTTGATTGGCAATGCCATCATTTGTTCTGTCCCCTGTGGTTTAAATGAAATTTTTGTTATTCTTGGGATTTCTTTCATTAGAGCATATTTACTGAAGAATTGTTTTTTTGGCTGGACAATTTTGTTTTGCCTAATTTAATTAAAGGTAAATAAATTGATTTATTCTTATTCAAGAAAGGACTCCTCCCCTTCCCAGTGTAAGATTCTACTATAGTCATTAGCCTGCAGTTGAGGTTAAGTCACTCTCTCCACACCCATGGAACACGGGACAGTTAGAGGGATCTGATTTTTCCTACAAGAAAATGCTTCTCGCATTTAATGAGGAATTCATAGGAAACTTCCACAACTGTTTTGGCCTAAAATGTTGTGTTGAGACTCAGAAGGCCTGCCCTAGTAGAATACTGGAAATTAATAACTTCTAGGCACAGTGTGACCACTTTACCAGTAAGATTGATCTGTGGTCTGATAGACTAAAAACATGCATTTTTAGTTTATTAATATTTCATTCTTACAAACTTTTGTACTTCTTCCTCTAATTATTCCCAAAAACTGTTTTGTGAGTGCTCCAGCTTCTGTATAGGGATCCAATTATTTCTCCATGTTTACTATCACTCTTGTGGCCACCTTAGATTTTACACGTTAAGATTCCTGATACAGGGAATTAAACATTAACATTTTTGTATAAGAAAGAAAGGTTCTTGACCATTATATGAATGCTATACTTTTATATATGTAGTCATACATGAGATGGACAGCATAAAATAAACATATTCCATAATATTCATACCTACTTTATGAATTATGAAGATCACGTGGAATATTTTTAGCATCTCAGTTGGAGCACCATTCCTTACTCTTTAGTAAACTTAAATACAACCCACCATGATTAAGTCATACATGTATGTGTATACACACACACACATATATATATATACAAAACACTTCCTATGCATATATTTTATCATTAGCTGACTTATTATAATGAATTTCTCAGAGTATACAGACTTGACTTGTTGCTTTTGTTTTTTGTGGATGGAATATGCATCCAAAAAGATTTCCTTATAATAATTCTTAATTTTTAACATCAATATCATAGAGTAGTAAAGTCCATATCATGAATTGCAGGAAGTAATTTAAGCCAAAATATTCAGATTTTAAGAGATTAAATATACTTAATACATATAAGATAAATAGTAGATGCTAACTTTTGTATTGCACCTATCTAATATGATTTAGGTACTTCATAAATAAAGAATAAATGACTCAGAAGGTAGATTTTGGGAGAATGCTATGCCTTGGACTGAGGATCACCAGTGAAAGGCAGAGTGAGACAGGAGACCAAGAAGGTACATGTGGTGCCATGAAAAAACTGTGAGAACATTTGTTTTGAGTGGTTAAACATGTGTGTTAAAGGACAGAGAATTGCTATTCTTAGAGCATTCTTTCTTATTCTAAAGGTTCATGAGAAATAAATATTAAAGCCAAAAATTTAAAAACAGTATTACTGAACAGAGAAATACAGGATACAAGGGTTGACATGTGACATTAAATATGAGAGATAGCAGGACATGGAATGGGAGGACAACTTCTGAGAAACACTTAATGGAGTAGAAGCAAAAATAGTGATTGGACTTAGGGAAAAATTGGACCTTTTCAGAATAATTTTGAATGCATTCTGAGGATATAAGAGAGAAAAATCAGACTGTACAGAGACTAACCTGAATAACATACATTACACTAAAATAATTTCTCTTACACATCAAGTGTTAACATGGAATAGAGGATGGAAAAGCAACATCACTAGTTGGTTCAACCAGCCAAGTCACCATATTTAAATTTAATGACTCGGTTTTCATGCTTTCAGCATTGACACTAACTGGGTTTGCTGGTTTGGAGTCAGTGCAGTGTTGGATTGGGATTCCACTCTGTGCCATGTATATCATTGCTGTGACTGGAAATACCATACTATTAGTTACAGTCAAAAGTGAAAACAGCTTACATATACTGATATATATTTTCTGGCCATGTTGGCAGCTATAGACATAGCTCTTAGTATTTCTATACTCCCAAAATGTTAGGCATCTTCTGGTTTCATTTTTCAGAGTTTTCTTCTCATGCTCGCCTATTGCAAATGGGGCTTATTCACTCCTTCCAGGCAACCAAATCAGGTGCCCTACTGGCAATGGCCCTGGAGCTCTATGTGGTCATCTGTAACCCTTTGTGAGACTTGCCACTATCTTCTCCCATCAACTGTTTGTCTTGGAGTTGGGGTGACATTCAAAGCCCTCCTTCTTACAGTTCCATGCCTCTTGCATATTAAATGCTGTCTCAAGTGCTATGGAACTACAGTTATCTTCCACTCTTATTGTGAACACATGGCTGTCGTGAAAATAGTAGTTGAAGATATTTGAGTCAGCAAAATATATGGCTTATTGGTTTCCTTCCTCATCAGGGTTTCATATATTCTTTATTACCCTGTCTTATGTTCGATTTTTTATCCCTTTGTTTCAATCACCTCAGAAGGAGGTCAGATGGAAAATTTTCAACACCTGCATCACTTACATTGTGTCTTCCTGCAGTTCTGTCTTCTGGGTTTCTTTTCCTTCTTCACACAGTTTCAGTTTGCACATTACACCATCTATTCACATTATTTTGTCAAATCTTTACCTGTTAATCTTGTATTTCCTTAATCTGATTGTCAATGGAGTTAAGAACAAACAGATTCTCAATCATTTTTTGAAAATGTTTTTTTCCAAAAACTCATCTTAATCATCATTAACTCCTACAGAAATTTCATTTTGATTCCAAGTATATCCCCTTGAATGTTTATGTTTTCTGAAACATAATTTATGTTTTCTGAAAGATATACAATCTCAAAGACTAACATAACAAGGTATTAAAAATCTTTTAAAAATCATAATCTTTATTGACTCAGATGTGAAGGAAAAACATTGCATCTACGATAATATTTCAAGATATTTAACTTATTCTGTTTTGCTTTCTCCAATTAAAGTTAGAAGTTCCTCTCTGTCTTCTGTTAAACCTATGGAGAAAAAATTATGAGTAGTTATCATTATAGTTTTCTTTTAGGTAATGGGAAAAAATAACTAGTGCAAATGTGTTTTTCTATTATCTAGTATATAACCCATATAGAAAAACATAAAATAACTGAATTATTAAAAAGAAAACTACCATAGAAGTAGCATGTGCATTAAGAAATAAGTGTTTAAATAACATCAACAAGCCTAGATATTATACTTCATTAATATAATATTTTCTTTCAATTAAATTTCATGATAACATGTGATATAATTATTTTCTCCATTTTTGTACATATTTTACAACCTAACCATGCATTCTCATATTTTATAAATCATTTTTGCTTATTTTTAAATTTCATGTAAATGGAGTCAAATAATATGTATTTTGTACTTCTATTGGATAGTTTTATCTAAGGTAGTTTTTATTTCTCTTATGTTCATTTTTCTTTCTGAATAATATCTTAGGGAAAATGAAAACTATGTTTGTCCATTTTATTTGATATGCATTAAGAAAGGTTGATTATGAATATTACTGTGTTTATACATGCATCATTTTGCAGTTATAAATTAGAATTTCAGCTAATAAGATACTAAAATTGTTATGGCTTTTATCTATATTTCCTTCCAAAGACTCATGCAGTCATAGCTGGGGCTTTTAGGATGTACCTGCATCCAGGGTGTGTGAATGTGGGTTGAGAGTGTATAATAACTAAGTCAATCCACTAATTGCTTTAGCATGGTTCTGGGTGTGGATAATGGCAAGACTTACTCTAGATGTGAGTGGCACCATCCAAAATATTTATAGCCTGAGTGGAATAAAACAGAAAAAGAATGTAATCTGAATGCTTGCCACTTCTTAACTGCCTCAGCAAAGACTGCTTCTCTGGCATGCCTCCTGCCTCTCCTCCATGGCATGCCACACTGCTTGGAGACAGGAAAATATGGGAGGAAAGCTCTATTAACTGTTATCAGAAATAAACATTTGTTACTTCAATTTCAGTGTGTCTGGTATTTTTTCCAAGCAATGAGCTAGTAACTGAGACACACATTCTGATATTAATAATTATTAAAGCACATAAGAACTGCCTCTCTAAACTAAAATTAGCATCATAATATACAAATATTATGTTACTTTGAGATAGATACAGACATTCAGGCACAGTATAATCCAAAGTCAGTTAAACTCAATAGGATGAAGTCTACACTGAGACAAGTTATCCAAGTTATTGGATGACGAGAAGATTCTCAAGGTAGCAAAAGAGAACAAAAGCCAAGTAATGCTAAAATATATTTTCCTTGACAGCACAGTTATCGTTAAAGACTTTATAGGCCATTATAAATTGCTGTGTGAGATTTTCATATTACTGAAGACAAAACACAAACACCTCCTCCAGATAAAACCCTGCCAATCAAGAAAACTGTGTCCAGTTTATTTATGAGTTTATTTAACAACATGAAACTTGTCTTACAAAAATACTAATAGATGTTCTTTCAGCAGAATGAAAGAGATTCTAAAGAGTAGAAAGCAACTATCAGATGGAATGAACTGCAGTGGAAAGTAAAAACACATGGGCTTGCAATGCTTTAAAGCTAAGATTGTGGATGAACTGTTTTATATTCATTTTTTTTAATATGAATATAAAACAAAATTCAAATGATATTGGCTACATTAATATACTATGAAAAGAAACCAATATGCATTAGAACATCAAATTTTCAAATGTGGAAAGGAATAGAAGACATGCAGGAAGATTTGTATTAGTATTCATCTTTGGATTTAATTATTTGTTTCTTTTTATAACTTTATAATCAATGTTACGTTTTTCTTATTTCAAAATAGATTGTTACAACCAAAGATTTTTTGCAAGCTTCATGGTAACCACAAGGCCAAATCTATAATATCCACAACAAAAATTTTAAGGAAGAAGTCATAGTATGGTACTAAAGGGATACAGTTTGCTAAAAAGAAATACTGATAGAAATAAACAAACGATTACAATAAAAATAGAAAATCAGTATCAAAATGGTTGCAGTAAGACCTTATCAATGAAGAGATGACTTGATTAATAGATTAATTAGATGTTTCAATTGTGAAACAGAGTGAGTGAAAGGATTAAAATCCTAAGACCCTATAATAAATAGTTTATAAGAAACTTACTTCACTTTGGAGGACACACAGTAATGAAGGGAAGAAATTGATTTAGGCATTACTTACAAATGGAATCTAAGCAAAGACAGAAACAGTCACATTTTGATCATAGAAAAACTAACTTTAAAGCAAAATCAGTATGAACGAGACAAAGGACAGTATGTATGATAAGTAAGTCAGTTAGCATAAAGTAATGACCCTAAATCTATATACACTAAAATCAGATCACATAGAAATTTAAAAGGAAACACTAATTGACCTAAAGAGAGAGATAGAGATACACTCCAACAGTAACAGACTTAAACAGCCCTCAGCAATGAGCATCATCTGACAGAAAATGAAATATAGCACAACAGAATTAAACTTCAATTTTGACTATTGGATCCTAATAAATATCAGTCAAACGTTGCATCTAGCAGCTATGGAATACATATCCTTCTCAACTGGGCAGTGAATAGTCTCAGGATAGACCACTGGAGAGGTCACAAAACAAATCAGAACTTTTTTAAAAAAATTAAAATTATACATCCATATTTTCTGACTATAAACAATAAAACAAAAAATCAGTAACACAAAACTGGAAACTATTCAAGTACCTAAATGTGAAGTAAATTACTCATGGACAACCAATAAATTAAAAAAGTTAAGCAGAAAATTTTAAAAATCCTTAAAACAAATGATAATAAAAACACAACATATGAAAACTTTTGGGATACTTTAAAAGCAGTAGTAAGAAGGAAGTTTATGCCAATTATTGCCTATATAAAACAGCACCAAACAAAAACATATCATATAAACAACCTATTAATGCATTCTAATGAAGTAGAAAAACAAGAAAAAATAACATATAACAGTTGAAGGAAATAGATAATACAAGTCAACATAGAAATAAATGAAATAGAGATCAAAACCAATACAGACTATTTGCCATCTTCAAATGTGGGTCATTTGGAGACACTGGTGAAAAGGTCATTGAAATCAGTAAGACTTAGGAAGAATCAAGTCAGTGTAAATGTGCAAGGTTCAGGTGGAAGCTGACCTGTCATCCTAGTTTTAAAGTAGAAATGGAAACCTGTACCAGAACTCAGAAATGGTAGTGTGTGGACAAGGGCACCTGAGGACTTTCCCTGCCTCAGTAGTGATGAATCCACCAGGAGGACTCAAAGTGAGGGCCTGATGGGAGTCTAGGAATAAACTCTCCAAACACAGGATCCTCTGGGCTCTTACTTTCTTTCAGTGTCCACTATTGAACAAGTCAACTCAGAGAGGAAAAATCAGTGTTGACACAACCCACTACATTCAGACATGGAATAGGGTAGATATGAAAAAAATCAGCATTCAGTTTTCCCAGATAAAACCCTGGTTTTCATTTTGTACCCAGTGTCATGTTTGGTGATCCAGGTCATCTTATTTCTACAGCTGTAAATGTAGTCATTTGACCCTCACCTTCTCCACATTTAGTGGGGAATACAGAACTGAGCTTATGAACTAATGATACCAAAGAATCTGGCAGTGGAGAGAAGTGCAATTTCTTTATATCACCATTGTATATCTGACAAATATATACACCATATGTGTACAAATATGTGTACTCTATGTGTACAAATATATGTTACATTGGACTAACAACAATCCATTAAATTTGATGTCCCTGATGATATCAAACATAGATGATGTCAATTTCACTTAAATTTCTTTTAGAATATATAAATTAAAGGAGAAAGAAAATTTGGAATGAATTCAGAGTCAAAGAAGAAGTAAGAAAAAATCATTTTTCTGGAAATTTCATGGTGGAAAGCATTTTTTATGCATTTGTTTTTTTATTTTTGGTACCAGGGATCAAACTCACAACCTCGCCCTTGCCAGGCAGGTGCTTATGCCACTGAGCTAAACCCCCAGCCCCCAGAAGGGAAAGTATAAAGATTGAGATGTGAAATTTTTTCTCATGAAAGGGTATTGTCTCTGCTTTTCATAGATTATCTTTGAAACTAACAGATTTTTTGAGGAATATCACCTGTTTTGAGGTCATTAATTCCATACATAGCTATCTACTACTCAACATTTTAAATACAGTACCACTTGAAGATTAGTAGACTCAGACACTTGACATTTTATAAAACTGGAATATGTGGTACCTGGTGTTATAACTTAAATTTTCCAAACTACTTAAATCCTTTTTATCTGTTAGTAGGCCACAAGCCAACCTGTTGCATGATGCAACTATCCAGCAAACATTTAGAAGTTAACATTACTGACAAATGTGTGTAAGTATTATTCATTGTGCTAATCTTCCAGTTTCTATCAGGTCATAGTTACTCAATTTCCTTTTTGGGGAAACCTATAAGACAGAGTGAGAAAATTGCCACATGAGTGAATGAAATGATTTAAGTGACATCTTTAATTTTATTGCTTATTGTATGATTTTGAAGAAGGTAAATCAAGTAACTGACTCTTTTATCAAGTTGTTGTAGTCAGGGGTTGTGCAGAGAACAACCAGAATCAGGACATGGAATTTATATTATTTATGATGGTCACCCAGAGTTAACACAAGAAAGTGCAGGAAATCTGTCCACGACACTAAAGACATGGATTATTTAACCAAGGGCCTTAATCCCACAGCAATGTCCTACATGAGTCCAAATGAAAACCTAGAACCCATGACAGTACCTCCCAGGAGTCCAGCTGGAGCTCTAGAGCCCATGAGAAGGATTCATGCCAGTCTGTTTCATGGATCTGCATTGCGAAGGCCCAAAGGTCAGTGGTGGAAGCTAATAAGTCTATGCCAGCAGGATGAAGGAGCTGTGCTGGTAGGTTGAGGGTTCTATGCTGAAGCCTCAACATACCAGCTCAAAACAAAGACCAGGGCTATCCTGAAAAGCACCATAGCCATCCTCAGTGACACGGGGGCTCCAAGCTTCTCTGATGATAAGCACAGTCGAGTACAGCATGGTGAGTTCACCCTGGAGATTAAGTGGCACACATCTTCCCCTCTGGAGCCAGAAAGCAATTCTTGATGTAAGGACCAGAACTTCTCCAGCAGAACCAGTGGCTCAGACAGCAACATGTGGGAGAACCACAGTGCCCCAACACCTCTCTTCTCCTTTTCTACATCTCTGTTTAAGCTGGAAACTTTCCTCAGGTGGAACATCTAGTCTCAGCACCATGGTGATTTAATTCCACTGGTGTTAAGTTGACCACCAGCTTTTAATCTATAACACAAGTATTATTATGTAAAACAGCCATTATTTTAGAGTCTACATGTTGTTCCAAAATTAAAGTTCTTAATAAATACCTCTCATTGGTTACACCCCAGTGAAAATTCTATGCTATCCTCTTATAACATAGATGAAAACCAGTATCGCATCTCATCTTGTATCTATTCCAGACATTGAAGCAATAAATGTTTGACAATTCCTAAAGAGTTCCTTCAGCTGTATTCCTAAGTGTAACGTGGCACTGCAATACCGACGTCAGGGAGAGAGGACCTTGGGAAAGGCCGTAACTAAAATGTTGGCAAGGAAAGGGTTACAGCCACTGTCTTGCATTTATCTTGGGGCCTTATATCTCCAAGGACTGGAGAAAGACATATTATCTCATCCTGCTTGTACTGAGGACCAGGACATTCACTAATGACAAGAGGAACCATTCTATCAAGTATGTAAGACTTGGGGGAACATGTAAGTGGGAGGACATAGTAAAACACATGTGGAGATGTTATGAAGCAAAAGAGAGGGGGGCAGGCACTAAAAGTGTGGAAGAACCCAAAGACTACTTCAGGGGAGGAGCAACACTCAAGGTCAGGCAGTTTTCACTAAAATATCTTCGTTGTTCAAATTCATGCTTGTGAATTTCAAATTTGAGTTAGAATTCTCAGACAGACAGGATTTAAAATGCTCTTGACTTTAGGGCAAGTGAATTCTATGCAAAGCATGTTATTTACACTGACAGGAGGATGATTTTCAGATACAACAAAGCAATAATTTCGAAAGGAGATTTGAAGTCACCAGATAACAAAGTCCCTTCCAATCCTAAGTATCAGTGCTTTTAACATGACCTAAAAATTTGGTAAAAAACTTTAGCAAAAAACTTTAAAAATTAGTAAACTTTAAAAATTTAGTAAAAAACTTTAAAAATTCTTTTAATATGCTTTTAATGTCTTTTGGCAATTTTCTCACTCTATCATATAGATTTCCCAACAAAGTACGTTAAGTAAATATGAGAAGTCTCAACGCCATTTTGCACATCAAGTAGATTTTTAAATTTATGCACAAACTATACAAACTCCCTCATGCCATAAGAGATCACATAAACATATGCTGAAGTATAAAATGGTATTATCAGGGACAATAGGAGTGGGGTAATCAAGCAAGCAATTTTACACTTAAGGATTTATTGAATAATAGGAAGATTAGTTATTAATGACTGTATTTGTTATATAGAGTTGTTATATATGGAGAGAGAGGAACAGAGAGAGAGAGACAGAGAGAGACAGAGAGCCACAAAGAGTAGGAGACTTCAGAATAACTAACATTGCTGGTCAGATTCACAGCTCTCTGAAGTGTTAAGGATCTCATTCTTTGTCTAGGTAACAGTACATTTTTTATCCTGGACACATTTCTTTCAAAATTGCCACTGCATAGAATAAGCTGCACACAGGTAGGCCTATCACAATTACCAGAGCAATCCTGGAGTAAAGGAAAAGATAAGCAATTTATATCTCTGACTCTGCTGTTTCTTCACTCAATGACACTGAGAAGAAAGTAGCTATTATTATCACAGAGCTGCCCAGATTAGCCTTCGTGAATCGCCCCTCTTGTTTTTCTGCATGAAGGACACTCCAGACCCTCGGCATTTCTTCTGCCCTTTCGTGCATGTTAAAGATTGCTGCCGTCTTCACTGTCATTGTTAGTTGCTGCCATCAGCTTCCTCATCATCATCACTTTGTGATCAGTACACACAATGATTTTTAAGTATTTTTCCTACAGTACATTCTTTTACTGATTTCTTTTACATTTAATTAGCATTTTAAAATATTTTATCAAAAATAATATTTGATGCATCACATATGCTAATCTCACTAATTTGTTCACTGTAAAATAGTGCATTTCTTTAATTACCAGCATAAATCTTTCAAATTGTTATTATCTCCAGTTGGCCAAGAAGGCAGCTTTATTGTAGATTGAATATATTATCTGTGGATAGCTAAAAAGTAAGCAAACTTTCAAACCAGAATTCTGTGTAACCTAGATCGATCTGACTGTAGAGAAAGAAGCAGAGAGTGGTGGCAAGAAATTTGATGGCCAAGGCTCTTCTTAAACCTCAATGAAAAATTTTAAAAGTTAAGCTTGCATCAAGGTGGGGGCCTTCAAGTAAGGACATTTCTTGCTTTCAATTGTTTATGTATTTCCCTCTTTTTGCTAGTGAGAGACAAAGATCTCAAGATCAGAGAAGTGGTCAGAACTAACTAAGCAGTGAGGAGGGAAAAAACACAGATTTCTCAGTTCTGATGAAGGCTGAGAAAAATGAAAGGAAGGATCAAAAATATGGGAAAGGACTGGGAATCTAAATACTGAAATTTATGAGAAGTGCAAATGCCAAAGCTGATGTGGTGTGGACGCTCAGCGTCAGCGCACACTGAGCTCAGACGCGGTGTTAGGCAGAGTGAGGAGAGCAGCAGGGCCTGTGCGCCTGGTCACACTCCAGTTAGACAGAATCTAAGGATAATGTGAGCAGTAGCAAAGGCAGAGTTTGCTTCTTTTATTTCTTGATGATGGTCTTCTATTTCCCAGAAAAGTGTCACTATTAAACATCTTCATTAAATGAAGCTTACGTACATGAGACTCATGGAAATAGACAGTGAGAGTTTGCAAAGGTCTAGAGAGGTTTCACACACAGGAACAGGGACGTTTATTTTCATGTCGGAGCAACTATGCCATGGGCTGTAAATTATCCTATAAACATTTAGGTGAGTAAAAAATGGATTTTAAGAGACAGCTCATCTTTCTTGCTTCAGAGATGAGATGTTTCTCTTAACCATAGCATGAATTAGGAAAATATTTTCTCCTTGACTGTATTATATATCATTTAGCATCAATGTCATATGCTAATAGGCTAATTCCAATTCTAACATTTTTTATTTTGTTTTTTCTTTATAAGTTGTTACTCTGTGTTTCTTCAGTCTTGTGTATCATTTTTTTTTCCCTTTTGGTGTAGAGTTACTCTCTAAACAAGTTAGCAGTTTTGAGTATAATAGGAAGATGTTTAGTAATTTTTAAAATCATAGCCATAGCTGTGTCAATGTTACCTAAATATATATTTTATTTAAAGATTCTCTTTAAAAATTTATATATTATTTCAGTAAAGTGTGTCTTAAGTAGTAATTAGTACTTAGCAAGATAGGGTAAAACAAAGTGATAATAAAGTTGATTTTCAGAAGAAGAAAACAGGTTTGTGACATGAATTATCTAATGGGAGATAGGTGAGTAAGAACACTGGTGATGTGGTCCAGTTCTTGAATTCTATAAACATGACTTGCATGGTATTCTGTTTGCTGAGAAAAAATAATAAGCTGAGGCAGACAAAGGAACTGAAGTGAATCACCAAAGTTGTCACCAACAAAAGCTAATATGAATCCAGCACCCCTGGAAAGAAAAGAAAATTTCTAATAAAATTAAACAAATTACACAGCACAATTTAATGTAGAATTTGTGTGTATGTGTGTGTGTGTGTTTGTAGTCTTTGGAAGGTCACCCATGTGTAGAGAGGATGTTAAATGGATTTCCATTTTGTCGATATAAGTGTGGATCCTGATCAAAATAGGTGGATAACTGATAAAACTGAACAGTATAGATGGATAGCTGATAATAACCAGTGGTGAAAAAAATAAAGCACAAAGCTGAAATGTTGGAATGAATTAAGAATGTAGAGTTAAACACTGAAGTTTTGTTTAATTTCTGTTTCCTTCTTTTACTTTATTAATACTTGTTTTTAGTATATAGTGATTATATTTATCATTGGGAGTTTGTAGTTGTACATAAGATATTTTAATTCTTCTCTTTTCTTTTTTTCTTTTCTTTTCTCTTCTTTTCTTTTCTTTTCTTTTCTTTTCTTTTCTTTTCTTTTCTTTTTTCTTTTCTTTTCCAGTTACCACTAACTCTTCTGCTTCTCTCCATGTGCAAAATTTCTATTTCCATTTTTTCATTAGCTTTTTGTTTCAGATTCCTCATCCTTTCTTTCGTCTCCCTCTCTCCATCACGTAGTTCTCTTCTCATTTGTTTTTGTTTTATTTTTAACACTAAGTACATTTATTAGAAAACAAGAAAGATATAAAAATAACCTCATATCTTTCCTTAAGAAGTTAGAAATAAAACACAGAATTAAACCAAAAGCAAATAGAAGAATAAAGAAGTAATAGAAATAGAAGAATAAAGAATAAAGAAGTAATAAAGATCAGAAAGCAAACTTCCTTATCAAAATACCAATATCATTTTTCATCAAAATTAACATTTTGATTCTTACAATTCTGGAGAAATACAAAAGACTCAGAATAGTCTAAACAACTTTGAAAGCAACAAAATTAGAGCTCCAACTCTCCCCAATTCCACAACTTATCACAAAGTTACAACATTCATGATAAAATGGCATTGATACCAAGATAAACAAACCACCAAGGTACCAATAGGAAGTCACATATTAGATAACCACATAGCAGACAATTGATTTCTGGCAAAGATGCAAAAGCAATTAAGTGGAGAAAAGATTGTATCTTCAATAAATATACTGGAACAACAGGATATCCACATGCAAAAAACCCAAACTTTATAGCAATCAAAAATTTGTTTTTTTAAAAAAATTTTGTTATGAAGAGAATAAAACAAAGCAAAGCAAAATAAAACAGAACAAAGCAGAGCAGAGCAGAGTAAAAAATGCGAATAACACAGGATTTCAGAAAAAGACAGCAGGAAATCAACAGTGGTCACCATAATGTCTCTTGTTTTCTTCAAAATACTTGTCCATACCTTCACACAAAATAGGCCAATACCCCCCCAAAAATAATATGAAACAATCAAAACACAATAATAAGAGCCTTAAGTGCTTTCCAGGCAAGGCACTCAGAAATCAATCATGGTTACCATGATGTCTCTTATTTTCTTCAAAATAGATGTTCATACCTTCATACACATTGAAATCAAATAATTGAAAACAGACTAAAATTAATCAAAACCAAGAATAAAAGCATTATTGGCTTTCAAATCAAAATGACAGGAATAGCTCAGCAGCTTAAGCGCCTGCCTGACAAAAATTTCTTAAGATACCCAAACATCACCTCAAAATGGCCCACCGTGGATTAAAGCACAGGCAGGTGTGGCCTGAGTTGTTGCTTTCTCTGAGGACTTCTCTTCCCATTTGCAGAACTTCTCCCCATTTCCTAACAGTTATCTGTTTTTCCCTTTCTTTCCATGATGCAGATTCTGGATTTATCAAATGTCCTAGTCTCTGGAGTGTGACTGTGGAATTGGACTGTGGTTGAACACTGATCCCCATGGCAACCTCAAACGCCAGCAGCACCCTGTCCTCCACATTCTATCTCACAGGTTTCCCTGGCTGTGAAGAATCTCACCACTGGATTTCCATCCCCTTCCGTCTCCTCTACCTTGTTGGAGTAACGGGCAACTGCACCATCCTGCATGTTGTCCGGACAGACCCCAGGCTGCGTGAGCCCATGTACTACTTCCTGGCCATGCTTTCTCTCACCGACATGGGCATGTCCCTGCCCCCAGTGATAACGCTTTTCAGGGTGCTGTGGTCCATTTCTAGGGAGATTTGGTTCAATATCTGTGTTTTCCAAATGTTTTTGATTCATACTTTCTCCCTCACAGAATCATCTGTGCTCTTGGTCATGGCCATGGACTGATATGTAGCTATCTGCCACCCACTGCGCTATGCTACCATTCTCACCCCAAAACTGATCATCAAGATTGGGATTGCAGCCCTGTTCAGGAGCGCTACTGCACCAATCCCAGTTTTGGTTCGTCTAGGTTCCTTCTCCTTCTGCCACTCCCATGTCCTTTCTCATTCCTACTGTCTGCACCAGGACATAATCCGCCTTGCCTGTGCTGACACGAAATTTAATGTTTTATATGGGTTGGTCGTGATTATTCTGCTGTGGGGCCTGGATGCTCTGGGCATTTTAGTGTCTTATGCTTTCATCCTTCATTCTGTGTTTAGAATCGCATCCCATGAGGGGAGACTGAAGGCACTCAACACGTGTGCCTCCCACATCTGTGCTGTGCTCATCCTGTATGTGCCTATGGTAGGGTTATCTATTGTCCACCGTTTTGCCAAGCATTCCTCTCCCCTCATCCACATCTTCATGTCTCATATCTACTTAATGGTTCCCCCAGTGCTCAACCCAATCATCTACACTGTGAAAACCAAGCAGATCCGCCAGGGAATTTTGCATCTTTTTATTCACTCCAAGATTCTGTTGTGATATAGACATGTTCTCAAGAAAATAATAGTTACCACACCTCATGGTGAGCTATGATGAATTGTTGGCATTAAGTATGTTGGAAGAAGAGTATTAGGAAAGATTCTTTGAGAAACAGAAGTAGAACCAAATGAGCATACTCAAGTTTTGTGTCCACTGAGGCCAGTTAGGTTGACTTTTCATATGCTTCATCATATCTCTATAGGCTTGCATATGTTGCAAAGGAGTCCATTGAAAGTTGTTTTCACTTATTTTTTTTTCACTTCTTTCCTCAAACTTTTATGATCTTTAGTTTTCCATGAATATCCAAACATATGTTTACTGTATTTTCATATTTATTTGTTCCTTGATATTCTGTAATATTTAACAGGTTTTTTTTGTAAATCTTACAGGTTTTTTTTTGTTATATAGTTACAGTGTATGTAAAACATGTTTCTTTAGTTTTCTTATTTATGGTAACATATTACTTTTATGTAAAGTATATTTTTGATAAAAATTGATGTGAAGAACCATCCCATTTATGTCAGCATCACCTTCTAAACATTTGTATTCAGATTGCTTTTTACCAGAGGTTTAAGTTCTTCAGGGCTTTAGGAGCATTACCCTTTTTCTGATTTTGTTTTAATTAATTTTTTAGAAATGATTCTTATAGAAAGATTCCTTAAGAAACAGAAAACTGAGACTTCACATATTTAAAATCTTATGGAAAAATCAGGCTTCATATTTTTTTAAATCTTCCAGTTATTACTTTGAAAATGTAGCACTTATAACCAGTTGCATAAATGTTTTCAAATTTAGGGGTCTAAATTTGATTTTTTAAAATTGTTTATGTGTTCTAGACACAAGACCTTTGTCTGAGGAAAACTGGCTAAAATTTTTGCCACTCTTGGGCTGTTTTTTCTCCCTGGTATGAGAAACTGAAAGAGTAAATATGGATCAAAATGTGAAATACACATTGTGAAATGGTAGGAAATTGTTCAAAAGGAAAGAGGAACACAGTTTGGGAAGTGTGAAAGGAAGAAGGGAAAAGAAAAAGTGATTTAAAAAAAAAGAGTAAAATGGCAACACATCTCTGTAAATAGGTTGGGTAAGAGGAATTGAAGGAGTGAGAGGGGACTGGGAAACAAAAGAGGAATTAGAATACATCATATATAGGTACAAATTCCCTATGGTAAACATCATCTTTATATATATCTAAAATGTACCAATAAAATTAATTAAATTTTAAAAATGTCATCATCTATATTATCTAAACTGCTGATATTAATAGGAAAACTGCAGTTCACTGAGACATAATTTGATACAAGTGTATAAAAGTTGGAAAAAGTACACAAATTTAACTTGCATTTAAATCTTTTTTCAAAGCATAAATCTGGGGCTGGGGATTAGCTCAGCCATGTAAGCACCTGCCTGGCAAGCAAGAGGTCATGAGATTGATCACTGGTAACCCTGGCCCCCAAAACATAAAGTAGAAATCTGTCTTATCAATTTTTTTTTCTTTTTATTAATACATATTTTCAATGTAAAGTGCTCACATTCTTCACATGGAGTTATGCATATACATAACCCTATTTAATTCTTTTTTCTCTTTCCTTTCCCTCTCCCTCTCCTTTATTAATTTCTCTTCATTACTTAGTCCTCTTCCCTTTTGCAAATAATCTGTTTTTCTATTTTCTATTACTAGCTTTTATTTTGCTTTTCTCATATATCTCTGAAATTACATTGCATATAGTCATACATGGTTTGTGTTGTAATCTTTGCAATAGAAAATAATTGAGGTAACTTATTTACATTGACTCAATGAAAGAAATAGAAGGAAAATCCCAGGTCCTGATGGATACATGGTTGAGTTCTACAAGACATTTAGAGAAGATTTGATGCCAATACTCCTTAAACTCTTCAATGACATTGAAAAGGAAGCAGTCCTCCCTAAGTCATTCCTGGAGGCAAGTACAACTCTCATACCAAAACCAGAGAAAGACCTAACCAAATAGAAGAACTATAGGTCAATCTCATTAATGAACATTGATACAAAGATTCTCAATAAGGTCCCGGGGATTTAGCTCAGTGGCTTAAGCTTCTACCTTGCAAGCATGAAGTTGTGAGTTCAATCCCTGGTACCAAAAAAAAAAAATATTCTCAATAAAATACTGGCAAATAGAAGGCAGCAAATCATCAAGAAGATTATACATCATGACCAAGTAGGGTTCATTCCAGGACATTCCCCTCTGGGGTATTTTCCCAGTAGAACTGAAAAGGTCATATCACAGTGATATATGTGCACCAATGTTCATAGCAGCACAACTTGTAATAGATAAATCTTGGAAGCAACCAAGATGCCCATCAACTTCAGAGTGAATGAAAAAGTCGTGGTATTTTTATACAATGGAATATTACTCGGCTATAAAAAGGATGATCTTGAGGCCTTCATAGGTTAATGGAGACAATTTGAGACTATCCTCATTAGTGAAATAAATAAGAATCATATTTATAAATATCACATTATGTCTCTAGTGTAAAAAGTAATAAGAACTATTAAAGAAACAAAACTCAAAATGAGTAATTGCTATTGTAAAAAAGAGAGGAAAAGAAAGTACTCTAAGGGATATAACTTTATGTATGTTTGAGTGTGTAAAATAGATGGCCATATTGCTGAATCTTTGAGCAGAACTGTTTGCAGTCTCACTGTTTGAATGTCTACTACATATCCTTTAATTTTCTGAACAACTATAGCCAAGATGACAATATGTAATTTATCAACTAGTGATTTCTTAATGTTGTTTTCTCTTTTTCCTTTTAGAATTGTGTATTGTTGCTACCCATTTTTCTTTTGCTTTTTTTCTCTCTTTAAATAAAAATTTCAAAAATGCATAATTGCTATTGTAAAAAAAGAGAGGAAATAGGAAGTGTTATAAAAGATAAAGCTGCATGAATATTTAAGTGTGCAGGATTGATAACCATACTCCTAAGTTCTAGTTGGATTTTTGAACAGATCTACGTGCAGTCTCACTGCTTGAATGTCCACTTTGTATGCTCTAATTTTGTAACTTGAACAACTATTTCTAAAAGGACAATATGTCATTTACCAACCAGTGATCTCTTACTCTTTATCCTTTTTTTTTGAAATTCTGTAATATTTCTATCTTTTTTCTGTTTTTTCCTCTTTAAATAAAAAATTTAAAACATTTATATTTAAGGAAAGGGATTTTTTATTATGCATGTGGGTGGGTATTAACACTTTTCTTTGATGCACATGCAATTAAAGGAAATTGGAAAAATCGAGAAGATGGGAAAGGTAGCAGGGAAGGAGGAGGAGCAGAAGAGGGAGGAAGAGGAAAGGAGGAGAAGATATGGAAACCTTGTCTACACTTCATACTGTCTCCTTACTTTTAATGTTTTTTAATAGCATCATTAAAACAGTTGCAGTGGTTTTACTTACTTGATTTTGGGGCCAGAATTTTCAAGATTTTCTTTATTCTTTTACAGTTTTTTCCTAAAATGTACGACAGGTCAAACCTCCTAATTTTTCCTAGGATCATTTATGCAAAACACACAGTGGGAGATCTTTATGTCCTGAAAGCTAAAACCCAAACCTCTGTGAAAGTCTGTACTTTGCTCTGCAGCATCATTTGCCTCTGATGATTTCACTTTTCTGTGTCTTCAGAACTTCATGGCTTGAGTATTTGCAAATGCTGATTCTTCTGCTTTAAGCTTCTTCTTTTATCCATTTGATCAATCCAAACTAATCTCCTCACAAGGAATACTTATCAGTTCCCACATTGGAGGGGATACGGAAGGGCAGAGATTCATTGATTAGCAGCCTGACATGTACTTAGAGATGTGAGGGAACTATGACAAAATTGTTGGAGCATGGAAGAGAAGCTTCTTCAATCACACAGTAGGCAAAACCAGAGCTAGGTTCACACCACAGGTCACCTGGTTTCTCTTTTGCTGTGCCTAAGGCAATAATGGCTTACTTTGTAGAACACTGGGAAACAGGATGAAGTAGTTACTGAATGAGCCATATCATGCCTGGAGAGTCAATACATCAAGAACACAATTTGGGTCCATAAACTTGTAGCCTTATGATAGGTAAAGCTCCAAAAGAATCTATGAAATATTTTTTTCATTTTTAAGATTTCCACACAAGACTTCTGCAAAGCACAGTATTCATCATTCAAGCATTTAGTATTTAACAAATGAATTTTTTTTAATTTTAAAGAAGATAAAACAAGGGAAAATGAAACAGAAGAAAACCAATCAAAGCAAACCAGTGGAAGTGATACAGGACTTCAAAACAATACAAAATCATCAATAGTTACCATGAGGCCTCTTGTTGTCTTCAGAATAGCTGCAGATACTGTCAGACACTGAAAATGAAACACAACATAACACAATAGTACCAATAAAAACAAAACAATGAATGCAATAAAGGACTTCAAAACAAGACAACAGCAAGTCTGAAATGGCTACCATACTATATCATGCTATCTTTGAAATAGCTTCTCATGCCATCAGATACAACAAACTCAAACAAAACAAAAACAAAACAAAACAAAAAAAAGAAACTGAAACCCATCCCAACAAAACAATGAAAATTATCCCGGACATCAAAACATGATAATAGGGAATCAACAATGGCTACCACCTTCAGAAAGAGATTCCCCACTAGATGCCACACTGCATACTGCTATTCTCTGAATAGATGATCAGACCACTGGCCCTAGACCTGAAAGGTCAGGCAAACACCAAAATATCACAAGCATCAAATTGCATTTCACCTCAACAGCTATCATTGCAGCCTGCGTTTCTCTGGATCGGCTGGTCACTTACAGGGAGCAGGGGAGGGGTGGAGTGGGGTAGGATCATTGGGTGGGGGAATTGGTTCTTCCCATTTGCCAGCCCCTACCAGAAGGGACTGGGGTATGGCTGTCCCACTGCTGGCAGTGGCCAGGGCATGGTGCTGGTTCGCAGGGAGGGCTTGTTCCCTGGTGAATCCTTGTTTTCTGCCCCCTGCAGTCGGCAAATGGCACTGACTCAGGAAAAAGCTTGGTTCTGGGTGTCCACCTGCCTGCAGCGGCCTGCACATGGCACTGGTTCATAGGGAGGACTTACTGCTTGGTCAACAAATGAATTTCTTCTGTTCACACTTAACTCTATTCTAAGGTACTACTGAAGTATTGCATAAGTTCTAGTAAGAATGATTTGGTAGTTTCTCTCAAAAAACTTCACAGACATTCCTCCCCCTTTGTAATCAGTCATCACCTCCTCTCCAACCAGAAACGGCCCAATGGGACTTTTTTAAAAAAACTGTACATTAATTTCAATGTAGATGGTCTCAGTCACAAAGATTATAAACTTGTATTACTTGAGGGGAGGAATCACTGGGATGGCTCTGCTCATTTCATAAATAGGAAATTGAGTAGTTACATAGTTAAAGAAACTCTGTTCAGAAACATCTCGGAGCAGGAAAGCAAGAGGATGACAGATGTTGAGAGCATGAGGAGGAAGGAGAGAAAATGGCATCCATGGATTATAGTACCTGCAGCCAAGCTGCAGCCCAACAGAGCCAAGTGCTTACACAGCCCAGTCAACTCAAGGATATGCACAGACCACCCAGGCTTACGGGCAACAAAGCTGTGGAACCTACGGACAACCTACTGATGTCAGCTTTACCCAGGCTCAGACCACTGCCACCTATGTGCAGGCTATGTACGCAACTTCTCATGGACAGCCTTTCACAGGATACACTAGCCCTGCTGCCCCCAGGAGTATAGCCAACCTGTCCAGGGTTATGGCACTGGTGCTTACAACACCTCCACTGCTATAGTCACCACCACCAAGGCCTCTTACACAGCTCAGTCTGCATAAGGCGCTCAGCCTGCTTACCATCCTATAGGCAGCAGCCAGCAGCTACTGCACTTCAAGACCACAGGATGGTAACAAGCCTACTGAGACTAATCAACTTCAGGCTAGCACAGGGGGTTAAAACAGCCCAGCCTAGGATACTGACAATGTAACTACAGTTATCCTCAGATTCCTGGAAGATACCAGATGCAGCCAGCCACCACACCCCCTTCCTATCTTCCTACCAGCTATTCCTCTACACAGCTGACTAGTTATGATCAGAGCAGTTACTCTCAGCAGAACACCTATGTGCACCTGAGCACCTATGGACAGCAGGGTAGCTTTGGTCAACAAAGCAGCTATGGGCAGCAGCCTCCCACTAGTTATCCCCCTATACTGGATCCTACAGCCGAGCTCCAAGTCAATATAGCCAACAGCAACAGCTACAGGCAGCGGAGTTCATTCCAGCAGGACCATCCCAGTAGCATGGGTGTTTATGGGCAGGGGGCTGGAGGATTTTCCAGACCAGGAGAGAACTGGAGCATGAGTGGCCCTGATAACCAGGGCAGGGGATGAGGGGGATTTGATTGGGGAGGCATGAGCAGAGATGGGCAGGGAGGACACCGCAGTGGAATGGGCAGTGCTGGAGAGTGAGCTGGCTTCAGTAGGCCTGGTGGACCCATGGATGAAGGACCAGATCTTGACCTAGGCCCTCCCATAAGTCCTGATGAAGACTCTGACAACAGTGTAATCTATGTACAAGGATTAAATGACAATGTAACACTTGATGATCTGGCAGACAAAGTGGATCAAAGATCTAAATATTAAAAAAAAAAAACACTAAAACTACTGGAAGGCAAAGTAGGTAGAAATCTTGATGATAGAAGAGTAGGCAGAGAGTTCATGAACAAAAATCAAACTGCCCAGAAAACACTCCAGAATCAACAACTGGGATCTCATCTCATTAAAAAGTTTTTGCATGTCAAAAGAAATCCCCAACAGAGTGAAAAGAAAACTCATGACTTGGGAAACTATCTTATCCAAGTTACCTCAGACAAAGGATTTCTATCTAGAACTTATAAAGAATTTAAAAGAATCAGTCCCCAAAATTTAAGGACCCAATCCAAAAATGGACATCAGAGATGTATACACAATTCTCAGGTAAAGAAATACAAATGGCAAATGTATATATGTAAAAATGTTCAACATCAATGGTCATTCAGGAAATGCAAATTAAAACAATACTGAGATTCCGTCTCACCCCAGAAAGAAGGGCCAAGATCAATAAATCAACAACAAAGCTGGAGGGGAACTGGGGAAAAAGGAACACTTCTCAACTGCTGGTGGGAGTGCAGACTGGTACAATCACTGGAAATCAGTGTGGAGATTCCTCAAAATGCTAGGATTAGAGATTCCATGAATTCAAAACATCATGCTACAGTGATATATGTGCACCCATGTTTACAGCAGCACAATTTGTAATAGCCCAATCTTGGAAACAGCCCAAGTGCCAATCAGTCAAGGAATAGATAAAAAAGATGAGGTATTTTTTATACAATGCAGTACTACTCAGCTATAAAGAAAGCTTTGTGTTGAGACTTTTATAAAGTGGATGTGACTTGAGACCCCTACTCATAAGTGAAATAAATCAAACTCACGTGTGTAAATACCATATTGTCTCCCTAGTGTAAGAAACTGAAAAATTATATATATTATGAAATCTAGAATGAATACTGTGTAAGGATAAGAAACTGTTCAGAGAGGAAAAGTAATTAGAATAGGGGAAATGAGGAAAGAAGGGAGAAAAAAGGAAAAAGACATAAATTTGTTCACACACACACGTACATATATGATAGCTAAACTGACTATACTACTAATTGTATTAGTTATTGGAAAAGAACAGTTAATACTAATATGTTTAGATAAATTTTACATGTCTATATCTGTTAATCTAAGCAACTCTCTTAAAGATAACAATATACAATATTACAACCATTGTCAAATTCCTATCATCTTGTTTTGTAAATCTATACTGTTATTTTATTTGGTTTCTTGTTGTTTGTCTGTATTGCTTTTTTTTAACTTCTTTTCTGGGCCCTTTTAATCTTAAATTAAAATATATAAAAATAAAAATAAGATATTTGTGTTTTATATGTACAAATATCTAGGGTCATTAAAAATAACCTGTAGTAAGTATAAACATCTTTTTGAGGTTTTCCTGGTTGCAATGGAGAGGTGCTGACTGTAAAGGAGCAGGAAAACTTTTGTAAAGTAATTGAAAGATTATTTTGATGCAGGAGATAGTGGCTGCATACTATTAGAAATCACCTGTGTACCAAATATTTACATTTTGCATCTGTGAGCTGTACTGTGTTAAAGCGACTTTAAAGAGAGAAAGATTCCACATTAACTAGCTTCTTTACTGACAGGATGACTGTGGCCCTCTTCATGTTAAAACTGTAACATATGAGAATGCTGCTTCAGAGCATGCATTCATTTGGGTGGGGGGCGTTTTCAAGTTGTCATAGTTGGATTGTCCCAGAAAGAAGCAAATGTGTTTGTAATTTCTCACAAAAAAATCTTCAACTGATGTTGACTTCAGTCAGCACAGATCTGTGTTCCAAGGTCTTCACTATTGACTTTGGCAGGAATAAACAGTGAAAAAGTTAAAGATTTAAAAACTTAATATTAAAATTTCTGCAGACTTCCTCACCACCTTAAATTGTATAACATACTGTTTTCAGAAAGGAAAATTTTTAATAATGCAATATTATACTCAATAATTTGTCATATCTTTGCTGCAAATAAATCACCTTCTCATTTGGTTTCTTATGAGACAGTATGTCAATTCCTTGTGAAATATACTTATTAATTTTGTACATAGTTCTGTTAGTAAAATTCTGTTTCAAAAAGACATTCAAGATAGAAAATTATGCATTTTATTTGTTTGATAAAACCTTTTCATCTTCTAAATAGCATATCAATTTATACTTGAACATTAGCGTAAAGATGATGTTTTCACAGCAATCATGGAAGAAAACAGTCTCAATTAAATATTCACTGATTTAATACATGGAAACAATGGTTTTCTCATGATGGTTGACATAGAGGCAAGTTTTAATGTAGATTTTATTATCCAGCAAATCCCTCTGATCATTTGTTCATTGTATCTGGAAAATTGTTGCTCTTTATTCTTGCAGGTTGCTGGCCTCTGGGCTACTTATTGAAGAAATAACTTTGTGATAATAGGTAATATCCTGGCCAATGGTCTTCATCATGTCATCTGACCAATAAGGCAATTGGAATGGTCGTGAGGCTGGGACTCCAGGCTCACAGGTCTTTTCCATAACACTTTGCTATAACCTCGTCCCTAATCTGCTTGGTCTTAACTCCATAGATGATGGGCTTGAGCATTGGAGGCACCAGTAGATAGAGATTAGCAACTATAATGTGCTAATCACTTGGGGCACATGATGGCCAAGGCGATGGATGAGGAAGGTAAAAAGGGCTGGGATGTAGAACACCAGGATGACACATATGTGAGAAGCACATGTACCAAAAGCCTTGAAGCGGGCTTCACTTGAGGACAACTGTAGCACAGCTCTCAAAATCATCTCAGAGGATACACTGATGACAAGAATGTCAAAACCAACCACAGAGAAAGCCACAAAGAGTCTATATGCACAATTGACTCTGGTATCAG
>PVLA01003649.1:0-204897 GCA_004027455.1 Hydrochoerus hydrochaeris | reverse complement strand
TGAAAAAGGAGAAATAATCACTACCAACCCTGTGGAAATACAGAAGATCATCAACAACTATTTCAAAAACCTCTACTCTCATAAGTTCTATAACACAGAAGAAATGGACAGATTCCTAGAAACATACGAACCACCAAAGCTGGATCAAGAAGATGTAAAACTGCTGAGTAATGCAATTTCTATGAATGAAATTGAAAATATCATCAAGTTCCTACCAAGAAAGAAGAGCCAAGGCCCAGATGGATTCACTGTGGAATTCTACAAGAAATACAAAGAAGATTAATGCCAACACTCCTCATACTCTTCAATGAGATTGAAAGGGAAGCTATTTTCCCTAAGTCATTCCTGGAAGCAAATATCACTCTAGTACTAAAACCTGAGAAAGACCCAACTAAAAAAGAGAACTACAGGCCTATCTCCCTAACGAACATAGATGCAAAAATTCTCAATCAAATATTGGCAAACAGGATGCAGCAAATCATCAAGAAGATTATACAGTATGACCAAGTGGGAATCATTGCAGGCATGCAGGGATGGTTCACCATACATAAATCAATAAATGTAATCCACCATATCAATAGAGCCAAAAGCAAGAATCACATGATCATTTCTATACATGCAGAAAAAGCTTTTGATAAGATCCAACACCCATTCATGATCAGAACTTTACAGAGAATTGCAATAGATGGCCTTTACCTCAATATGGTAAAGGCCATCTATGAAAAACCAACAACCAGTGTCATATTAAATGGCCAAAAGCTGAAAGCCTTTAACTTAAAAATAGTCACCAGACAAAGATGTCCATTATCACTGCTCCTATTCAATATAGTACTGGAAATACTAGCCAGAGCAATTAGACAAGAGAGGGAAATAAAAGCAGTAAAGATAGGAAAAGAAGAAGATAAATTATCATTATTTGCAGATGACATGATACTCTACATAGAAGACCCCAAACCTCCACTGAAAGTCTGCTAGATAAAATAAATAAATTCCCCAAAGTAGCTGGATACAATCAATACTCAATACAATCAATATTGATTTTTATCAATAGCACACTTATACACTAACAACAAAAGTACCGAGAGAGAAATAAAAGAAGCCACACCCTTCACACTAGCATCCAAAAAAATGAAAAACTTAGGAATTAATCTAACAAAAGATGTAAAATATTTGCACAGGGAAAATTATAATACCCTGAAAAAAGAAATCGATTTGGACCTCAGAAAATGGAAAGACATCCCTTGTTTTTTGACAGGAAGAATAAATATTATGAAAATGGCCATTCTCCTAAAATTGTTACACAGATTCAATACAATTCCCATGAAAATACCACTAACATATGTCATAGACCTAGACAAATTACTCCTAAAATTCATCTGGAACCAGAAGAGACCTAGAATAGAAAAGGCAATTCCAAGCAGCAAAGCCAAGGCAGGAGCCATCACAATCTCTGACTTGAAGTTACGCTACAAAGCTACTGTAATAAAATCCACATGGTATTGGAATAAAAACAGACCTGAAGATCAATGGAATAGATTAGGATGTACAACTACAAACACACTCAACCACCTTATCATTGATAAAGGGGCCAAGCATGTTCACTGAAAGAATGACAGAGTTTTTAATAAAGGGTGCTGGAAAAACTGGCTATCTATATGCCAAAAAGTAAAATTAGACCCATGTCTATCACCATATACTAAATTAAAGTCCAAATGGATCAAAGATCTAAATATTAAATCAGAAACACTAAATCTGTTGCAAGACAAGGTAGGTAAAAATCTTGAAGACATAAGGGTAGGTAGAGAATTCATGAACAAGAACCAAACAGCCAGGGAAATACTTCCCAGAATCAATAACTGTTATCATATCTTATTAAAGAGTTTCTCCATGCCCAAAGAAATCTCCAGCAGAGTTAAAAAAACCTACAAAATGGGAAAAAATCTTAGTGAACTGTCCCTCAGACAAAGGACTTCTGTCTAGAACTTACAAAGAATTTAAAAAAATCAGACCGCCCAATTTCAAAGACCCAATCCAAAAAAGGGCATTTGAGATGAACACACAGTTCTCAGATGAAGAAATATGAATGGCTAATAAATACATGAAAAATGTTCATTATCATTGGTCATTGGAGAAATGCAAATTAAAACCACACTGAGATACCATCTCAATCCAGAAATAATGGCCAGGATCAACAAAACTACCAACAACAAATGCTGGAGAGGCTGTGGGGAAAAAAGAACTCCTCTGCACTGTTGGTGGGCGTGTAGACTGGTGCAACCACTGTGGAGGTCAGTCTGGAGATTCCTCAAAAAGTTGGGGTTGGAGGTCCCATTTGACCCTGCTATTCCACTCTTAGGCATATTCCCAGATCTGAAAACATCATACAACAGAGATATATGCATGCCCATGTTTATAGCAACACAATTTGTAATAGCCAGATCTTGGAAACAACCTAAGTGCCCATCAAAAGAGAAATGGATAAAAAAAATTGTGGTACTTATGCAATGGAGTACTACTCAGCTATAAAGAATGATCACATTGAGATATTTATAAATAAGTGGATGCATCTTGACTCTATACTTAAGTGAAATAAATCAAACTCACATGTATAAATACCATATAGCCTCCCTAGTGTAAGAAATGGTAAGGGTATAGAAGATTTTATATAAATCATGGTTTGCCAGTATACTCCTTTGATGTCTTCTGTCTTCATTCATTGTCTCGAATGGTTTTGTTATGTTTTGTTTGATCTTAATATATGTGATCATATGAATAGTTACATTGAAGACAAGACAGTATGGTATCCAGTGTTGATTTAATATCATCTTGCTCTGAATCCTACCATGCTTTTGTTTTTCTATAACCATTTGTTCTATCATGTTGTGTCTTATTGGATTTTAATATGTATGATAGTAAAAACAAAATTTTCATGGAAAAAGAGATAATATAGCAAGCATTGTTTATCTTTGGTTATTTGGTTTAGAATGTCTTGGAATACGTCCATTCTCTTGAGTTGTTTATTCTACTTTGTTATGTTTGACATCATTGTGTGTAAAGCTAAGCTCAACTATTTCAAAGAAAGAGACATTATGATAGCTACAGTTAATATCCAGTTGTCTTGCTGTGAAGTGATGTGTTGCTTATATTGTTCTGTTCTGATCTGCTTAGTTCTGTCCTCTTTTGTTTAATTTTCTTTAAAGTAAAAAAAGACTGATAGTTCTCAACAAGAAAGCAACAGTCAACACAAATGACATAAGAAGCATATTTACAGAAATAATAGAAAAAAATTTCCTAACATGGTAAACGAATCTGATCTTCAGATAAATGAGGCATACAGAACCCCAATTAGCCATAACCAAAATAAGTCTTCATAAAGATATAAAGAGGATATCAGAAATTCATAACAAGAACAATGCTAAAAGATGTCAGAGAACATAAACAGCTCATCTATGAAGGAAAGCCCATCAGACTCACAGCAGTCTTGTTAACACAAAGCTGCAAGTCAAGAAAAGCTTGGAGTGAAGTATTACAAGTCCTGAAATAAAACAACATATAACCTAGATTGATTTACCCTGGAAAAGTACCTTTGAAAATTGATGGAGAAACAAGACACTTTCATGACAAAAAACACTTGAAGAAATTCATGACCACCAAATCAAAACTACACAGTACTAAAAGACACTAGAGAAAGAAACAAAGATAACTAGAATTATAACAACAACAGAAGGAAACCACTATGTAGGGGAAAAATTAAACAGCAACAGTAGAAAACCAACAACAGAAAGATAACATGACAGTGAGAAGTCAGTACACATCAGTTATATCCATCAATGTAAATGGTATCAATTCACCACTCAAAAAGACCAGACAGACAGCATGGATTAAGAATCAAAATCCATCAATGTGCTGTGCACAAGAAACACATTTAACTCAGAAGTAAATTCATAGACTAAAAGTTAAAGGATGAAAAACAATATTCCATGGAACAGAAACCCAGAAAAATGCAGCAGTAGCTACTCTGTTTGCAGACAATGTGACCTTCAAATCAAAAAGGATCAAAAGAGACAAAGAAGGTCACTACATACTTGTTAGAGGAAAACTTTAAGAGCAAGAGATAACAGACATAAATATATATGCACCAAGTATGGAGCACCCAACTATGTATGACAAATCTTACCAGACATGAAAAATCAAATAAACAATAATACAGTTATAACAGTTAGACCCCATTGTAAAGAGACAGATCAAACAAACAAAAAATCAGCAAAGAAATAATAGAACTGAATCAAAATTGTGAACAAATGGACCTAGTATATGTGTACCTCATTTTCCACCCAACATCATAATACCCATTCTTCTCAGTGGTACAAGAGTCATTCTCTAAAATAGATCATATACTAGGCCACAAAACATGCTTAAGTAAATGCAAAGGAGTTGAAATATTCCCATGCATATTATCTGAACATAGTGCAATAAAATTGGAAATGAATGAAGAGAAAACCCACAGAAAACCATAAACACATGGAAATTAAATAACATTTTCCTAATGAACCAAAGTATCCTAAAACAAACTAAGGAATAAATTAAAAATTATTCACAATTGAGTGAAAATGGAAACAAAACTTACTGGAATCTGTGGTACTCAATGAAAATATTCCTAAGAAGAAAATTTACAGTGGTAAATTCCCACATCAGGAAAATTGAATGAACAAAAATAAACAACATAATACTGCACCTCAGATATCTAGGTAGGGAACACTAAGCAAACCCAAAGCCCAAAAAAAGGAGATAATTATAAAAATCAGAGCATAAATAAATTTAATTGAACTAAAAAATAATAAAAAGATTTGGTCTTTGAAAGAATAAATATAACTGATAAAATTCTAGCCAACTTATCAAAAGGAGACAAAAAACTCAAATTCTTGAAATAAGATATGAAAAGGGTGAAATCACTACAGACTCTAGGAAAACAAAGAGGATCATCAATACTTGCTCCAAAAACATTTACACTCATAGGTTCAAAGACACAGAAAAAATGGAAAGATTCCTGGAGACATGAATTACCAAGCTGGATCAAGAAGATGTAAAACTGATGAATCACTCAATTATAATTAATTAAATTGAAATTTTAATTAGAACCTTGCCAACAAAAAAACTCCCAGATTCTGATGGATTCACTGCTGAATTCTACAAGAAATTTAGGCATTATTTAATGTGGACACTCCTAAAACTCTTCAACAAAATTGAAAGGAAAGCAAGTCTCCCTAACTAATTTCTGAAAACAAGCATTACTCTAATACCAAAACCAAAGGAAGTCCCAACCAAAAAACGAAAATCATAAGCAAATCTCCCTAATGGACTCAGACTATTCAAAAATCCGTGATATAATACTGGCAAATTAAATGCAACAAATAATTAAGATTATTTACCAAGATCAAGTGGGATTCATCCCAGGAAAGCACAGGTGGTTCAATATATGTAAATCAGTGAACATAATATACCACATCAATAGAGCCAATGACAGGAATAAGAGGATCATCTCAATAGATGTAGGAAAAGCTTTTAACAAAATCCAACACTCATTCATGGTAAAAACCATACAGAAAATCAGAATATATGGTTTTTACCTCACTATGATAAAAGCTATGTGTGATAAACAAACTTCCAACATCTTGTTTAATGGACAAAAACTGAAAACTTTCAACTTAAATCAAGAACAAGACAAGGATGTCCATTATCATAACTCCTGTTCAATATAGTTCTGGAAATATGGGCTGGAGCAATGAGACAAGAGAGAGAAATAAAAGGGATAAGGATGGGAAAATAAGTTAAATTATCATTATTTGTAGATGATATGATAATCTACATAAAAGACCTCCAAAGCTCCATTGAAACATATCTAGATGTAATAATCAAATTCACTAATGTAGCTGTATACAAAGTGAGCACTCAAAAATCAATAGCATTCCTCTACACAAACAAAAAACTCACTGAAAGAAAAATGAGGGAAACTACACCATGTACTATACCATCCAAAAATATGAAATACTTATAAATCAATCAAAAAAAATAAAAGATCTATACAGTGAAAATTATGTTGTTCAGAGATATAAAATTGCAGAGAATCTCAGAAAATGAAAAGACACTCATTGTTCATGGAGGCCAAGAACAAACATTGTGAAAATGACCATTCTTCCAAAATTGTTATACAATTTTAATGCAATTCCAATCAAAATAACATTAGCATATCTCACAGATCTAGAGAAGTCATTCCTAAAATTCATTGGGAGCTGGAAGAGACCTAGAATAGCAAAGGGAATTCTGAGCAACAAAGACAAAGCAAGAGGCATCATAATCCCTGACTCAAAATTAAACTACAAAGCTACTGTGATAAAATCAGCATGGTAGTGGAATAAAAACAGACCTGTAAACCATTGTAATGGATTAGAAGATACAACCACAGTTGCAAACACACTCAGTCTCCTCATGCTTGAAAAAAGGTATGAAACATATTCACTGGAAGTAAGACAGTCTCTATAATAATTGGTGTTATAAAATCTGGCTTTCTATATGCTGAAAAATAAAACTCAACCCATATCTATCAATATTAACTAAACTGCAAGCAAAATGGATCAAATTTCTAAATATTAAAACTGAAACACTAAATCTTCTGGAAGACAAAATACATAGAAATATTGATGACATATGTTTAAGCAGAGACTTCATGAACAAATATAAAATTACACAGGAAATACTTCCAAGAATTAATAACTGGGATCTTGTCTTATTAAAAATTTTTCACATGTCAAGAGAAATCTCCAACAGAGTGAAAAGAAAACCCATGAATTGGGAAAATATCTCACCCAATTGACCCTTAGATAAAGGACTTCTCTCTAGAATATATAAGGACTTTAAAGAAATCAGGCCCCCAAAATTCAAAGACCCATCCTAAAAATGGGTATCTGAGGTAATATATACAATTCTCAGCTGAAAAATTAAAAATGAAAAATAAATATATTTTAAAAATTCAGCATGACGTGCCATTCAAGGAATTCAAACTAAAACGACACTGACATTGTAGTTTACTACATAAAGAATGGCCAACATCAATAAATCAATGAACAACAAATGCTGGAGGGGCTGTGGGGAAAAAAAACTGTTCTCCATTATTAGTGGGAGTGTTGACTGATGCAAGCACTTTGGAAATATGTGTGGAGGTCTCTCAAAAATCTATAATTAGGAGCTCCATGTGACACAGCTATCCTGCTTCTTGGTATATCCCCAGTAGTATTGAACATCATACCATAGTGATATATGTGCACCTATGTTTATAGCAGCAAAACTTGTAATATCTAAATCTTAGAAATAATCCAAATGCTCTTCAAATGAGAAATGGATTTAAAAAGTTGTGCTATTTTTATACAATGGAGTACTGCTCAGCTATAAAGAATGACTGCCATTAGGTTTTTATAGGTACATGGAAATGACTTGAGACCATACTCATAAGTCAAATAAATCAAACTCTCATGTGTAAATACTGTGTTGTCTACCTAGAGTAACAAACTGAAAGACCAGAAAACATCTGAAATCTAAAATAAATATTTTGCAAGGATTAAATATTGTTCAAAGGGGAAAAATAACTGGGGTAGAGGAAAGGAGGAAAGAAAGAAAGGAAAAGAACAAAATCATGAATATATATATATATATATATATATATATGATAGCTAAAATGACTATCCTACTAATTGTATTAGTTCTTGGAAAAACAGTTAATACTCATATTATTAGACCAATTTTTGCCTATATCTGGTAATCTAAGTGAATCTTTTAAAGGTAGCAATATGCAACATTACAACCATTGTTAAATTCCTATCATCTTGTTTTAAAAACCTACACTTTTATTGTTTTAAGTTTGTTGTTGTTGTTTGTTTCTTTTAGTTTCTGAGTTCATTTTCTGTGTCCCTTACTCTCCCAAATTAATGAAATGTGTTTTTTCCAAACAATGCAATACTATTAAGTCTTAAAGAAAAATAAACTTGAAATATTTATAAATAAATGATTGGGCCTTGAAACCATATTCTTAAGTGTAATAAACTGGAAACACCAATCAAAATTTCACACTGTGTCTCTAGTGTGCATAACTGAAAGTGCATATGTGAAATAAATTATGTACTAGGTATTGTGAAATAGGAATTGTTATAAAGGAAAGAGGAACTGGGGGATGAAGAAGAAAATGAAAAGAGAATTATGAGAAAAGTGATATGATGAAAGCTTTATAAATAAGGGGAGGAAAGGTGCTATAAGGGAGGGGAGGCAAATGGATAAGAAGAGGAACTAAGATGTATCATGTTCCTTTACAACTTCCCTATGATGAATATGATCTATCTACATTGATAGATACATAGGTAGATAGGTAGATAGAAATATAGCAACACTAACTCTAATAAAAATATACATTCCCTGAGCATTACAAGTTTTAATACTCACTGAAATATATATTGACAAAATGAAGAATTTTTCCTAATTTAAACATCTTGATTTTTTGGCTAAAAAGCACCCAAGAAGAAATATGGAGTTAATATCTACATACATGCCCTCATATGGTCTCATTATAGCACTTTATACTAAATTATATTATTATAGTTATCCTCCAATGTACTACAAGAAAGTATAGAGGAAACATTTCAAGATATAAGTTCAGGCAATGACTTTCTGAAACTGAAATACCTAGAAAGTTGTAGCATGTATCAATAACTGACATTGCATCAAATTAAACATCTTCACAACAAAGTAAACAACATAGTGAAGAAACAGCCTTCAAAATGGGAGAGAAATTGCCACTTACTATTCTGATAGAAGATTAATATATAGAATATATAAATAACAGTAAAAATCTTGACTCCAAAAGGACTGATAACCCAATCAACAATTGGGAAAATAAACTGAACAGACTTCTCAAGTGAAAATATTGAAATGGCTGTCAGGGACCCTGACAAAATCTCCACTTGCCTGTTTGAGTGATGTGGTGAAGGATGACATAAAAGACAAACACTATTAGGAATGCATAAAAAGGAGGTTGAGAGGTTAGTTCCTCAGGGTGGGCAAAGACTATGACCTTCTAGGTTAACTCTCCTTTATTTTGCCAGTGAGAAGCACTGGAAGAGAGGGCAAGAACTTTGGAACAATGATGAATATTGTCTCCATCAAATGGTAAACAAGCATATAAAAAACCTGTTCATCTTTGTCCATCAGAGAATAACAAGTCAAATCTTCATTTAGATTCTATTTCATCTTAAATAGAATGATTTTCATCAAGAGTACAAAAAATGCTAGCAAGGATCTGGTGTAAAAGAAACCCTTATATGATGTGAATATGAGATATGAGCATCAATTCACATAATCAATGTAATATCAGTATGGAGATTGCTACAAAAACTAAAACTAAAAAAAAGGTATCATACAGCTCTATCACTTTTTGTTGTATAGCCAAAGGAATTAAAATCAACAAGAGATATTTGCTTGTGGTACATGTACACAATGAAGTGTTAGTTATGTAGAAGAACAAAATTCTGACACTCACAGGAAAATTGATGAGACTGGAAATCTTCATCTTAAGTGAAATGAGCCAGACTCAAAAAAAAGTGTCATAAACATTTCCTAATATGTGGAATCCAGGAAAAAAGTAAAACGGTATAAAATTAGAAAGGCTATTATTTGACAAGAAATAAGCTGGAGGACAGAAGAATGTATAAGAGTGGGTGCTTTTTATGCATCTATGTAAATAAGAAAAAACATATTTTGCAATATTAATATTTTTAAAGGTAGTAGAAATACAACAGAACAAGACAGAACAAAGCCAATTGAGACAGTGCAGTAATTTGGTACAGAAATTCACAGCAGGTTACCGGGATAACAGTAATAGGTTCCATAGTATATCTCATTATCTTCACAATAGTTGTCTAGTTAATTAGGTATAGAAAACTCAAAGCAAAGACAGAACATTATATAAAATCAATTGAAAGAGAATATTGAATAGAGTAAAGCAATTAATCATAATGAAACAAGACTGAAAACAACATTTGATTTCAAAGAGAAGATAAAGGAGACCCCATATTTGCTATATTGCATACAGTCATCCTACCAAGAGATGCTCAGATCTCTTTCTTCAGTTGCTAACAGGAGGGGAGGAGTTTGGGATGTTAGATTACAAGCCCATGCATCATTTGACTCACAGGAGACACTACTGGATCTCTTCTTGGCTCACGCTGGAGGAAGATGCTTACCAAGAAGGTGATGAGCAAATTGCTTTGTGCAGCCTCCTGGGTTCCACCATGGCCCTGGCTGGATCTTGGGGGTGGATCTCTGGTTCTCCTCTTGGCTCATGGCAGAGGAAGGCACTTACCAAGAGGATGGTGGGTGAATTGCTTTTTTGTGCTGCCTTCTGGGTTCCACCCTGTCCATGGCTGGATCATGGAGATGGCTCTCTGGTTCTCCTCTTGGCTCACACTGGAGGAAGGCACTTTCCAAGAGTGTGGTGGGAGAATTACTACATTGTGCAGCCTCCTTGGTTCCACCATGGCCATGGCTGGATCTTGGGGGTGGCTCTCTGGTTCTCCTCCTGGCTCAAACTGGAGGAAGGCACTTACTAAGAGTGTGACAGGTGAATTGCTTCTTTGTGCAGCCTCCTGGGTTCTACCATGGCTATGGCCAGGTCTTGAGGATGGCTCTCTGGTTCTCCTCTTGGCTCACACCAGAGGAAGGCACTTACCAAGAGGGTGGTGGGTGAATTGCTTCTTTGTGCTGCCTCCTGGGTTCTGCTATGGCCCTTGTAAGACCTGGGGTTCTCTTTCATATTAATACTAACTATATATCTGAATATCTATATGAAAAATTCTTCAATGTGTCTGAAAAGAAATGACAAGCAGATACCAGTGAACATTAAAAATTGTACCACAAAAGGTATTTTGGTAATGTATATTCAAATTTAAAACATTCATGCTTCCAAATTTTGGAGATTATACTACAGAAATACTAAGCAAAAGGATAAAGATACTGTTATGTTTTGGGTCTGGATGTCTCCTCGAAGTCCATTGAAAGATTCCTAGGTATATTAACTAAATTCAGTAATGTAGCTGGATACGAAATCAACGCTAAAAAATCAATAGCATTGAGGGAAGAAGTCAAGATGGCCAATCAGTGAGCAGCAAAATACAAAGCCTCCTGGGAGAAACAACTCATATGCCAGAATAAAACACCCTGGAGAGACCCAGACAGAGGGAGATGGATCCTTTTGACACAGGAAGAAATTAAAATGTAAAAAAGCTCATCAAATACTTCAGGACTACAACTGAAATAGCTAAAAATGATGGGACACAGCATTTTTGCTATGACCCACCAAGTTTGTGACTGCCTGAATTTGCACCAGCTTGAATCCATGCCAGCCGGCATAGCTGCACAAATTCATTCCCGCTGGCACTCACAGGAAACACAGCAGTGCTGAAGTTGGGGGTTAGTGAACCCAAAAGAGACCAGAGCCGGCAAAGGGACCTTCATTAATCTACAGTCAGTGCTGGGGATAAGACCTTCCCCATGGGAAGGATGCAACCAAATGGGAGACGTGTTGGAATTCGGCAGGAAGAGCTGGAACTGGGAGCAACTGTGACTTCCGTTGGTTTCTCCCTCCCCTAGAGCAGATTCATGGGATTTGTTTAGACTGGGCCATGCCCCTGGCAAGGACCCAATGAGCCATCCAAAATCGATTCCCTGCACCTAGCACACACTAACTGGGTGAAGGCCCCTGAAGTTTGGCTGGCCTGGTGGGGAGGGGTAGGCAGGAAGAAGGCGGAGGTCCCTCACCAGTGTGCTTTGGAGGAACCAAGGCCAACAGGGAAGGGATCTGAGACTGGCACTGAACACCTGTGTGGAGGAAGCCTGGATCATGGCAGGAGAGAGAGGCAAGAGGAGGCCCACATCCCAGAACCCTGAGAGCAATGATCTTGGAGAGGGAAAAACAAGGGAGACAGAGGGCTGCAAACATGCAACATCAGACATGGCTTCAATGGACATTAAGAGATATCTTCAGGACCTTGTAGAAGAGCTCAAAACTAAAATATTAAATCAGATAAAGCAAGATATGAGTGGAGAAATAAAAGAAATGCTCTCAGGAAGCATCTCTCAGGAAGATACAGATGGAAGAAAGGAAGAACACAAAAAAAGGAGAGAAACATTTGATAAAGAATATAAAGAAAATATAGAATACATGAAGCAGATTTAAAGAGACTACCAAGAAATTAAAAATATCATTGAAAGCTGGCAAAACACCTTAAAAGAGACTAAGGATAGACTATCAAAACTTGAAGACAGGTTTGCAATGTCAGATCATGAAAGGAAAGAACTCTTAAAAATAAAAAGGAAACAGGCAGCAACAACACAAAGGCTAGAAGATGACAAGACAATCTACAATTTAAGAATAAGAAATGTGAATGAAGAATCAGGAATACATACAGGTGAATTACAAAGGCTATTAACAGAAATAATTAATGAAAACTTCCCAAGCACAGGAAATGAAAATGACATTTGGTTATGTGAGGCATACAGAACTCCAGCCACCTACAACAAAAACAGATCTACAACCACACATATAATAATCAAGGTACCAGAAATTCAATATAAAAACAGAATATTAAAAGCCACCAGAGAAAAGAAACAGATTACCTATAAAGGTAAGCCAATCAGGATCACGGCTGACTTCTCAACACAGACCATCAGATCAAGAGCTTGGAGCGAAGTATTCCAAGATTGGAAAGAAAATAACCTTCAGCCCAGATTGATGTATCCTGCAAAACTGTCAATAGAAATAAATGGAGAAACAACATGCTTCCATGACAAAGAGGAAGTGGGGGAGTTTGTGACCACCAATCCAACTCCACAAAGAATACTGAAGGACATTCTAGAGAGAGAAAAAAAATACCAGGATTTTAGGAACAGTGGCAGAAAGGCCCCAATGAGTGGGGCAGGCAGTAGAATGTAGGAGAAAAGTAGACAAACAAAGGCAGAAAAATAGCATAGCAGAAATGAGGCAGAGAAGGATGGCTAGAATCTCTAACATAGATGGCCTTGATACACTATATTGTTAATGCACCAGGATTTAAAACCCACATTGCTCACACTACTCTGCTTAGATGTATTATATTCTGTTCCAGTCATTCTACCTGTACTAGATTTGAGGGTACAAACAGTAATCCCAAAAACAACAGGATATAGTACGATAATCATCCTCAATTTCCTATTAAGTCAATCTAAAGCTCAGTAAAACCTATTCTGTTTTACCATGACTGATTGTAATCAAATCTTGTTTGTTGGATCACTGTTTTGTGTTGATAGATTTTATTCAAAGCTGTGACAATTTATAGTATCAAGACTGAGAGCATAGGCAACTGCACTTAATATGACAAGATTCACTAGAATATCCACTCTGGTTTGATTATTACATGCATTTGAAGTTTTATACTGTCTACAATGTTTTATTTTTACTAATATTGTTATGTAATGCTATTTTCAATTATACTGCTATATTCATTTATGCCTGATGATATAGACAATTCTATTGAAGATAATAAGAAACAACACAGTAATCATTGTAGATCTCGTTGTACTGTGGTTTTATATGGCTTTTTGGTTTCATGTTTTTAGAGGAATTTGTTTTGTTTTGTCTTGCTATGTTTTGGTTTTCCCTCTAATACAGAAAGGATAGAAATACATGTAGAGACTCATGCATGCATAGCTTTTTAAACTCTCACAGTTTGAATATCTACTTTGCATGCTTTAATTTTGTAACTTGAACAACTATTTCTAAGAGGACAATATGTAATTTATCAACTAGAGATTTCTTATTTTTTTTGAAATTCTGTATTGTCACTACCATTTACATGCTTTTGTTTCTCTTTAAATAAAAAAGGAAAAAAAGAAGATAAAGAAAAATATCAATAGAATTACTATCAAGAAACAAACTCACTGAGACATAAATAAGAAAAGCCACACTTTGTCAAAAACATTGAATAAAATACTTATGAATCAATCTAACAAAAGAATTAAAACACCTATTCAGCAAAAATTATAGTACCATGAAAAAAGAAATTGATGAATATCTGAGAAAATGGAAAACCATTTCTTGCTCATGGTTAGGGAGAACAAATATTATGAAAATGGCCATTCTCCACCAACATACCACAGAGATCTAGAGAAATCACTCCCAAAATTCATCTGGAACCAGAAGAGAACTAGAATACCAAAGGCAGTTCTAAGCAGCAAAGCCAAGGCAAGAAGCATCAAAATCCCTGACTTGAAGTTATACTACAAAGCTACCAAAATAAAATCAGCAGGGTACTGGAATAAAAAGAGTTGAAGGTCAATGGAATACACTAGAAGATAGAAGTACGAACACATTCAACCACCTTATCTTTGATAAAAGGGCCAAACACATCCACTGGAAGAGCAATAGTCTCTTTAATAAATGGTGCTGGAAAAACTGACTATCCATATGCCAAAAACTAAATCTAGAACAATGCCTTTCACCATGTACTAAACTAAAATCTAAATGGATCAAAAATCTAATTATTAAAACAGAAACACTAAATCTGTTGGAAGGCAAAGTAGGTAAACATCTCGACGTAGGGGTAGGTAGAGAATTCATGAACAAGAAGCAAACTGCATGGGAAATACCTCCCAGAATCAATAACTGGGATCACAATTTTTTAAAGAGATTCTACATGTTGAAAGAAATCTCCAACAGACTGAAAAGAAAACCCACAAAATGGTAAAGAATATTAGTGAACTGTCCCACAGACAAAAGACTTCTATCTAGAACTTACAAAGAATTAAAAAAAAATCAGACCCCTGAAATTCAAAGACCAAATCCCAAATGGGCATCTGAGATGAAAACACAGTTCTCAGATGAAGAAATATGAATGGCTAATAAATACATGAAAAAATGTTCATCATCATTAGTCATTAGAGTAATGCAAATTAAAACCACACTGAGATTCCATCTCACTCCAGAAAGAATGGTCAGGATCAAGAAAACTGCCAACAACAAATTCTGGAGAGGCAGTGAGGAAAAAGGAAAAGGGAACTCTTCTGCGCTGGTGGTAGGAGTGTAGAGTGGTGCAACCAGTGTGGAAGTCAGTCTGGAGATTCCTCACAAAGCTGGGATTGGAAGTCCCATTTGACCCAGCTCTTCCACTCCTAGGCATATTCGCAGAAGACCTGAAAACACCATACCACAGTGATATATGTGCACCCATGTTTATAGCGGCACAATTTGTAATAGCCAGATCTTGGAAACAACCTAAGTGCCCATTAACTGAGGAATGCATAAAAATTTTTTGGCACTTTTATACAATGGAGTACCACTCAGATATAAGGAATGATCACATTGACATATTTATAAATAAATGGATGCAACTTGAAACCATACTCATAAGCAGAATAAATCAAATTCACATGTGTCAATACCATACAGTCTCCCTATTGTACGAAATGCTAAGAATGCATAAGATTCTGTGGTAACCATGGCTCACCATTATATTGCTTTGAAGCCTTTTAATATTTTCATTCATTGGTTGGAATGGTTTTATTCTTTTTTGTTTGACCTTATTACATGTAATGGCATGAACAGCTGCTTTGGAGAAAACAATACATTATGGCAGCCATTGCTGATTTAATATCATCTTGATCTGAAGTCCTACCATGCTTTTATTCTTCTATTTCCATTGATTCTATCATGTTGTATCTTATTGTATTTTAATATGTATGTTAGTATAAACAAATTTTTATGGAAAATGACATATTATAGTAGCCATTGTTCATCTTCTTTTATTTGTTCCAGAATGCCTTGTAATTGTTTCATTCTCTTGAATGCTTTTATACTCTTTTATGTTTTATATTATTGTGTGTGAAACTATGCTCAACTATTTCAAAGAAAGTGATATTATGGTATCTATTGTTGATATCCAATTGTCTTGTTGTGAAGTGCTGTATTGCTTGTATTGTTCTCTTCTGGTATGCTTTATTCTGTCCTCTTTTGTTTTATTCTCTCTAAAATAAAATTTTATAGAATGGAATACTCTGCATACATCTACTAAGTCCATTTGTTTACAGGAATGGTTCAGTTCTATTATTTCTTTGCTGAAATTTTGTCTGATTGATCTATCTCTTTGTGACAATTGGGTATTAAGTTTCCCTATTACAATTGTATCCTTGTGTATTTGGTTTTTTATGTCTATTACTTTTGTCTTATGTAGCTGGATGTTCCATGCATATATAATTTTTAGTTCTTCTCCTTGAATTTTTTTATTTAAAGAAAAAATATTTTGAAACAGAAAGAGGGTACAAATGATACAAAATCTCAAAAACAAAACAAAACAGAAAAATAAAATTAGTAACCAGTAAGAAATCACTAGTTGATAATTACATATTTTCCTTTTTGAAGTGGTTGTTCAAGTTTCAAAAGTAAAGCCTACAAAGTGGATATCCATACAGTGAGATGGTAATCAGTTTTGTTCATCCATCCAACTAAAACTTCAGCAAAATGGTTATTAATCCCACACACTCAAACATACATGCAGTTATATTCTTTAGAATAATTCCTTTTTCTCTCTTTTTTTCTTTATAATAACAATAATCCATTCTCATAAACTACTTAGAAGTTCTAAACATGTATATGTCTATAAACATATACCTACCCTTTCTGTATTAGAGGGAGAAACAAATCAAAACAAGTCAACAATACAAATTCCTAGAGAAACATGAAATGGAAAGGACATATAAAACCACAATACTAGGTGATCTATGGTAGTTATTATGATGTCTCTTGTTATTTTCAATAAAATTATCTATGTCATCAAACATAGTATAAACTTAGCATTGCTTTACACTATTAATAAAATCTAAACATTGGAGACATTATAGGACTTCAAAGGCAGTTAACAATAAAAGCAGAATGGGTATCCCATTGAATGCTGTCATCTTCAGAGTAGTTGCCCCTGTTCTCAGACTCGACACTCTCAAGCACACCAGATTCAAATAAAATCAGTCAAGATAAAACAGTGATACAACCAATCTTCTCTGTCTTATCTCTGCTATGCTATTTTTTCTGTCATTGTTGTTTGTTTACTTTTCTTGTTCATTCCTCTGTCTGCCCCTTTCTTTGAGGCCTTTCTGCCACTGTTCCTGGTGATTTTCTTCTCTCTCTCTAGAATGTCCTTCAGTATTCTTTGCAGGGTTGGATTGGTGGTCACAAACTCCCCCAGTTCCTCTTTGTTGTGGAAATATCTTGTCTCTTCATTAATTTTGAGAGACAGTTTTGCAGGGTACATCATTCTGGGTTGGAAGTTATTTTCTTTCAGGGTTTGGAATATTTCACTCCAAGCTCTTCTTGATTTGATGGTTTGCATTGAGAAGTCCACTGTGATTTTGATGAGTTTTCCTTTATAGGTAATCTGTTTCTTTTCTCTGACTGCTTTTAATATTCTGTTCTTGTGATGGATTTCTGGGATCCTGATTATTATATGTCTGAGTGTAGATCTGTTTTGGTTGTAGCTGGCTGGAGTTCTATATGCCTCATTTATCTGAACTTCACTTCCGTTACCTATGTTTGGGAAGTTTTCCTTAATTATTTCTGTGAATAGACTTTTTATTTCATTTGTATTTGTTGCTGCATCTTCCTTCACATATTTTATTCTTAGGTTATAAATCCTCTTGTCATCTTCTAGTCTTTGTATCATTGCTTCCTGGTTCCTTGTTATTATTAAGAGATCCTTCCTTTCATGATCATATGTTGCAAATCTATCTTCAAGTTTTGAAAGCTTGTCTTTAGTTTCTGTTAAGAAGTTTTGCCAGGTTTCAATGGAGTTTTTAATTTCCTGATATTCTCTTTGGATTTGTTTCATATATTCTAGATTTTGTTTATATTCTTCTTCAAAGGCTTTTCTCCTTTCTCTGGGTTCCTCTATTCTTTCATTTGTGTCTACTTGAGGATTACCCAGGACTTCTTTTATTAATCTTCTTATATCTTGCTTCACCTGAGTTAGAATTTCAGATTTAAATTTGTCAATGAGGTCATGGAGGTATTTCTTTATTTCCAGTGAGGCTGTATCTGATGTTACAGGTTTGCTGCTCTCAACCTCCTCTGCATTTACCTCTGCTGATTTCACTTTCCCTGGTTCCGCAGTTGGATACCATTTGCTGTTTCTCTGTCTTGTCATGTTTTCAGCCCCCTTCAGACAGGTGGGTGGTGGAGGTCTCTGAGCCTTTCTTATTGCTTACAGTTTTTTCTGCAGTGCACTGGCTAGGTAGTGGTGCCCCCTAGTTGGCTGCAGTTCTGCAAGGTGCAGGCTGAGAGCCAGCTCCTCCCCCTATGAGAGTCAACCAGTTTATGCTTCAGCAAGTTTGTGTGTTCCCTGGTGATGCCAGTGGCTCACAGCAGCCTTGTCTCCAGCTATTGGGTTTCAACCAGGGGCCTGGCCCAGCCCAAGCAGATCCCACCAATCTGCTTTGGACTAGCAGTCATGGAGGGACTCCACCTTGGGTTTTGATTCAAGCCGGCCCTGCCCAACTCAAAAATGTTGTCTAGCCAGTCCTCCCACTCTGGGGAATCCAGTTCCTGTCACTCAACAAAGTTCACACAGCTTGCAGCTCGACTGTCTATTTCCACTCCCTGCCACAGGGCCTTGTCCAGCCGAGGTTCTGGAGCTCATCAACCCCCGCTCTCAGCAGGGCTGCGATCTCAGCTCTATCCGGAGTTGCCTGACTCTAAGGTGTTCCATTACAGCGACTGGGGCTTGTCCAGCTCCAGCCCTCCATCCATGCTTCTTCTTCTTCTTTCTTTCTTTTTTTTTTCTTTTTCCTCAGTTTCTTCCTGGTTCATGGGAATTCCTCTCTTTTTGTCTGGCTTTCTCCATGTTGTCAGATTCCGGCTTCTGAGTTCTTTGTTTTGTTTTGTTTTGTTTTGTTTTGTTTTGTTTTTTCAGAGAGGCTCTCTTATCGTGCCACCACTCAGTTGGTCATCTTGCAGTCTGCTTGAATTTTTACACTGACAAGTATGTAGTGACCTTCTTTATCTCTTTTAATCATTTTAGGTTTGAAGTTCATGTTGTCTGCAAATAAAATAGTTACTTCTGCTTTTTTCCAGGTTCCTGTTGCATGGAATACTATTTTCCATCCTTTGACTTTTAATCTTTGAGTTTCCTTTTGGGTCAGATATGTTTCTTGTATACAGCATATTGTGGAATCTTGTTTCTTGATCCATCCTGTCAACTTACTTCTTTTAATAGGTGAATTGAGCCCATTTACATTTATGAATATAACTGATATGTACTGGCTCAACTTTGTTGTGTTTTGTTCCTGCTGTTGGTTTATGATTTTTCCCCTTGTTTAATTGCTTGCCCTGCCTGGTTGTTACTCTCTGTTGTTGTTCTGGAAATTGTGGTCATTTTTATCTCTATCTAATAAGTCTTTCAGTACTTGAAATATTTCACTCCAAGTTCATCTTTACCTGAAAGTTTGTGCTTAAAACTCTGCAGTGATTCTAATAGGTTTTCCTTGATAGATGAGTTGTGTATTTTCTCTAACATCTTTTAGTATTCTGTTTTATGCTGCATGTCTGGGATCTTAATTATTATATGTTTGGGTGTAGATTTATGTTGGTTGTGACTGTTTGGTTGTCTATATGCCTCACTTATCTGCATATAAGATTTTTCCACATGTTTGGAAAATTTTCTGCTATTACATCTGTGAATAGTTTAGTTATGTCCTTTGCGTTGACACCTGCATCTTCATTGATGCCTATTAATCTTATGTCATTTCTCTTGGTATCATCTTGAAGCTGTTGTATTGTCATTTCACATTACTTTATTGTTTTTAAAAGTCCTATTCTTTCATGATTGCCTACTGTGATCATGTCCTCAAGGTCTGAAATTCTATCCTCAGCTTCACTTAAACAGTTTTGCCAGATTTCAATAGAATTTTTTGTTTCTTGGTTGAATTTTTTCTTGGATTTAGCTTATTTTCTGTATTGTTCATTCAAATTTTCAATCTTTTTCCCATGCTCCTGTATTATCTTTATCTATTTATTCTCTATTTATGTTGAACAAGTCATTTACTTAGGTTGTTACATCTGCCTTTAGGTGAGAAACTATTTCTAATATGATATCCTCTATAGCCTCATGGATTTCTTTACTTTACTTGCTATCTTTTCAGAGATTTGTGGTGTATGACTTTTAAAATCCTCTATTTTGATGTCTCTTGTACATGCTCCTGATGAACTAGATGTTTGACATCACATTTTACTTTTTGTTTTGTCATTTTTACCTCTCAGGCTAATATTTCGTCTTTCAATCCCAATAGTCTCAACTGTCGGTAGCATGTATCTTAGGGTCCTACTGTGTGGTTGATGTTTGTTTAATTTCCGGATACCACAATGAAGAGGATGGTCAGTCACCTGAATTCCTCCTGCAGGACCTGTTGGGTGAGTCCTATATTATTTCTAGGCCAACTAGCCAAGGTGTATTGATGTAAATCAACCCTTAGTTCCCGCTGTTATTAATCTCCCTGCCTATAGTTTTTGTCTTGGCTGGGACCCTACTGTCACTGAGTATCTCATAAGCCCTTTTAATTTTCTCCAGATTGAGGAGAGGCCTTATTGGCACCCTCCTCAACCTATCTGATGTTCTCTGTGTGGAGGAAGGACTCACCCACACTCTTGCCAAGCTCGCCAAGGTTCTACAGTTGGAGGGAGCTTCACTACTGCTCCTGTTTACCCAATGAAGACCTCTTTTTGGAACAAACTTACCACACTTATGGAAGCCTGCTGAGGTCTTCTGTTTGGGTAAGGGCTTACTGAGTCTCTCATCAACCCAGCATAGTTAATCCACTGCAGTCCAAGGTCCTGGAAGGATAAGTGCAAGTCAAAGATCAACAGCAATACTAAGTCTGGTAGTTGAGCAGTCCCCAATATCCTTTCACAGAGTTCAGTAATTTTCAACATACAGATGTTCTACTCCTTTTGTTAGATTGATACCTAAGTATTTCAATTTTTGGATGGTAATGTGATAGGTGGGGTTTCCCTAATTTCTCTAAGTGAGTTTGTTGTTTGTGTATAGGATTGATATTGACTTTTGTATGTTCACTATTTCCAGCTACAGTGCTGAATTATGCTATTAAATCTGGAGGTCATTTGTTGGAGTTTTGGGGGGTCTTCTCTGTAGAGCATCATATCATCTGAAAATAAGGATAATAAAACTTCTTTCTTTCTTTCTTTCTTATTCCTTTTATTTTTTCCTCTTCTCTACCTGCTCTAGCTAATATTTCTAGACCTATATTGAATAGCAGTGGTGATATTGGATGTCCTTCTTTTGCTCCTGATTTTAGAATGAAAGCTTTCAGTTTTTGAATGTTTAATACTATGTTAAGTGTTGATTTTTCATAGATGTCTTCTATGAGGTTGAGATAAAGACTATTGTAATTTTCTGTAGGGTTTTTATCATGAGTGGGTGATGCACTTTATTAAATGCTTCTTGTGCATCTATTGCAATGATCATGTGTTTTTTGTCTTTCGTTCAGCTAATATGGAGTGTTACATTTATTGATTTGAGTATATTGAACCATCCCTGCATCTGTGTGGTGAATTCTACTTGGTGGTGGTGCATAATCTTCATTTTACATTTTGGAGTGGATTTGTATTTTTATTGCATATATATTTGTCAATAGTTCCAGAATTTTACACTAAATAAGATACACAGAAAATCTCAACTTAAAAATATTCAAGTTGAAAATTTTAACAGAAAAAAATGGACCTTGCATTTAGCTTTTTTATGTTTTACATTGTATATTACTGTCAATAGTATATATGGCTTATTTTGTTTGACTTATGCACAAATATGACTTAACATTCTTCTAGACTAGAACTGGTTTGTAAGTCAGAGATTTATGACTTAATAACTCTATTTTTCTTTTGTATAAATTATGTCTCATTAAAATAATTGAAAAGGAACTATTTTAAATGCACTCAAAATTTAAAGGAAAACATGAATATAATGAAGCAGAAAATGAAAGGTGCTAAAAGAGAGAAAGTCAAATAGATTCTAGCATTGACAAAATGCTATATCTAAATTTTAAAAGGATAACTGGTTTTGTTTAATGGCACATTAATGGCTATGTTAGTTCAGTGACTCTGATGACAAAATGATCAAAACTATTCAAGTTGAAACATAATAAGAAAACAAAACAACTGAAAAGAATAGTGCTTCATTGACTCCCAGGGTAAAATCAAGCAATTTAATGTGCATATAATTTGTGGACATGTTGTTCCTACTTTGGAGATATAAATAAAGCTGCTATGGGTTTGGGGATTTAGTTCAGCAGCATAAGTGCCTGCCTGGTAGGGGCCAGCTGGTGAGTTCAATCCACAGTACCAAAAATTAAATAAATAAATAAATAAATAAAGCTGTTATAAACATTCATATACAAAGTATTTCTGAGATTGTATTTTTCACATTCCTTACATAAATACATAGGAAGGTATTCACTTCCTATTATCTTGATTTGCAGTCCTGTATCACTTTCATTGTTTTGTTTTTATTGGTTTTTTTTGTTCTTTTTTTGTTTCATTTTAATATGTCTGATGGTATGGACAGCTATTTTGAAGATAACAAGAGGCATTATGGTAGCCATTGTTGATTTTCTATCATCTTGTATTGCATTTCTGTATCTCTTTTACTGTTTTGTATTGATTAGCTTTATTCTATTTTATTTTGTTTGGTTTTATTCCATTAAAAATTTAATAAAATAAAAGAATACCTAGGAGTAAAAATTGGTGTGTCATGTAGTAAGTGTATATTTTCCTTATAGGAAACTGATATTTCCCAAAGTTGTGCCACTCTATGTACCTACTAGCAACAAACACTTGAAAATTCCAAAAAGTGATACTCTTAATATTTGGTTATGTCAACACTTTAGGTTGTTCAAATGGGTATGCATTTATATCTCATTTTTGTTATGTATTTTATTATATATATATGTATGTATCAGTTCAGTGTATCTTTTATTTACATTTTTCTCATGACTAAATAAATGCAGCATCTTTCCAAATCTGTTTATTTGAACTTTGAAATATTTTAGTACTTGAAATACTTGGCCATTTTTAAAAATAGACTTTTCTTTTTTCTGAGTTATTAATATAATTTACACAGTTAGATTATAAGTTGTATTTTCAGGTATATGTATTAAGAATATTATCTCTTTCACATAGCTTGCATATTTATTTTTCTTTCCCTACTCTTTTAGTCCCCATTCTGGAGAGAGAATTTGGGGAGTTCAAGGCAAGTGCTTTACCACTGAACTACATGCCCCATCCCATTTTCTTAATATCTTAGAGAAAGACATCTAATTTTTGATAAAGTCCAATTTATCAAATTTTTCTTTTATGATTAATATTTGTAAGGAACAGACTCAGAAAAAGTTTGCTGAAAACTTATATTTAGACCTTTAGATTATTTTGAATTAATCCTTAAGGCAATGATTGAGATTAATTTTTCCCATATAGAGATCTAGCTATTCCAGTACCAATCTTTCAGAAGATAATTATCTTGGTACATTATAAAAAATTAACTATATTTGTATAATCTTCTGAATTCCTCATTCTATTTCATGGATCTAGATGTATAACTTTACCACAAAGTCACACTATCTTGTTTGCTGTATACATATTTATAGTTTTTTCATATTTATAGTTTTAAAAACTATAGGTATATTCATTTTATTTAATAAAGGTATATTCATTTTATTTAATATTTATTAATATTACTTAATATTTCAATATTTGGTTTAAGATAACCAAATTTCAATAATTTTCTGGCATTTCTAGGTCTTTGTTATTGCTATCTAAATTCTGGAATCACCTAATCAATTTTGACTGTAGTTTCATGGTATGCATAGATTAATTTGGGAAGAACTGATACTTCCCATTCTTTTGCAATGCCAATGATTCCACACAGGGCCACATGTATAATATGCAAGCATTTTACCACTAAGCTACACTTTTGGCCCCAGAACTGACATCTTAGTTGATTCATAGTAACTTCTTGATAATTTGCTGCATTCTGTTTGACTATATTATATTGAGGATTCTTGCATTTATGTTCATTAGGGAGATTGACCTGTAGTTTTCTTTTTTGATTGTGTCTTTCTCTGGTTTTGGTACCATGGTAACACTTGCTTCCAGGAATGATTTTGAAGGTATTATTTTCCTTTCAAATTCATTAAAGTGTTTCAGTATTAGTGGCATTAACACTTCTCAAAATTTCTTATACAACTCATCAGTGACTCTCAGGACCTGGGTGTTGTTGTAGGTGGTGGTGGTAAGTTTTAAATTACATTTTCTATTTCATTAACTGATATCAGGTCATTTAGATATTTTATATCTTTTTGCTTGGTTTTGGCAATTCAAATATGTCTATAATCTGTTCACTTCTCTGTTTTTCCTTCTAGTAGTACTTATGATCTTCTGGATTTCTGCAGGATCCATTGTGATTTGTCACTTTTCACTCCTAATTGCTTGAATTTGAGTCTACTCTTTCCTCTTTTTGATGAGGTTGGCTAGGGTTTTATCAATTTTATTTAATATTTCAAAGAACCAACTATTCAATCATTACTTCTTTGTGTTGTTTTCTTAAGCTCAATTTCATCCATTTCTGCACTAACCTTCATAATTTGCTCCCCTGTACGAGCTTTTGGTTTTACTTGTTTTTGAGTTTCTACATTAGGTAGTATATCTTAGCTTATTCTGTTTTCCTGATGTGAGAATTCACTGTTACAAATTTTCCTTTTTTGTACTACTTTTATATCATTCTATAAGTTTCAGTATGTTACATCAGCATTATCCTTAAAACATCGATACTGTTTAATTTCTTCTTTAATTTCATCTGTGACACATTGTTCAGAAGGACATGGTTTAATTTCTGTGTGTTTATATAGCTTTTTGGTTTATTTTGCTGTTGATTTCCAATTTCATTCACTATGGATAGGTAATATTCATGGGGCAATCTCAATTATGCTTCATTTACTTAAGCTTATTTCATGGAGCAATATGCAGTCTATTTTTGAGAACCTCCTCATAGAAGCTTAGAAAAAAAGCATATATCAGTGTTGTGGAATGGAATACTCTGTAGTTATCTACTAAGCCTATTTGCCTACTGGTTTGGCTCAATTGTAATATTTGTTGATTTTTTTATCTAGTTGATCTATGCATTTGTGAGAGTGGGTTATTATGTTTCTCTGCTACAATGTATTTAGTGATTATTTAAGTTATTATATTTGTTAGTGTTTGTTTTATATATTTGTGTGCATATATATTTATTATTGTTATCTATTCTTCTTGGATTTTTTTTCCTTAACAAGCATGTGGTAATATTTTGATTAGTCTTGACTTGAAGTTTACAAGTTTACATTTTCTTCCAATATGTTAGCTACCCCTGCTTCTGTCTGGGAATTTGTTTATGAATGAATTCTGTTTGTTGAATATATCACATTGTATCTGGCTTCTTGATCCATTCTTCCCTGCTGTTCTTTCTGTTAATGAACAGAGATCATTGACATTGATGGCTATTGATACAGCAACCAAACTCCACACCAAGAACCAGAACATACACTGAGAGGTTGACATGAGTGGTTTTAAACAAAGGAAGCAGAAGTGGCACTTTACTCAGTGGACCAGGGCAAGGTGTGCAGGGCAGGGCTGAACAGGGTTTTTATCAATAGTTAAAAGGGGGGATAGCTATTGTTCAGTCATGGGCTGATAGCTGTGCATGGCTCATGTACTTTCTATGTAATATGTGTTTCTCTGGAGGAGGTTGGCAGTGGGGCTCTCCATTACAGGGTGTATTTCATTGTTCTTGTGGTTAGGGACTTGTAACCTCACAATGGACCTTTAGTGGGGGGTGGCTGATCACTGTTGGCCAGATCTATCATTTAGATTATTTATATATATATATATATTTATGTGTGAGATAGGGAGATTCCGTCTTTTCTGGCTGATGGTGGGTTCACCTGTTGAGAGCAGTGCCATCATTAAAATGAGGCCAAAGATTATCAGGGGCCTACAAAGGGAATTAAACATGGGCCTAGAGAGTTCCAGAGGCTAAATGGGGTATGCTTTGTTTGCCCCCCAAAAAGCAGCACACTTTTTGAGTTGGTCAATTTTTTCTGAATGATTCCAGCTTGGTTAAATAATAACAAACTTCTCCCAAGAACAGACAGGTACCCCCTTTTTCAGATGTTAAAAGGTCGAGGGCCCTGCAGAGTCACACAAGCCAATTTCTATAGTTGTCCATTTAACATCTGGATAGTCTCAGCTGTGTGGGAAAAATCACCCTTCAGTTTATTACTCATGGTGTAATAGGTCCCCAGAAAAGTTCCCAAACTTGCACCCCCCATGAAGCTCCCAAAAAAGGCCATGACTAAGATAAAAGTTACATGTAATGAGCTAGTCCAGTGGTGAAAGGTATGGAGAAAAGTCTAGAATTTAGTATCAGTGAAGACCATGAAGTTGGGTGCCAACTGTATCGCAGTGCATAGCTTCTGTTGAGAGAAACATCAGTAAACACATTGATCACAGAGGAGAGTGTTTTGGTTACTGTTATCTTGACAGACCACAGATGGGGGTGTCATAGTGTGATTACAAGGAAGGTATGTAGTGGCAGAAGTCCCTATGCTTGAGAAGTTAAAATCAAAGGGGAAGCTTAGCAGTTGTACATCTTAGGCCATGGGGTGGTTGTCTGTGGAAGAACAGAGAACTGAGAAGTTACTAGTTGGAAGTCACTAGTGTAGACTTCCAGAGTGAGAGGCACATCCAGCAGTCAGGCTATGAATAATTAACAGCAGTCTTTATGAAGACAATTGTGCTGGTTACAAAAGCAGAAATGTTTACAGGTTGAAGATTGAGTAAGGTGGTCAGGGTAGGGGGTTCTATTAGAGCCCAGGTAACATGCAGGAACCCACATAGCTCCTTCCTCAGCACATCAATCCAGACTGACAGTGTGACCTGATACTTTCAGGCCTCCAAATCTGGGTTTAGGATAGTAAGGTTTAAAGGGTTACAATGATGTAAAGGATGTTTTGGCTTGGGATTGAGGCACTTGAGTTGGACTTTGACATCATGGATGCCAGTGCAGGGGCCTGCAGTAGTCTGTATCAGATGTTGGTGAATGCCTGGCAAACTGCCTTTGGGTCATCCCAAATGGCTTTTTCAATAGATCCACAAATTGCCTGATAAAGGGTTTGGTCAGCAGGGCAAAGTTAGGGGTCTACAGCCTAAAGAAGTTTGTTAGCCCCAGGAAAGACTATATTTGAAATTTTGTGTGTGGCATAAGCAGGGCACAAAGTGCTTTTTTTCAGTCTATGGTGAGGTCTTTTGAGGAGGGAGTGAGGCTGAAGCCTAGATATGTAACTCTTGGATGTGAGAGCTGTCCCTTGTCTTTTGAGACCCAATACCCCAGGGGAAGAGTGGTATGGGTGTAAAAGTTTTCTAATGAGGGACTACAGAGCAAGAAATAATCTATGTACTGGAGGAGGGTGCTTGAGTAGAGGTCTAGATTTGCTAGATCAGCTGTGAGTGCTTGGCTAAAGTAATGTGGGCTGTCTCAAAAACTTTGCAGGAGGACCATCCAGGTGAGCTGTTGGGTAGTTTTTAGTATTGGGTCCTCCTAGATGAAAGCAAATAGAAGTTGGCATTTGGGATGTAAAGGAATGGTGAAGAAACTGTCTTTAAGGGTTAAGACAGTGAAATGGGTGGTGGACAGGGGCATGTTGCTAAGCAACGTGTATGAGTTGGGAACTATTTGGGTGACAGGGCAGATGGCTGAATTGATTTGTCTAGATCCTGTACTAGCCAATAGGTCCCATTTGGCTTTTTGAAAGGTAAGATGGGGAGTTGTATGGCGACTGCTCAAGGATGAGCAGTTGGGCCTGGAGAAGTCTATTGATTACAGATTTCACTCCCAAATGATGTTGGTGTGAGATAGGGAATTGGGGCTGATTTTGGAAAGTGGAAGAATGTTGGAGATCACTACGATGTGGCTCTGAGCAGGATTTAAATTTTACTAATTGGCTTTCTATGTTTATCTGTGAGTCTGTCCTAGGCCTCGGCCCCTTGCCTGGCGATGGGAGCTGCTGATTCATAGTAAGTGAACCTCTATGAATCACTGATCCTGACTGAGATCTGTATTGATCTAAGAGTCTGGAGACACCTCAAAGGGCAAGATAAGGCCACAGCTGTGGACACTTGGCTCCTACCTCAATTAACAAGCTAGAGAAGGCAGGTGGAGGAATTTTCCCCTACCATAAATATTATCCTGGAGATAGAACAGTTATCCTAAATTGGCATAATTTACTACTTGGAGAAGTCTTTGAAGACTCCCAAGGTCCTGCTCATTGCCTGAACTTTCTTCAGTTTCTTCACCCCTTGTTGGACCTATAAAAAGTTACTGATCCAGAGAAGTTGTTGTCTTAGCCCTCAGATCCTTGAGCTTAATTAAAGAGTTTTGATCCTCCTAATGCCCTGAAATCACACTGTCTCATTTTATTTAACCTCTGCCGTACACTCATTTGGGAGATCAGAGATCTAGGTCAGGACCCAGTAGAAGGGTTTAGCAGATGTACTTGAACAAGTGGGAGGTGGCTGGCTATCCATGGTAGGGAAGTGTCCCAGACTTGGGAGTCTATCTTACCCCAAGTAAAATAGGCACTTGGTGGCTAGAAGGCATCCCAGACAACTGTGCTCACTTTATCAGGTAACTTGGGCAGGAGCATTAAAATAAGGGAAGGGGCAATGTGTTTGGGGAAGGAAAGTGTGACCTGGAGTGTGGATAGGGCATCTCCCCCCAGGAAAGCTGTTGGGCAAGAGGGTATGATCAGAAAGGAGTGAATAAATAATTCCCCAGAAGACAAGTTAGGGGAAATGGCTTTCCACTCCCACCACTGATAGCTGAGAGGAAAATGTTGGCACCCAACAACTAGGGAGGATCAACCAGGAGGCTCCCATATTGATAAGCAAAATGACTGGCTTACCTGCCACAAGTATCCTCACCCTGGACTCTGCAGATGACAGATGGATGTCATTACCATCTTGGGCAGGTGATGTGGAGCTCAGGCCCCATCAGTTGGCATCCTCATCTCTCACTAGTCTCAACAGGCCCAGAAGCAGAGCTAGATTAGAACTCTGAGGGGGCTTTTTGGAAGTGGTGCCTTTTTACTTTTTCAGGAATGGGCAATCCATCTTCCAACAGCCATTTTGATTACATTTAGGAGAAGGCTTTAAGGAAGATCGGTGGTTTGGACATTTCTTTGCCCAGTGGCCCTCTTTGCCACACTTGAAACAAGGGCCAGGAGGGCTGTTTTGTGAAGCTGAAGACTGAGTGTTGTATCATGAGGGTGTTGTATCATGAGGGTGGCAGCCACTAGGAGCTGGCATTGATGTGTTGTTTGAGCCAATTTTTCCTCCTCGTTGGATTCCTCCCTGTTATTGAAGACCTTAAAGGCCAGAAAAAGTAAGTCTCAGAGGGGAGTATGGGGGCCACCCTCAAGGCATTTGAGTTTGTTTTTTATGTCTGGTGGTGATTGAGGGATAAAGTAGGAATTGACTAAATGTTGCTCCTCCTCCGAGGTGGGATCCAGAGAGGTGAATTTTTCAAGAGCTTCTGAGAGTTGGGACAGGAAGGAGATGGGATTTTCACTGTGGGATTTCTATGAGTTTATCCCAATTAACAGCCCTATGGGCACATTTTTTGAGTCTCGCTATGAAGCAGAGTAGCATGCAATCCCTGGACATGGACCCAGCCACTGTAGGCTAATAGTTCCAATCTGGGTCAGTGTTGGGGACTTCTTCTGAACCTGGGGGAAAGGTTAGGTTCCTCCATCTGGCTTCATCAGCATGATTTTGTGCCACCAGCAATACAACCTATTTTTCTTTGGGAGTTAGGGTGAAGGGTACAAGAGTGTAAATGTCTTCCCAGGTGAGTTGATAAGAGTGGGTTATGTGTATGAACTCCTTGGTATATTTTTGGGGCTCACTCATAAAAGGCCCATGTCACTGTTCAAGATGAGACAGATTGCTAAGGGACCAATGGTTATGTACCTAAATGAGCTCCTAAAGCCTGCTACTTGGTGGATGGGGAAAAGACCAGTAGAGCCTCCCAGCAAGGGGGCCTGAGATTGGGTGCAGGATGCTGGGGATGGGGACAGTCTTGGTGAGGAAGTGGTGACCAGGGCAAGTCATCGTGAAAGGTAAGGTCAGAGTTAGTGTTTGGGAATGGAGGGAGCAAGGAAGGGCTGGAATGTGGTTCAACATAAGGGGGGCAAGGAGGAGTATCATCCCATTTACCATTGAGGCGGCAAAAGCCATCCAAGTTATATAAAATGTTGAAAACGAGAGTACTTGAAGGGAGCTAAATTGACCAGTTATCAAGTTTATACTGGGGCCAGACAGGTTGGCTCAGGAAGATGAGACATTGCGTTTTATTTCAGTGAATCCCAAAAGTTTATTGAGAACTATAGCTAAGCATTGAAGTACAGAGGTGTTAGTCAGATCAAGAGGGAGAGATTCACCATAATGGCCACTAGGTGGAGAGTAAGACCAAAGAAGCTGAGGACAAGGAGAAGTCCTGTGGGGTCACCTGCAAATAAGAGATGCTGAAAAGACTGAGGGACCCAAGCCAGCGGAGCAGACGTCTCTAGTTCTGAGTGGGGTCCTAACGCTCTGAAAAGGTGGAGTGACCACAAGCTACCCAAGCAGACATCTCTGGTTGGCTAGTAGGTCATAATGGGAAAGTGGCCTGGCCTATCAATAGGACTTTCCAGGACTAGTGAAGGCATAAAGCCCTGATGAGAGCAGACCACCTTTGATGAAGCAGGCATGTTTTGAGAAAGGTGGGAGGTTAGTCAAGTTCTAAGAGGAGGAAAGGGGCTGGGGAGGAGAATAGGATGAGACAGACATAGGAGGAAAGAACAGAGAGAGAAAGTGAAGGGGTCAAAAAGCTCAAAAATTCCCTGCAGGAATTCTAAAGAGAGCCACCAAAAGAGGAAACTGGGTGCAGTGAAGACTGGAGGGCAAGCTTCCAAACAAATGAGCGCAGTGGATGAAAGTTGAAGAGACAGTTGGGAGAAAGGCAAGAGAAGGGGAAGGCATGAACTCACAAATCTCGGTCTGGTGATGGGTGTGGAGTGCCAGCAACAGTGAATAGCTCATGGTCCTCTTAGACTGCAGGTGGCACTGGAGACAAACTAGGCAGGACCATAAGGGTCCTTGGTCAGGAGGGGTCAGTTTATCATGCAGGCAACTTTCCTGGCTATTGACACCAGATGATAGAGTGACCAAACCCCATGCCAAGAACCAGAACACACACTGTGAGGTCAACACAAGGGGTTTTACTCAAAGGAAGCAGAAATGGTACTTTACTCAGCAGACCAGGGCAAAGTGTGCAGAGCTGAACAGGGTTTTTATCAACAGTTAAGAGGGGGTTAGGTATTGTTTTGGTTATGGGCTGAGAGCTGTTGATGGCTCTTGTAGTTTCTATGTAATGTTTCTTTCTCTGGAGGAGATTGGCAGTGGGGCTCTCCATTACAGGGGGTGTTTCATTGTTCTTGTGGTTATGGACTTGTAACCTCGCAATGGACTGTTTATCCCTATGTTTGGGCCTTTCAATGGTGGTGGGGGCTGCTCACTGTTGGCCAGTTCTATCAGTTATAACTGATATGTATTGGCTTGTGTTTTTCATATCATTTTCCTATTGCTAATTCCCTGTCTTTCCTCTCTGTTTAACTGCACTGCCTGGTGAATATTTCCTATTGCTTTCTTCTGCATGAGGAATTCATTTTCCCTTTCTAATATGTCCTCCTGTGAATACTCAAGAGCAGTTTTTTTGGTCATAAATTTCATTAGTTATTGTTTTTCATTTCCTTCAATTGTTCTTTTTCGTGGATGTATCTCCATTGATTTTAGAAGATATTTTTGTGGCATTCATCAATCTGAATTGGAGTTTGGTTTTTGCATGTTTTTTTATTATATGTTTTAATTTCTCTTGGAGTAGTATTATTTGATCATTAGATAGAAGTATGTTTAATTTTATAAGCATCTTTGAAATAGTTATACAAAACATTGTACAGTTTTACACTCCCAACATCAATGTGTCAGTTCTGTGAACTTCCTATCCTTCTTAATATTCAGTCATTATTTAATTTTTTCTTTCTTCCTTCAAACAGCAGTGGGAAATATTTGTAAAAGTGAAGAGCAAGAGTGAAACTGGCTCTATAGAACAATGTTGGACCAAGTAAAAGAGGAAAAATCAAGAAAAAGTATGCTGTGGAGAAAGAAGTGTGTGCTGCCATGAGGAAAGACACATTAGCCTTTTGTTTTTGAGACAGAATCTCACTATGAATTTCAGGCTCATTTTAAATTTAATATTAAGCCTAGACTGGAATGAAACTCATGAAAGTCCTCTTGCCTCAGCTTCGCAGATGCTGGGATTACAGACATATAACACAACATCCAGCTCACATCGCTTTAAACTAGAAGAATACCTGAGGTTTCTTCTATTAGAAATCTTGTTGTTGTCCTTCCACACCCCAATACCTTTCCAAATTGAACCCAAGAATTTATGTTTGCTAAGGGAGTATTCTAACACTGCACTGTATTTCCAGCCCTCTTTATTTTAAGCTCACAAATTTACCCAGGCTAATCTCCAACCAGGAATCTTCCTTTTGAAGCCTCCATAGTAACTGGAATTAAAGGCATGTGCCACTCTTTCAAGGAGATATCTAGTATTTACTAAAATTTACATTGTCCTTCAGTTTTCTTTGCTTTTTGTTGTAATTTTTATTTTAAAGAGAATAAAACACAACAAATAAAACAGAATAAAGGCAATAAAAACAAAACAGTATAACTGATACAAGATTTCAAAGCAAGATAATAGAAAATCAACAAAGGTTACATAATGCCTCTTGCTATCATCAAAATAGCTGTCCAGCACTTTCCCTACATGCCAGCCTGGGGGAGGACTGCCACACCCTCCTGGCTCAGCCTGCTGCCCTCACCTACCCTCTCCATCTCTTAGACCAAACACTGCTGTGAATGTTTAGCTCGCACTCTCCCTCCCAGAACCTTGAACTGCAGTGGATTGGCTATGCTGGTTTCATGGATGACTCAGTGGCCTCTTGCCCAGATGGAGGATTTCAGGAGTTTCCCATCACTATGAACCCAACAATTAGACAGACATCAATCACACAGTAGGACCCTAGGAGACACACTGCCAACAGTTGTGACTATTGGGATTGAATAAGCAGATATTGGCCCAGAGAGTGAAAATGACAAAATGAAAAAACAAAATGAAATCTCAAACATCTAGTCCATCAGGAGCCAGAACAGACAACAGCAAAATAGAGGACTTTAAAAGTCATACACAAGAAATCTCTGAAAAGATAGCAAATGAAATAAAGAAACAAATCCATGAGGCTATAGAGGAAATCAAATTAAAAATAATTTCTCATGTAAATAAAGAAATAACAACCTTAGTAAATGAGTTTCTCAGCATAGCTAGAGAAGAAATAGATAAAAAAATAGCTGTCCATATCTTTAGACATAGTAAAAATCAAACAAAGCAGAACTAATCACAACTAATAAAAACAAAGCAATGAATGCAACAAAGGACTTCAAAACAAGATAATTATAAATCCCAAATGGCTACCACAGTGTAACTTGTTATCTTTGAAATAACTGCCCAAGCTATCAGATATAATAAAATCAAACATGACAAAATAGAATAAAACCCAACCAAACAAAACAATGAAGATGATACAGGACTTCAAAACAAGATAATAGAGGATAAACAATGGTCATAACCCTCAAAGGAGATCCCCCATAGATACTACACTGCATATTGTTATCCTCTGAACAGATGATCAGACTACTGTCTTTACGTTTGCAATGTCAGCAAAACACTAAACATGGCAAGCATTAAGCTGTGTTTTACCTCAATAGCTATCATCACAGCCTGTGTTTATCTGGATCAGCCAGTCACTTAGAGGGGTGGCTCTTCTTGTCTCCCAGCTCGTGTGGCAGGAGGAGCTGGCATCTGGTTTTTCCCCCAGTGACCCATTCATGGCTCCAATTCACAGAGAAGGTTTGGCTTCTTGTTGGGTTCTTGTTCTTCTCCCCAACAGTCCATGAATGGCACTGACACACAGGAAAAGGCTGGCAATTTTATCTCCCTTAATTGGCCTGCACATGGTGCTGACTCACAGAGAGAGCTTGGCTTCTTGTCCTCCCTTGCACCTGAAAATGGCACCAACTCATGAAAAAAGGCTGGGATCTGGATCTCCATGTAGCAGCCCATGCATGGTGCTGACTCACAGAAAGGGCTTGGCTTCTTGCTGGATTTTTCTTGTCCTCTCTTTCAGCCTGCAAATGGCCAAGGTTTTTTCTTTTAGGATTTGAAATACCTTACTCCAATCTCTCCTTGATTTGAAGGTTCATATTGAGAACTCTGCTGTGCTTCTGATGGGGTTTCTTTTATAGACATTTTGTTTCTTTCCCCTAACTGCTTTTAATATCCTTTTCTTATTACTAAATTTCTGGAATCTTGGTTATTATACGTCTTTGCCTAGATTTATTTTGATCATGACTATTATAAGTTCTATATGCATGGTTTGTATTTCAAATCCTTTATCCATGTTTGGGAAATTGTCTGCAATTGTTTCTGTGAAGAGTATTGTTTCTTTTCTTTCAATTTGTAAATTTATTTTAAACACATTAAAACAAAAGAAATCAAAGCAAAATAAAAGAGAAAGAAGTAGATCAGAGTGAAGTAATGCAAATAACACAATATTTCAGAAAAAGACATCAGGAAATCAACAATGGCTAACACAATGTTTCCTATTTTCTTCAAAATGCTTGTTGATACTTTCACACACAATAAGTTAATATAAATAAAAATAGTATAAATAAAATCAAAACACAAGAATGAGAGCCTTAATGATTTCAAGGCCAGACACTAGGAAAACAATAAAATCTACCATAATGTCTCTTGTTTTCTTCAAAATAGATATCCATATCTTCATATATATTGCAATCAAATAATTGAAAACAGATTAAGATCAATCAAAACCAAGAATAAAATTGTTATTGGCTTTTGAATCAAAATGATAGGGAATCATCAATGATTATCATGGTGTTTGATTTTCTTCAGGGTAGTTGTTCATACTATCACACATATTAAAATCAATTTTTATAAACTTTTTAGGTGAATTTCTAGGCATATATAAGTATATACATATACGTATATCCTTTCTGTATTAGAGGAAATAAAACAACAAATAAACAAGTATGTCTGGAGCCCAAAATAATAAAAATGTAGGCTTTCAAAACAAGATGGTAGAAACATAACTAGGGTTGTTATGTTACATAGTAATTTTCAAAATATTTTCTCAGATTACTAGACACAAGCATGCAAAATTGTTCCAATCCTATGAATGTTAGCTGTTTTGTTCTAAGAAGTAATAGAATTTGTAGCACAATCATTTTAGCTATCTTAAGTGTGTTTATACACATTTAGACTTTTTTTATTTTCACTTCCTTTGTTTTTCTCCTCTTCCCTAAGATATTATTTTTTCCCTTTAGGCATATTCTTAAACTTTCACAATATTTAATGAAGATTTTATATCTTACATTCTCTTACAATTTCTTTTTTAATTTTTTTTATTTTACAGAGAATATAACAAAAGAGGACAGATCAAAGAAGATCAGAACAGAACAATGCAAGCAACACAGCACTTCACAACAAGACAATTGGATATTAACAGTAGCTATCATAATGTCTCATTCTTTGAAATAATTAAGCTTAGCTTCACACACAATAATATTAAAGATAACAAAATAGAATAAAACCACTCAAGAGAATGAAAGTATGACAAGGAATTTGAACCGAATAACAGAAGATGAACAGTGGCTACTAAAATATCTCATTTTCCATAAAAAAATTTCTTTATACTATTATGCATATTAAAATCCAGTAAGACACAATATGGTAGAACCAATGTTAATAGAAAAACAATAGCATGGTAGGACTTCAGAGCAAGATGATATTAGATCAGCAATGGCTGTCATATTGTCTGTTCTTCAAAGTAGATCTTCATACCATCATACTTAATAAGATCAAACAAAACAGAACAAAACCACTCCAACCAATGAATGAAAACATTAAAAGGCTTCAAAGAAGTATAATGGGAAACAATGATTGCCATAAAATCTTATGTACACTTTACCATTTCTTACAATAAGGAGACTATATGGTACTTATACATGTGAGTTTGATTAACTTCACTTACAAGTATGGACTCACGTTGTATCCATTTATTTATAAATATCTCAATGTGATCATTCCTTATAGCTGAGTAGTACTCCATTATATAAAAGTAACACAATTTTTTTTTATGGATTCCTCAGTTGGTGAACACTTAGATTGTTTCCAAGATCTATTACAAATTGTGCTGCTATGAACATGGGTGTACATATATCACTGTGGTATGATGTTTTCAGTTCTTCTGGGAATATGCCTAGGTGTGGAATAGCTGGGTCAAATGGGACTTCCAATCCCAGCTTTTTGGGGAATCTCCAGACTGACCTCCACACTGGTTGCACCAGTCTACACTCCCACCAACAGTGCAGAAGAGTTCTTTTTTTCCCACAGCCTCTCCAGCATTTGTTGTTGGTAGTTTTCTTGATCCTGGCCATTTTTTCTGGAGTGAGATGGAATCTCAGTGTGGTTTTAATTTGCATTTCACTAATGACCAATGATGATGAACATTTTTTCATGTATTTAATTGCCATTCATATTTCTTCATCTGAGAACTGTGTGTTCATCTCAGATGCCCATTTTTGGATTGGTTCTTTGAATTTTGGGGGTCTGATTTTTTTTTAATTCTCTATAAATTCCAGACAGAAGTCCTTTATCTGAGGGACAGTTCACTAAGATTTTTTCCCAGTTTATGGGTTTTCCTTTTACTCTGCTAAGGATTTCTTCCAACATGCATAAACTCTTTAATAAGACGTGATCCCAGTTATTGATTCTGGGAAGTATTTCCCATGCAGTTTGCTTCTTGTTCATGAATTCTCTACCTACCCCTATGTCTTCAAGATTTTTACCTACTTTGTCTTGCAACAGATTTAGTGTTTCTGTTTTTTTTTATTTTAAAGAGAATAAAACAAAAGAGGACAGATTGAAGGAGATCAGAACAGAATAATGTAAGCAACACAGCACTTCACAACAAGACAATTGGATATTAACAGTAGCTATCATAATATCTCTTTCTTTGAAATAGTTGAGCTTAGCTTTACACACAATAATGACAAACATAACAAAGTAGAATAAACAAGTCAAGAGAATGGAAGTATTCCAAGACATTCTGAACCATATAACCAAAGATGAACAATGGCTGCTATATTATGTCATTTTCCATAAAAATTTTGTTTTTACTATCACACATATTAAAATCCAATAAGACACAACGTGATAGAACCAATGGTAATAGAAAATAGTGTTTCTGTTTTAATATTTAGATCTTTGATTCATTTAGATTTTAGTTTAGTACTTGGTGATAGGCATGGGCCTAGTTTTAGTTTTTGGCATATCGAAAGCTGGCTTTTCCTGCACCATTTAATAAAGAGACTATCATTCTGCCAGTAAACATGTTTGGTCCCTTTATCAAAGATAAAGTGGTTGAGTGTGTTCATAGTTGTGGTTGTATCTTCTAGTCTATTCCATTGATCTTTAGGTCTGTTTTTATTTCGGTACCATGTTTATTTTATTACAGTAGCTTTGTAATATAACTTCAGGTCAGGGATTGTGATGCCTCCTGCCTTGCCTTTGCTGCTTAGAATTGCCTTTGCTATTTTAGGTCTCTTCTGGTTTCAGATGAACTTCAGGAGTGATTTTTCTAGATCTATGAGGTATGTTAGTGGTATTTTCATTGAATCTATATAAAAATTTTGGGAGACTGGCAATTTTCAAAATATTTATTCTTCCTATCCATGAACAAAGGATGTCTTTCCATTTTCTGAGGTGCTCTTTGATTTCTTTTTCAGGGTATTATAATTTTCCCTGTATGACTCTTTACTTCTTTCATTAGATTAATTCCTAATTATTTCATTTAGTTGGATACTAGTGTGAAGGGTGTGGCTTCACTTATTTCTCTCTCAGTGATTTTGTTTTTAGCATATGGGAATGCGACTGATTTTTGAGTGTTGATTTTGTATCCAGCTATGTTGCTGAATTTAGTTATTATATCTAGGAGTCTTTCAATGGAGTTCTGGGGGTCTTCTATGTAGTGTATCATGTCATCTGCAAATAATGATGATTTAACTTCCTCTTTTCCTATCTTTACTCCTTTTATCTCTCTCTCTTTTGTCTAATTGCTCTGACTAGTATTTCCAGTACTATCTTGAATAGGAACAGTGATAAGGGACATCCTTGTCTTGTGCCTGATTTTAAGGTACTGGCTTTCAGTTTTTTGGCCATTTAATATGATGCTTGCTGTTGGTTTGTGGTGGATGGCCTTCATGACATTGAGATAAAACCATCTATTCCAATTCTCTGTAAGGTTCTTAACATGAATAAGTGTTGAATCTTATCAAAAGCTTTTTCTGCATCTATAGAAATGATCATGTGATTCTTGCTTTTGGCTCTATTGATATGGTGGATTACATTTATTGATTTATGTATGTTGAACCATCCCTGCATGCCTGGGATGAATCCCACCTGGTCACTGTGTATAATCTTCTTAAGGATTTGCTGCATCTTGTTTGCCAACATTTTATTGAGAATTTTTGCATCTATGTTCATTAGGGATATTGGCCTGTAGTTCTCTTTTGTATTTCAGTCTTTCTCAGGTTTTGATAGTACAGTAATATTTGCTTCCAGTAATGACTTAGGGAGAATTGCTTCCCTTTCAGTTTCATTGAACAGTTTGAGGAATTTTGGCATTAAGTCTTCTTTTTGCTTTTTGTAGAATTCCTCAGTGAATCCATCTGTGCCTCGGCTCATTTGTGTTTCTAGGGACTAATACATTTTCAATTTCATTAATAGAAATTGGGTTATTCAGCAGTTTTATATCTTCTTTATCCAGCTTTGGTGGTTCATATATTTCCAGGAATCTGTCCATTTCTTCTGTGTTATCAAACCTATATATGAGAGTAGAGGTTTTCAAAATAGGTGTTGATGATCTTCTGTATTTCCACAGAGTCATTAGTGATTTCAAATTTTTCATTCTGTATTGCATGAATTTGAGTCATTTCTTTCCTTTTTTAATTAGGTTGGCTAGGGGCTTATCAATTTTATTTATTTTTTCAAAGAACCAACTCTTTGTTTCATTGATTTCTTGTATTGTTTACTTAGTCTCTATTACATTAATTTCTGCTCTAATGTTTATAATTTCCTCCTTTCTTTTTGGCTTTGGGCTTGGCTTGTTCTTCTTTTTCTAGATGTTTGAGGTGTAGTATCAGGTTGTTTATTAGTGTTCTTTGTGTTTTCCTAAAGTGGGAACTCAGTGCAATAAGTTATCTTCTGATGACTGCTTTCATTGCATCTCATAGCTTCTGGTAAGTTGTATTTGTATTTTTGTTTGCTTGTAGATATTATTTAATTTCTTCTTTTATTTCCTCTGTGACCCACTGATTGCTCAAGAGTGTATTATCCAATTTCCATGTGTTTGTGGGGTTTTTGCAGTTACTTTTATCATTAATTTCTCTTTTCATGGCACTATGATGCAATAACATGCATGGGACAATTTCAATTATTTTGCATTTACTTAAAGATGTTCTGTGGGCTAGTAGATGGTCTATTTTAGAGAATACCCCATGTGCTGCTGAGAAGAATGTATATTCTGATGTTGGATGGAACACTCTGTATACATCTATCAAGTGCATTTGTCCACAAGTGTGATTCAGTACTGTTGTTTCTTTGCTGATTTTCTATCTAGTTGATCTATCCCTTTGTGTCAATGGTGTGTTAAGGTCTCCTATTATAATTGTCTTATTACCTATTTTATTTTTCTGTTAATACTTGCTTGGTGTAGCTGGGTGCTCTGGAATTTGGTGCATATGTATTTAACTCTGTTACCTCTTCCTCTTGAAGTTTTCACCTAAGTAGTATGTAGTGACCTTCTTTATCTTTTTGGATTACTCTTGGTTTGAAGTTCATATGGTCTGCAAACAGAATAGATACCCATGCTTTTTTTAATTCCTGTTGCATGGAGTATTGTTTTCTATCCCTTGACTTTCAGTCTATGATTTTCCTTTTGTATTAGATGGGTTTCTTGTAAACAGCATAGGGTTGGACATTGTTTCTTGATCTATTCTGCCAGTCTGTTTCTTTTAATTGGTGAGTTGAGGCCTTTTACATTAATGGTTAAAGCTGTCATATATTGGTTTATTGTTGACATGTTATCTTTCTGCTGTTATATCTTTACCTTTCCATTCTGTTTAATTGTCTGTCTTGCTTAGTGGTTTTTTTCCTGTGTGTATCTAGCATGTCTTTCAGTATTCTTTTTTAGGGTTTATTTGGAGATCATGAAGTTCTCCAGCTGTTCTTTGTCATGGAAGTATCTTATTTCTCCATCCATTTTGAAAGACAGTTTTGCAGGGAACATCAGTCTGGGTTGGAAGTCATTTTCCTTTAGGGTCTGAACCACTTCTCCCCATGTTCTTCTTGACTTCATTGGTTGTGTTTCAAGGTCTGCTATGATTCTGAAAGGTTTTCCTTTATAGGTGATCTGTCTTTTTTTCCTCTAACAGCTTTTAATATTCTCTTCTTATGTTGCATTTCTGGGATGGTGATAATTATATGTCTGGGTGTTTTATTTTGCTTATGGCTACTTGGAGTTTATATGCTTCACTAAACTGTATGTCAGTTTCCATTCTCACATTAGGGAAGTTTTCAGGCATTACTTCTGTAAATATTCTTTTCATATCATTTGTGTTTTCCCCTTATTTTTCATTTATCCCTATTAATCTTATGTTGTTTTTCTTTGCATCATGTTGCAGCTGTTGAATTGTTATTACCTGATTCCTTGTTATTTTTAAAAGATCTTTCCTTTCCTGTTCACTAGCTGCAATCTTATCTTCAAGGTCTGAAATTCTATTTTCAGTTTCGTTGAGTTGGTTTTTGCAACTTTCAATAGAATTTTTGATTTCCTGTATATCTTTTTGAATCTGCTTGATGTATTCTTTTTGTTTCTTATACTTTTCATTCAGGGATTCTTTTGTCTTGCTTTGTTGATCTATTTTTTTAGCTGTGGCTTGTTTAGATGTGTTCACTATTTCTTTCACTACTTTTATTATTTCCTCTTTTACCTGAGAGATTATTTCTGATTTGAGTTCCTTCATAGCTTCCCATACTTGATTCTTTATCTCAGTTGATATCATTTCAGGCATCTCATGTTTATGACTAGTATTTTCTTCTATGTACATGGCTTCTAGGCTTTCTTGGGATGGGCTGGATGTTTGAGATTGCATTTTGGTCTTTCATTTTTTTCATTTTGTTATATTTCTGTATTTCCAGCAATGTTCCAAAGCTTTCCCTGGGTGTGTTTAAAATCAACTCCTGCACCCTTTGCTACTGGGACTCATGTGGCTTTAGCTCCCCTTGCATGGCAGGCCTCTCTCCCCTGGTTGAATGAAGGTCACTCGGCACTGTCCACTCAAGCCCTTGGAACCTCTGGAGCCTAGTCCATTGTCCTAGAGGCCTGGTGGCACCCAGCTGCCATAATTGATTGTTCCAAGCTCTTCCTGAGTCAGCACCAGGAACTCACCTCATGGTGGCATCACAGGCCTGGCTCCCCTCATGGCAGACCTGGCTCCCCTGGTTGAATGAAGGTCACTGGGCATGATCCACTCAAGCCTGCAGAACCTCTGAAGCCTAGCCCATTTCCTAGAGGGCTGTGCAGGCACCAAGCTTCCCAGATTGATGCTCCCAAACTCTTTCTGGGCCAGCACTGCTGAGCTGGAACTCACCCTGTGGCAGTGCAGGCCTGGCTCCCCTCGCAGTGAGCCTGGCTCCCCTGGCTGGATCTCTTACCATTTCTTAAACTAAGGAGATAATATGGTGTTTACACATGTGAGTTTGATTTATTTCACTTGTGAGTGTAGTCTCAAGTTGCATCCATTTACTTATAAAAATCTATAAAATCATCTTTATGGCTGATTAGTTTTCCATTGTATCATATCTTTTTTATCCATTCCTCATCTGATGGGCATTTAGGATGTTTCCAGGTTTTGTCTATTACAAATTGTGCTGCTATAAAAACATGGGTGCACATATATCACTGTGATATGATGTTTTCAAGTCTTCTGGGACTATGCCCAGAAGTGGAATAGCTGGGTCAAATGGGACTTCCAAACCCAGCTTTTTAGGAACCTCCACACTGATTTCCACAGTAATTTCACCAGTCTACACTCCCACCAACAATGGAGAAGTGTTCCTTTTCCCCCACAGCCTCTCCAGCATTTGTTATTGATGATTTTCTTGATCCTGGCTATTATTCTGGAGTGAAATGGAATCTCAATGTGGTATTAATTTGCATTTCTCTGATGACCAATGATGTTGAACATTTTTTCATGCATTTATTTGCCACTTGTATTTTGTCACCTGAGAAGTGTTTATACATCTCAAATGCCCATTTTTGGGCTGGGTCTTTGAATTTTGGTGATTTGATTTTTTTAAAACTTTATTTAAAGAGGGGGGAAGCAAAACAGAAAAAAGGTACAAACAATACAGAATTTCAAAAAAATAAACGGTAAGAAATCACTATTTGATACATTACATATTGTCTTCTTGGATATAGTTGTTCAAGTTACAAAATTAAAGCATACAAGGTGGACATTAAAACAGTGAGGCTGCAATCAGTTCTGTTCACTGATCCAACAAAAACTTAGTAACATGGTTATCAATCCTACACACTTAAGTATATATACAGTTATCTCTTCTAGAGCACTTTCTTTTCCTCCTCTTGCTATTTAAAATTTTTTTTATTTAAACAAAAAATTTTGAAACAGAAAGAGGGTAGAAACCATACAAAATCTCAAAAACAAAACAAAACAGAAAAAAAAACAAAAATAGTAACCAATAAAAAATCACTGGTTGGTAATCACATAATTTCCTCTTAGATGCAGTTGTTCAAGTTACAAAAGTAAAGTCCACAAAGTGGATATCCAAACAGTGAGACTGCAGTCAGTTTTGCTTATCCATCCAACTAAAACTTTAGCAACATGGTTATTAATTCCACACACTCAAACATACATGCAGTTATACCCTTTAGAATACTCTTTTTTTTCTTTACAATAACTACAATCCATTCTCATAAACTACTTAGATGTTCTACAAATGTATAAGTCTCTACACATATGCCTAGCCTTTCTGTATCAGAGAGAGAAACAAACCAAACAAGTCACCAATACAAATTCCTAGAGAAACACAAAATGAAAAGAACATACAAAAACACAACACTAGGTGACCTATGGTAGGCCCTATGATGTCTCTTGTTATTTTCAATAAAAATGTCTACATCATCAATTATAGTATAAACTTAGCATTGCTTTACACTATTAATAAAATCTAAACATTGGAGACATTATAGGACTTTAAAGGCAGTTAACAATCAAATCAGAATGGGTATCCTATTGAATCCTGTCATCTTCAGAGTAGTTGCCCCTACTCTCAGACTCAACACTCTCAAGCATACCAGATTCAAATAAAATCAGTCAAGATAAAACAGTGATATAACCAACCTTTTCTGTCTTATCTCTGCCATGCTATTTTTCTGTTGTTATTTGTTTACTTTTCTCCTTCATTCCACTGTCTGATCCTTTCTTTGAGGCCTTTCTGCCATTATTCCTGGAACCCTGGTGATTTTCTTCTCTCTCTCTAGAATGTCCTTCAGTATTCTTTGCAGGGTTGGATTGGTGGTCACAAACTCCCCCAGTTCCTCTTTGTCGTGGAACTATCTTGTCTCTCCATTAATTTTGAGACACAGTTTTGCAGGGTACATCATTCTGGGTTGGAGGTTATTTTCTTTCAGGACTTAGAAAATTTCACTCCAAGCTCTTTTTGATTTGATGGTGTGCATTGAGAAATCTGCTGTGATTTTGATGAGTTTTCCTTTATAGGTAATCTGTTTCTTTTCTCTGACTACTTTTAATATTCTGTTCTTGTGATGGATTTCTGGGATCCTGATTATTACATGTCTGGGTGTAGATCTGTTTTGGTTGTAGCTGGCTGGAGTTCTATATGCCTCATTTATCTGAACTTCACTTCTGTTACCTATGTTTGGGAAGTTTTCCTTAATTATTTCTGTGAATAGACTTTTTATTTCATTTGTATTTGTTGCTGCATCTTCCTTCACATATTTTATTCTTAGGTTATAAATCCTCTTGTCATCTTCTAGCCTTTGTATCATTGCTTCCTGGTTCCTTGTTATTTATAAGAGAACCTTCCTTTCACGATCTTACTTTGCAAATCTATCTTCAAGTTTTGAAAGTCTGTCTTTAGTTTCTGTTAAAAGGTTTTGCCAGGTTTCAATGGAGTTTTTAATTTCCTGATATTCTCTTTGGATCTGTTTCATATATTCTAGGTTTTGTTTATATTCTTCATCAAAGGCATTTCTCCTTTCTCTGGATTCCTCTATTCTTTCATTTGTGCCTACTTGAGGCTTACCCAGGACTTCTTTTATTAATCTTCTTATATCTTGCTTCACCTGAGTTAGAATTTCAGATTTAAATTCAATGATGTTGTCACAGATGTATTTCTTTATTTCTGATGAGGCTGTTTCTGACATTACAGGTTTGCTGCTCTCAACCTCCTCTGCATTTACCTCTGTTGGACTCACTATCCCTGGTTCCGCAGTTGGGGACCTTTTGCTCTTTCTCTGTCTTGTCATGTTTTCAGCCCCCTTCAGACAGGTGGAGGGTGGAGGTCTCTGGGCCTTTCTTATTGCTTACAGTTTTTCTGCAGCTCACTTGCTAGGGAAGTACCGCCCCCAGTCTGCTGCAAATCTGCAAATTGCATGCTGAGAGCTGGTTCCTCCCCCTATGCCAGTCAACCTGTTTATGCTTCAACATTTTTGTGTGTTCCCTGGGGATGCCACTGGCCCAGAAAAACCTCATCCCTGGCTATTGGGTTTCAACCAGGGTCATGGCCTTGCCTGAGCAGATCGCACCAATCTGCTTTGGACTAGGTGTCATCACTGGATGCTGCCTAGGGTTTTGATTCAAGCCAACCCTGCCCAACTCCAAAATGTCACCCAGCCAGTCCTCCCGGTTTGGAAAATACAGTTCCCATTACCCAACAAAGTTCATGCAGCTTGACTGGCTCTTTCCACTCCCTGTCTCAGCGTGTCCTCCAGCTGAGGGTCTAAAGCTCACCAACTCACGCTCTTGGTAGGGCCCTGATCTCAGCTCATTTGTGAGTCACCTGACTTTAAGACATGCCAGTGCAGCGATTGGGGCTTGCCCAGCTTCAGCCCTCTGTCCATGCTTCTTTTTCTTCTTTCTTTTCTTTTATTTTCTATTTTTTTTCCTCAGTTTCTTCCTGAGTCGTGAGAATTCCTCTCCTTTTGTCTGGCTTTCTCCATGTTGCCAGATTACAGCGTCTGAGGTTTTTTTTTTTTTTTTTCCTCAGAGAGGCTCTCTTATCATGCTGCCACTCAGTTGGCCATCTTGCAATGCCCCAGAGATCTGATTTTTTTAATTCTTTATATTTTCTAGATAGAAGTCCTTTTTATGAGGGACAGTTGACTAACAATTTTCCCTAATTTATGAGTTTTCTTTTCCCTTTGTTGGAAATATCTTTTCAGATGCAAAAACTTTTAAATAATATGAGATCCCAGTTGTTAATTCTGGGAAGTATTTTCTGTGCAGTTTGACTTTTGTTCATCAATTATCTGCCAATCCCTATATCTCCAGGAGATTTAGTGTTTCTGTTTTAATATTTACATATTTGATCCATTCTGACTTTAGTGCATGGTGATAGGCATGTATCTAGTTTAAGTTTTGGCATATGGAAAGCCAGTTTTTCCAGCACTACTTATTCTTCCAGTGACCATGATTGGCCCCTTTGCCAAAGGTAAAGTGGCAGAGTGTGGTTGTGGTTGTAGCTATATCTTCTAATCTGTTCCATTGATCTTCACATCTGTTTTTTATTACACTACCATGCTGATTTTATCACAGTACCTTTGTAGTAAACTTCAAGACAGGGATTGTGGTGCCTCCTGTCTTGTCTTTTTTTTTTTTGCTCAGAATTCCCTTTGCTCTTCTAGGTTTCTTTTGGTTCTAGATGAATTTTAGGAATGATTTCTCTATATCTGTGAGGTATGGTAATGGTATTTTAATTGGAATTGCATTAAATATGTATATCAATTTTGGGATAAAGTCCATTTTCATAATATTTTTTCTTTGTATCCATGAACAAGGAATGTTTTCCCAGTTTCTGAGATCCTCTTCAATATCTTTTTTCAGAGTACTGTAACTTTTATTTAATAGATTTTTACTTCCTTTGTAAGAATGATTCCTAAATATATCAAGTCTCCTTGAATCTGGCTCATGTATTCTGTTTTGTTCTGTTATTCATGCAAGGTTTCCATGTTTTTGAAGTTCTCGATATTTTTAACTGTGTCTTCTTTAGACATGTTCAGCATTTCTTTTATTTTGTTTATCATTGCTTCTTTTACATGGGAGATTATTTCTGATATAGTTCCTTTATAGCTTCATGGAATTGCTTCTTTACTTCATTTGCTATCATTTGAGAAATTTCAGGTGTATAGTTTACATTTTCTTCTATGTCTATGTCTCCTAGCCTTCTTTGGGTTGAGATGGCATTTTGAGGTTTCATTTTGCTCTTTTGTTTTGTCATTTTCAAGTATTCCATGGTTCCATAGTGGCACTCAGAAACTCCCTGGATGGGAGATGTACACAGGGTGGACATTCAGAACTCCCTACATGGTTCACCAAAACACCCCAGCTGCCTGAGGTCACTGGATGGGTACCTACAAGTTTCTGAGTTGTGTAGTAATGCTGAATGGTATATGGAGTATACTATGCAGGCTTTCTGCTCATGCCACATGGCACACTAAAGCTCCCTAGCTTCTTGGGGTCTCTGGATGTGGCTCCATTTGGTTCCAAACAAAGATCTGCCCCTGCACAGCCATGTAGGGCTCACTGTGGCAAGCTTCAGCTCACATATGTTGGCTCCCTGCTGCCTCAACATCACTGGGCAAGGCCCAGACAGGATGGGAGTGACGACTCAGACATCCTTCAGTGTTCTGGGATGCTGGGAAGGGGCCTACCAGGTTCCAGGCAAAGTCCCACAGCTGCACAGCTATGTAGGAATTGCTGTGACAGTCTTCACCTTACATGTGGTGCCTCTCTGCTTCTTGGAAGTCACTGGGCAGGGCCCAGCCAGGATAGTTGTGATGACTCATTTTTCCTGCAGTATTTGGGGAGGCTGTTCACAGGCCTACCAAGTTCCAGTCAGGGTCTTCAGCTGCACAGCTTGGTAGGGATCCATGAAGTTTTGTTATGGATTTTTCAATGTTTCTAACTCTCTCACTGACTTCAATTAAACTTATCTCATTCCCCTATGTTTAATCTTCTAAATTTTGGGTTGATTTTTCATAATCACTTGGCATTTTTATGATATCTTTCTTTTCATGGTTGCTAGCCACAATCCTATGTTCCACATTTGGTATCCTATCCTCATCTTCATTCAGTCTGTTGCATATAACTTAATAGAGTTTTTAACCTCATTGATTTGTTTGGATCTGTGTCTTGCACTCTGTTTCCTAACCCTAATCCTAACCTTAGCCCTAACCCTAACTGTAACTCTTTTTGGATCCTTTTCATGGAATACAACTTTCCTGTTTGTGGTATTCATGATTTCCAACATTTTTCTGAGCTCCTCTATTTTTTTATGCATCTGCTTTAATTTTTTTCATTTAATGTTTTTTTTTTCTTTTGCACCTTAGAGATTATTTTTTCCAGCCCCTTGTATTTTCACTTTTGTTGCTATCATTTCAGAAAGTTCCAGTGGTTAGTTTCAGATTTCCTCTATCTCATAATGCTCCATACTTGTCCTGGGTGGGTTGGGGTTATGGGTTTGCTTTTTGTTCTTCATGTTGTTATTTCTTATATTTTATTTTATTTTGTTTTCTGTGCTGATTCTTGTAGACTTCTTATGGCTGATAGCTTTATCCATAGTATTGAGGCTTCCCTAGGGAATGTGTATTTCCCAGAGATGTCTTCTAAATATAAATAGTTCTTGATCTTTACATCTATTCCAACAACCTAACTTCCCAATGTATTATGGATGACATGTTGCTATCTATATGTATCACCACCCAGATCTTTGTTACTCTACCCTACTACATTGATAGTTATGACCCCCTACAATCACAATTCTGTCATACAGGGGAGAAAAATTGATAAACAGTATATCCTGGCTAATGTAGTACAGTTAACAGTAACAGCATTCTGCTGCGCAACTTGGCTACTGATAAACTGTGGTAATTATTGATCTGATACCTTTAACCATAGGAGTGAGTTTTACAGTTATATAACAATATAGAATGTATACCAGAAACTAGCATGCAATGATTTCCTCCTTCATGGAATGATTTTACCCCTGTCATGTGTGGGGGTTGTTAATAGTTATAGGAAACAAGATAGAGAGGTGAATGAGGTCAGATAGTAGGAGCAAGGCTGGAAGGCAAAGAAGGATCACTCATCCTTTGGGAAACTGGAGGACATAAAATGAATATAATGGAAAGGAAAACAAAGGAATATTAAGATGTACGAGAAAGAGAAGAGATAATGTTTATTTGCATGAAAGCATGATGAAATTAAGTGAAGTATTTGAGGAAAAAAAGAAAATGAGTAGAAGAAAGCAGCATTAAGGCAAGAAATGTAAATCATGAAACAGAAAGGAAAACTTAAAAAAAAAACAGTGAAAAAAGAGGGAGAAAAAAGCACAAAAAATAAGCACAAAAAACAAAATAAGAGAAAAAAATGTAAAAATCCCAACCTAACAAAAAAAGGAAAACCAATCAAACAGAGAAAAATAAAGGTAGCAAAATTCCTCTGGTGTATATGGTTCTGTGTTGGGTTCAAGTTGGATTACAGAAATGTGCAGTATACTACAGGGTCATTGAAGTGCAATCTTTGCTGTGGATGGCACAAATGTTGGTGCTGGGACTGGTTTTCTGTCACTGGAGTTCTTGCTAAAACCTTTGATATAAAATTATGGCTATGTACTCGCCATCCTAGTGAGCAGCTGGGGGCGTGGCAAGCCACTGGCACACCAGGGTGAGAACTATCAGCAATTCCTGAACTGTGCATCATGTTGGAACTTTGGGTGCTGGGAGAACAGGAGGCCTACTGGCTGCCCTGGTAAGCAGCTGGGGCCCTGCTGGTGCATGGACTAAGAATCAGACATTGATCCATCCCCCCCCCCCCGGTTAGCAAGTAGGCACCGGCAGTCTGAGTACCTTTCTGGAGGATGAATGTATACAGCATGGCAAGTAAGGGGGATTTCTTTCTACTATCTCTTTGAAGGGATTTTTATCACTGTTTTGCTCAGTTTTGATTAACGGTACTGCTTTATTCAATATTTTGTTTTGAAAAGTTGGATATTTCCTTCCATTTTCCTCTACCTGATTGAAAGAACAGCTAATGTGAACAAAATGGGCTGTACTACTGAGCCCATTGCTCATGCCCTGGTGACCTGCTCTGAGGTTCTGTGGTAGTTTTACTGCACTGCGATCACATGGGTTTGTTCTGTCTTGTTCTGCTGTATTTTGATACCTACAAAAAAAAGTAGATAAGAAAGTAACAAAATACCTCCAAAAATCTCCCAACTCCACCAAAGCTGATCCATGGATCATGGATGAGGAGAAACTCAAAAACAAGGCAAAAGAATTATATAAGGTGGTTAAAAGTATATAACAACAGTCAGGAAGGTGCTGAGCAACCTGAAACAGGATATAACTAAACAGATAATGGTCTTAAAATGTAAAAAGAAAAGAAAGTGCTCTAGAGGATATGGCTACATGTATGTTTAAGTGTGTAGGATTGATAACCATGTTGCTAAGTTGTTACTGGATCATTGAACTTCTTTGCAGTCTCACTGTTTGAATGTCCATTTTGTATGCTTAAATTTTGTAACTTTAACAACTAGGTCTAAGAAGACAATATGTATTTTCTCAACTAGTGATTTCTTACTGCTTTTTTTCTGAAATTCTCTATTGTTTCTACCCCTTTTTCTGTTTTGCTTTTTTTTTCTCTTTAAATAAAATTTTAAAAAATATTACGGCTATAGGCTGGGGAGTTAGTTCAGTGGCATAAGCATTTGCTTGACAAGCATGAGAAAATGGGTTCGATCCCTGGTACCAAAAAAAAAAATTATGGCTACACCCACCTGCTTCTTTTCCACCAGTCTGTGTGCTGAAACACAACACTGGTTCATCTAACTTAACAACTGCTTTGGACTTTTATTCTCACTGCTGCTTTGGACTTTTCTACTACATTTGTCCTACTTGCCCAGCATGTGTGCCCTCATTGAAGCCTGCCATGTTGCTGGTCTTGGATGAACTGGTATCTCATTTTTTAAAATACTTTATGAACTTATATTTCTTTATTAAGACAGAGATGATGAGTGTATCACTAATTGGTAGATAGTAAATCTAGTGTGCTAATGTCATATTTTGAATAATTAAGTAGATATAACCATTCAGTTTATATGCATCTTATTCAGTGTGCTTCTTTTTCAATTAAAAAAGTGCAACAAAATTCTATTTTCTGCCAGCTACTTCACTTGGAGAGTCATGATTTTTATTTTTTTTAATTTATTTAAAGAGAAAAAAAACAAAACAGCAAAAAGGATGGAAACAATACAGAATTTCAGAAAAAAAATAAACAGTAAGAAATCACTAGTTGATAAATTATATATTGTCTTCTTAGACATAGTTGTTCAAATTACAAAATTAAAGCATACAAAGTGGACATTCAAACAGTGAGGCTAAAAAGAGTTCTGTTCAATGATCTAATATTAGCTATCAACATGGTTATCAATCCTACACACTTAAACATACATGCAGTTATATTCTTTAGAGCACTTTCTTTTCATCCTTTTCCTTTTTAAGTCCATTATCTGTTTAGTTATATCATGTTTCAGGTTGCTCAGTACCTTACTGATCTGTTTTGTTGTTCTTATTTACTTTTTAATCACCTTATGTAATTTTGTTGCTCTGAATTTGAGTTTCTCTTCACCCATGCCCCATGGATCATCTTTGGTGGATTCGAGAGTTTTGGGGGCGTATTTTGTACTTTTTATTTTTATTTTTTTGTTTTTAGTTTTTGGTTTTTTTTTCAGGTAGCAAAAATCAGCAGAACAAGACAGAACAAATCCAACCGAGACAGTGCAGTGAAACTGGCAAAGAACTCCACAGCAGGTCACCAGGACAACACCAAAAGATGCAATAGTACATCTAGTTCTCTTCACAATAGCTGTTCATTCAATCAGGTATAGCAAAATGGAAGGAAATACCAAACTTATAAAAACAGAATATTGAAAAGAACAGTACCATTAATCAGAACTGAGTAAAACAGTAATAAAAATATTTGCCTTTGGCCCAGAACCTTCCCCGTGGGCTTGCCCTGCCAATGGGAACTCAGAGGAAGCCTACCTCAGGCGTAGGCTGCCCAGAACCTCCACCGTGGGCCTGTCCTGCCACTGCGAACATAGCGGAAGCCTGCATCAGGGGTAAGCTGCCCAGAACCTCCATCATGGGCCTGCCCTGCCAGGGGGAACTCAGTGGAAGCCTGCATCAGATGTAGGCTGACAAGAACCTCCACTGTGGGCCCGCCCTGCCACTGAGAACTTAGCAGAGGCCTGCACCAGGTTTGGGCTGCCCAGAACCTCCACCGTGGGTCCACCCTGCCACCAGGAACTTGGTGGAAGCATGCATCAGGGGTGGGCTTCCTGGGGCCTTCACTGTGGGACTGCCCTGCCAGCAGGAACTCAGCGGAAGCCTGTATCAGGGGTTGGCTGCCCAGAACCTCCACTATGGGCCCACCCTGCCGCTGGGAACTTGGTGGAGGCCTGCATCAGGGGCGGGCTTCGAGGAGACTCCACCGTGGGCCCGGCCTGCAGGCAGGAATTCGGCAGAGGCCTGGTTCAGGGGTAAGCTGCTCTGAGTCTCCACTGAGGGCCTGGCCTGCCACCTGGAACTCAGCGCAGGCACGCCTCAGGGGTAGGCTACCCGGAACCTCACCTGTGGATCTGCCCTGCCACCGGGAACATTGAGGAGGCCCACGCAAGATTGAAAACTGCCCTGGACTGCTACAGATAGGCCTGCCCTCCCACCTGGAACATCAGAAGATCTAAGCGGGATCCAGTTAGTGTGAGAAAATTTGGAACTTTGCTCCCAGGTGGTGAACTTTGGACTACACCGGATTGACTATATCAATGGGGTGAGTATACCCCTAAAATAGAGGTGTACAGGGATAAATAAGGCCAGTAGAAAAACCCTCTCCAACTAACTGTAAGACTTTGGTGTGTCTGAAAATAGTGCCTACACACAGAAAACACCAGGCAGAGTGAAAATGACGAACCAAAAAAGCAAAATGCAGCCTCAAACATATAGTTCACCAGAAGAAAGTATAGGAGACATTGAAATAGAGGACGCCAAAAGTAACACACTGCAAATCCCTGGAAAGATAGCCAGTGAAATAAAAAAATAACTGCATCAGGCTATAGAGGAAATCAAATTAGAAGTAGTCTCCCATGTAAAGATAGAAATAACAACTTTAGTAAAGGAGTTGTTGAATGCAGCTAAAGAAGAAGTAGAGAAAAAAGTACATGAGCCTGGGAAACTGATTGAAACTTTGAATGGACAATATAGAAAACAAGCAGAATTCAAGAAACAAACTCAAAGAGCCATCCAAGAAACAAAAAATTCTATTGAAAGCTTGCAAAACAGCCTAAAGGAAGCTGAGGAAAGGATTTCAGACCTTGAGGACAGGATGACAGTTAGTGATCAGGAAAGGATAGAACTTTTACAAATAACAAAACAGCATGAAATGACAATCCAGAAGCTTCATGATGATGCCAAAAGCAACAACATAAGAATAATGGGCATTAGCAAAGATGCAGGAGTGCAGGAAAATGACATACATAAAGTATTTACAGAAATAATAGCAGAAAATTTCCCAAAGATGGGGAAAGAATCTGATATGCAGATAAGTGAAGCATATAGAACACCAAACAGTCACAATCAACATAAATCCACACCAAGACACATAATAATTAAGATCTCAGATATACAGCATAAAAACAGAATACTAAAAGCTGTCAGAGAAAAGGCACAACTGACCTATGGGGGAAAGCCAATTAGAATCACGGCAGACTTTTCAGCACAAAACCTCAAGTCAAGAACAGCTTGGAGTGAGGTATTTCAAGCCCTGAAAGAAAACAATCTTCAACCCAGACTGATGTACCCAGCAAAACTTTCATTCCAATTTAATGGAGAAACAAGATACTTCCATGACAAAGAACAACTGAAGAAATTCATGTCCACCAAACCAACCCTAGAAAGAGTACTGAAGGACATACTAGACAGAGATAAAAATGACAACAGTCCCCAAAACAACAACAGAAAGAAAGGTCCAGGTAGGATAAGCAATTAAATAAGAAGAAAAGCTGAAAGAAACAACTGGAACATAACATGGAAAAGTCGAGCCAGTACATATCAGTGCTATCAATAAATATAAATGGCCTCAATTCAGCTATAAAAAGAAATACATTGACAGAATGGATCAAGAAACAGGACCCCACATTATGCTGTATACCAGAAACACATCTGACCCAAAAGCAAACTTATAGATTAAAACTCAAAGCATGGAAAACAGTATTCTATGCAACAAGAACCCAGCCAAAAGCAGTGGTAGCTATTCTATTTGCAGACAACATGAACTGCAAACCTAAAATGAATAAAAGAGACAGAGAAGGTCACTACATACTTGTTAGTGGTAAATTCAAAAGGAAGAACTAACAATTATGAATATACATGCACCAAATACAGGAGCACCCAACTACATAAGACAGATACTAAAGGAATGAAAAAACAAATACACAAGAAAACAATTATGACAGGAGATCTTAACAGCCAATTGTCAAAAAGAGATAGATCAACTAGACAAAAAGTCAGCAAAGAAATAAGAGAAATGAATCATACCTGTGAGCAATTGGACTTAGTAGATGTTTACAGAGTGTTCCACCCAACCAAATCAGAATACACATTGTTCTCAGCTGCACATGGGACATTCTCCAAAATAGACCATATATTATGCCATAAAACATTCTTAAGTAAATGCAAAGGTATTGAAATCATACCATGTATAATATCTGACCATAGTGCACTGAAATTGGAAATTAATGGCAAAAGAAATTATAAAACCTACATAAATACAGGGAAATTAAATAACAGCCTTTTGAACAACCAGTGGGCTACAGGTGAAATTAAAGAAGAAATAAAACAATAGATATAATTCAATGAAAATATAGACACAACATACTGTAATCTGTGGGATGCAATGAAAGCAGACTTAAGAGGGAAATATATAGCAATAAACTGTCATATCAAGAAAAGAGAACAAGCACAAATACACAACCGAATGCTCCATCTCAAGCTTCTAGAAAAAGAAGAGCAAGTTAAACCCAAAGCTCATAGAAGAGAGGAAATTGTAAAGATTAGAGTAGAAATCAATGCAATTGAAACTAAAAAAAATACAAAGAATTAATGAATCAAAAAGCTGATTTTTTGAGTGAACAAACAAAATTGACAAACCCCTAGCTAACCATATCAAGAGAAAGAAAGAAAAAACACAAATTCATGCAATAAGAACTGAAAAGGGAGAAATGACTACAAATCCCATGGAAATTCAAAAGATCATGAATACCTACTTTGAAAATCTCTACTCACATAGAGTGTAAAACACAGAAGAAATGGACAGATCTCTAGAAACATATGAAATACCAAAGCACAATCAAGAAGATATAGCAGTTTTGAACAACCCAATATCAGCTATTTAAATTTAAAAACTTACCAACTGAGAAAAGTCCAGGTCTTGATGGATTCACAGCTGAATTCTACAAGAAATTTAGAGATTTGATGTCAGAACTCCTTAAATGCTTCAATAAAATTGAGAAAAAAGCAATCCTCCCTAAATCATTCCTGGAGGCAAGTATTACTCTTATACCAAAACCAGAGAAAGATCCAACCAAAAAAGGGAACTATAGGCCAAATTCACTAATGAATATTGATGCAAAAATTCTCAACAAAATACTGGCAAATTAAATACAACAAATCTTCAAGATTATACATCATGACCAAGTGGGATTCATTCCAGGAATGTAAGGATGGTTTAACATACGAAAATCAATAAATGTAAAACACCACATCAACAGAGCCCAAAACAAAAACCACATGGTCATCTAAATAGATGCAGAAAAAGCTTTTAACAAAGTTCAACACATGTTCATGATAAAAACCCTTCAGAAACTTGGTATCCATGGTGTCTACCTCAACCTTATAAAGGCCATCTATGACAAACCAATAGCCAACATTATACTAAATGGACAAAAACTGAAAGCTTTCAATTTAAAATCAGGAACAAGACAAGGATGTCCACTCTCACCACTCCTTTTCAACATAGTTCTGGAAACACTAGCCAGGTCAATCAGACAAGGGAGAGAATTAAAAGGAGTAAAGATAGGAAAGGAAGAAGTTAAATTATCACTATTTGCAGATGACATGATCCTCTATAGAGAAGAACTGAAAAACTCCATTAAAAGACTGCTAGAGGTAATAAAAAGTTCATTAGTGTAGCTGGATACAAAGCCAATGCTCGAAAATCAATAGCATTCCTGTACACACACAAAAAACTCACTGAGAGAGAAATTATGGAAATATTAGCTTTACAAAACCATCTAAAAAAATGAAACACTGAGGAATCAATCTAACTAAAAATGTAAAAGACCTATATGCTCAAAATTATACTATGCTGAAAAAAGAGATTGAAGAAGATATTAGAAAATGGAAGGACATTCCTTGCTCTTGGTTAGGAAGAACCAACATTGTGAAAATGGCTATACTGCCAAAACTGTTATACAGATTTAACACAAACCCAATCAAAATACCATTGACATACGTCACAGATCTAGAGAAAACACTCCTAAAATTCATTTGGAAACAGAAGAAACCTAGAATAGCAAAGGCAATTCTAGGCAACAAAAGCAAGGCAGGAGTCATCACAATTCCTGACTTGAAACAGTACGATAAAGCCACAGTGATAAAATCAGCTTGGTACTGGCAAAGAAATAGACCTGAGGATCAATGGAACAGATTAGAAGATGCAAACACAACTACAAAGACAATCAGCCACCTGATATTTGACAAAGGGGCTAAATATATCTACTGAAAGAAGGATAGTCTATTTAATAAATGGTGTTGGAAAAATTGGCTCTCTATGTGCCAAAGACTGAAACTAGATCCATGCATATCTCCATGCACAAAACTAAAGTCTAAATGGATCAAAGACCTCAATATTAAAACAGAAACACTAAATCTACTGGAAGACAAGGTAGGTAGAAGTCTTGGAGACATAGAGTTAGGAAGATAATTCATGAACCAAACGCAAACTGCATGGGAAACACTTCAAAGAATCAACAAATGGGATCTCACATTATTGAAAAGTTTCTGCATTTCAAAGGAAATCACCAACAGAGTGAAAAGAAAACCAACAGAGTGGGAAAGAATTTTAACCAGCAACCCCTCAGACAAAGGACCTGCATCCAGAACATATAAAAAATTGAAAAATATCAAGCCTCCCAAATTCAAAGACCCTCTCCAAAAATGGACATCTGAGATGAACACACAGTTCTTAGAGAAAGATATACAAATGGCAAATAAATACATGAAGAAATGTTCACCATCACTGGTCATTCAAGAAATGCAAATTGAAACAGCATTGAGATTCCACTTTACTCCGGAAAGAATAGCTGCCATCAAGAAAACAACTGATAACAAATGTTGGCGAGGCTGCAGGGAAAAAGGAACACTGCTCCACTGTTGTTGGGAATGTAGACTGGTGCAACCATTATGGAAATCCATATGGAGAATTCTCAGAAGACTAGGATTGGAAGTTCCATTCAATCCAGCTATCCCCCTCCTGGGTATTTTCCCCAGAGAACTGAAAAGTTCATGTCACAGTGATATATGTGCACCCATGTTTATAGCTGCACAATTTGGGATAGCTAAATCCTGGAAACAACCAAGATGCCCATCAATTGCAGAATGGATGAAAAAGATGTGGCATTTTTATACAATGGAATATTACTCAGCTATAAAAAAGGATAATGTTGAGGCCTTCATAGGCAAATGGAGACAATTTGAGATTATCCTCATTGGTTAAATAAATAAGAATCATATTTATAAATATCATATTGTGTCTCTAGTGTAAAAAGTAAATAAGAACTGCAAGAGTAATAAAAACAAAATGTGTAATTGCTATTGTAAAAAAGAGAGGAAAAGAAAGTGCTCTAAGGGATATAACTGCATATTCCTTTGGAGTGTGTAAAATAGATGACCATATTGCTGAATCTTTGTTGGATCTTTGAACAAAACTGTTTGTAGTCTGACTGTTAGAATATTTACTATGTACCCTTTAACTTTGCAACTTGAACAACTACATCCAGGATGACAGTATGTAATTTATAAATTACTGACTTCTTAGTCTGACTTTTTCTCATTCTCCTTTTTCTTTCTTTCTTTTAGAATTCTGTATTGTTGCTACCCTTTTTTCTGTTTTGTTTTTTCTTCTCTTTAAATAATATTTTAAAAATGTATAATTGCCATTGTAAAAAAAGAGGAAATAGGAAGCACTATGAAAGATATAGCTGCATGTATGTTTAGATGTGTGGAATTGATGACCATATTTCTAGGTTCTTGTTGGATTCATGAACAGATCTGTTTGCACTGTCACTGGTTTGGTGTCTTCTTTGTGTGCTTTAATTCTGTAACTTGAATAACTATTTCTAAAAGAACAATATGTAATATATCAAGTAGTGATTTCTAACTATTTATCTTCTTTTCTTGAAATTCTGTAATATTTCTACCTTTTTCCTGTTTTTTTCTCTCTTTAAATAAAAAAATATGAAAAAACAAATTTGCCTTCAAAGACATGGTAGAAGGAAATCCTCCTTACTTGCCACACTGCATACATTCATCCTCCCAAGAGATACTCAGACCTCCAGCTCCCACTTGCTAATGGGGGGGGGATGTTTGATTCTTAGCCCACACACTGGCAGGCCCACAGCCGCTTACCATAGTTGTGCACTGGCTGCTTGTTTTCCCAGCGTCCCAAGTTCCAACATGGCATGGAGCTCAGGAAACACTGATGGTTCTAGACTTGGAGAGGCTGCAGCTTGCCAGGTCACACTTACTAGAGCAGTGAGCTGGCTGCTTGTTTTCCCAGCCATTGTTTTTATTAAGTGATTTAATTTTTATGCCATCTGAAATTGTGCAGGATACAATTAGAGAAATTTTTCAGTTTAGTCAAGTATGTTTTCATATGCAGATTAATTTTTGTTAAAGTTGGCTATGCAATAATCTCCTCCTTTATTTCAATAAACTCTTTATATTATTTAGTACAACTGTGTAAGAATGAGCCTTGTTAAAGCAATGTTACACAAATGAGTATATTGTACATGAAATTAAAAAATCAGACTGATCAAGAAACACTCACTCATTCCTTCAACAAACATTGTGAATATGGAACTCACAGAACATCTTAAAACCTTCCCACTTCCCATTGCTTAGCAGAAGCCCCCATTACCCACTGCTGACTAGAAGGTGATACCATCATGTTTTTAAGTTAGAGAATGACTTTCTGGAGATTGATGAAGGACAGTGGGCTAACAGTTAGTAATGGCTATGGCAGAGGGTAGCTGGGGGCATACTAGGTGGAAGGCTTGCAGAGGGAAAATTACAGACCTGGTTGTGTGTTCTGTCATGTAAAGAAAAGAGTAAGGATCAAGAGACCCTGGTAAAATATGTCAGAAAACTGAATATTGCATTAAATACACTGCATCCTAATCTCAGATTAACTGAAGTGGTTGTACCTTGAGACAGAGAAAAAGGCCTATAATTTAGCCATGATTAAAGCATGATCTGTAGCTGGGAGTTGGAACAGAATGTCACTCAGATCAAGAAGTCTCCCTGTTCACAAGCAGGTGATTGAGGAAGTCATGGGGAAAATAAGCTCAGATACCCATAATTGAACACAGACTGAAGTATAGATGGAACCCTGAGGGAGATTTCATTTGGTGTTTTTGCAACCATTTAATGTTTTCTTTTGGTTTTTGTTGTTGCTGTATTATTTTTTCCTGTTTCTTTTCTGCCTTTTTCCTCACTCTTACTTCTTGTCTCTTTCTCTATTTCTTATACTTTTGTCATTCTTTTCTTCTGTTCATCTGTTATACATATAGAATGTTTCAGTGTATGTGCAAAGGAGATAAATAGTATATTTTGAGGGCAAATTAAGGTAATTCTCATATAAACTGTACAAAAAGTATGTCAACCTAAGCTAACAATATAGTGACAGTTTCCAACATTCTCAGCCACCTTCATTCTCTAATTATTTACCTCCATTCTGCATTTCTGCTGCTCCCACAAATATTCTTCAGCTATAAAAGTAATTCCAAAACAGTCTGATGAACTATCTCTTTTTCACATATATATTTTTTTCCTTTCCTTGTTTTCTTTTTTATACATTTTCCCTTCCTTTTTTCTCTTCTACCTGTCCAATTTCTAGTCTACCTGTTAGTAGCAGAATAGGATATACAGTATGGGGCACTGATGAAATGAAATATCTAAATGAACTTTTTATGTTCATGATTGATGTATGGTTTTGCTAACATTAATATAACTGACAGGGATTCTGTCTTTACAACACAGCAACTGGGGTTTTCATTTTGTAAACTAAGTAATGCAAAGAAATACATAACTACAAAAATGCAAGATCACAACATTTTAAAAAACACACTAATGAAATCCCCATATTAGAAAAAATTCTTTATATGCTACATGTCTGTACATGTCTTTTTGGTTCTTTATATGTTAATTGATTTTTCAATGCGCTGCACAATATATATATATATATATATATATATAGGCAACAAGATTCCTCCAATAACTTCCAACTCTCCAAAAGTTAATGCAAAGGTCATTGATGAGGAGTAAACAAAATACAAAATAACTGCATTGTGTAACATTATAAAATAAAAAAGCAGATTAATAATGTGTCTCGTGAGCTCAAAGATGGTATAATAAAACAGATAATGGGCTAATTAACCAAAATTGTCAGTGAGATTAAAAAAGATAAAAACAGTTATCTGTGCCAGTGAGCAACATTTGAGAAAGATGCATTTGGGACAGCAATTTTAGGACTGAGTGCTGAGAAATCTGCAGCCTGAGGGCCATGGGATGGAGCTGGGTTTCTGAGTGGTGGGATGGATTAGAAACATGAACCTGGCCACAAAGAAAACTATGGCTGCAGAGCTGCATGACATAAGTTGCATCTGGGAATGCTAATACTCTGGAAAATGAAGAGGACAGACAGATCCAGAAGTGATTTATCATCCATCCCTTTCCCACACAGAATGTTTGTGCTTATGGTACACCATGCATAGTATTCACATCCACTGGTAGATGTTCACAGGAGTCTCTAACACTCCCTGACCTTGGACTGCTGAAGGCAGCGAGCTTTGAGTTTAACCAAGCTCACTAGAAGAGAACTGAAAAAGGGCATCAGAGGGAAGAAGAGAAAGTGGTGCCCATATCAGAGACAGTTGGATGAAATGCCAGGCACAAGGTTTGTGAATGGAAGTCACAAAGGTGACAATGAGATTTACCCAGAAAGGAAAGAACTGGGAAGAGTGAACCCTCTGGCAGAAGGTGGAGAAACTGGGTGTGAGGACAATTACATTGCATTCTTCTCTACCAAAATTAACAGGTGTTTGGATCTTGGGACAGAGATTAAAACCTTATATTAAGACATGCACAGAGTACCACCATAGATAGCCAGAGACAGGTGAAGAGAGCTCTCTGATTCAAGAGCTTTTCTTGCTCACTGGCAGGCAATTAAGCAAATCTCAGAGGGATCAGCTTGTAGACCTGAAATTGAACTCAGACTTCATTGTAACAGGGAGTGTGAATACACATTGATTTTGCGATTTTCCACTATTGAGGACTTTCTTGCAGTTTCTTTATTTTTTTATTTTTCCTTCTCCACGTGTCTTTTTGGTTCTTCCCCCCTCCTTACTCCTTCATTCTCCTTTTTTTCTTTTCTGTTTTTCTCCTTTTTACCTTCTTCCATCTCATCTCTCTTCCATGTCTCCTTAATTTGACACACACACATACAAACACACAAATACATATGTGTGTGTGTGTGTGTATATATATATATATATATATATATATATATATATATATATGAAAAAGAATAAGAATTATACAGTATTTTAACTTAATACTTTTCAAGGGGCTGTCAAGGTCACACTTAGCAAAATTGTGTATTGAGGGTCTAAACATTAAGTAGAAGCATATGAACAGATTCTAACTATCTCACAGGTTCCCTCAATCATTACTTCCTTTCCTTAGAGTCTATCGCCCCCACATGCACACAGATATCCTCTCCAATTTCTTCAACACTGAATGTCTACTCTAGCTATAAAAATATCTCCAACGGAGTCTCAGTTTCTATCTTATTTTAGCTGCAGATATTTCACTTCTCTCCTTTTCTTTCAACTGACTTAGTCTCATTTGTTTTCTGTTATCATTCCCTGCTCCCACTACATACTACTTTATTAGTTGCAGTACAGTGCAGTCTGTTAGGAGAAGTGATAAAGAAGATAAAACCATTAAAACAAATACTAATGTACTAGATTAATGTATGGTACCTGTTGTTATCATCATTTTAATCTGCAGATATTCTGCCCTTGCAAGACACTCACCAAGTCTAATGGTATTAAATAATGTCAGTCAAATATGTAGATAATACAAAGCAGATATCAAAGCCAAGATCATATCACTGGGAACCAGGTACTAAATAAAGAGCTATCCATACTAGAAACAACATCTTTCAATTTAGTAGATCCTCAAACCTCAACATATACCCAAGAAATACATACGTAAGCAAGACAACAAAATGGTTCCCAAAATTACCATCTCCCTCAAAGTAGACCCAAATGGTATCAATGGAGAGGAGGTGAAAAGTCAAATGGTTAATTTATATGAACTAATAAGAAAATAAACAAGGCAACTCCAAGAGATCAAAAATTATATAACTAGATAATTAATGAAGAAATTGATAAGTGAGCTCAAATGAGGCACAAATAAAATGAGTAAAGTGGTGGCTACCAACCAATTATAATCCTTTCTGAATTTTGTTTCTGTTTAGCATAGGGAGTAGAAGTGGCCACTGACACACAAACCTGATCTTGCATGAGGCCAACAACAATGGAGAGAAGCCAAGCTGGAAAGGTCTCCAGCTCCAGGAAGAAATGACAGACTGAATCAAGATCACTTCCCAAAATAAAGCCCATAGCTATTATAACCTGCACACACAAAAAAGCAACTACTTCTGCAGTGCAGCCTGGAATTGAAGAACAAATCCAGTGAAATATCTACCATATTTTGAGATCATTTAATAATAAACCATTTTGTACAAATTTAATTGTCTCAGACTGAGGCATAAAACAACTGCAGAACAACTTTATTTCGGGTTTCCACTGTTACCCTGCAGCAGTGACTGGGGGAGAGACAGTCACAAAAGGCAGTGGTTGAAAGGATGCCAGCTAGATCTAGACCACTTGAGAAGTTTAACCTCAGTCAGGAAGAGCACAGGGCCCTAACCACTGTAGTGAAAACCAACCCCAGCATTTGTGGCTTAATATGTAGCTGGAATTGAATGTGTTTGTCTTAATTCTAGCAGTCTGCTTCAATTCCTACTTCACTGCCTACATTCAGCACAAAGACCAAACTTTCCCCATCTACTAATGTTATCAAGGACATGCCTCAGCATGGCAACTACCACAGCCTTGGGTATGTAAACAAATGTTCTTCTGGAACTTAAGAGGTACATCACAAACCTACAGGTTATGAAACCAGGCAGAGGAAATTACAACTTGGTAGAATCCAAGAATGCAGGCCCTTGAAGGAAACCACTCTTTCAAAAATGAAGAGGAAGGGCTGTGGATATAGCTCAGCAGCACAAGTATCTCCCTGGCAAACACAAGTTCCTGAGTTCAATTCCAAGTACAAAAAAAAAGGAGGGGCAAGGAATTCTATTATGGATTTTTTTTTCTACATTGGTTTTGGGAGTTTTCTTTTACTATTTTGTCATCATTTTAAATTTTTAATTTTTTCTTTATTCCCTTAATTTTGAGCTCTGTTTACTATTTCTGCCTTTTCTTATCTTCTGTTACTTTATCTAATTTGATTAATTTCCTTGTACTCTGTAACAGCATCCATTATATCACTTTTTCTTCTCCTTCTCATTTTTTGCTGCCTTAAAATTTTAATTTTGGGTCTGGGGATTTAGCTCAGTGGCTTAAGCACCTGCCTGGCAAGTGTGAGGTTGCGAGTTCTATCCTCAGTACAAAAAAAAATTAAAATTTTACTTTTAAAATCTTGCTTTAAACTTTAAAATTTTAATTTTCCCATTCCCTACCATTTCTATCTTTACTAATATAACCATTAAACAGTATAAATCTTTAGTTAATTCTATATTCTTATGTTTGAGTTCTTTTCTATTGGTAGTAGAGCTATAGTTGTTTTATTTACTAGTTATTAACTATCAGCATTTGAACTGTCATAGTGATTATACTACAACTATAGATCTTTTTTCTATGGTTCAGAATGGTACAATTTTTTGCAGTATGTAAATATCAATAATGCCATTATTGTTACTGATTATGTTACTACTGGTGGTGTGACATAGTTGCTGTTATTAGTTGGTTTTCTCTGTATGTCAGTTTATTGAAAATCATTGTCTCATTAACAGTACTATGGTCCATTCCCAGAGAACTGGATTCTGGGCCAATTACATGGCATCATTCTTTTCCAGTTTAACAGAGGTGTTTGGTTCTTGGGACTGAAATAAAGGCCGATATTTAACCACACTTAGAATGCATCCATGAAAAACAAGTACTAACTAAAGAGGTTGCCACTAGAGCAATAAATTTGTTCACCTATAATCAACTCATAAACCTTGGCAGAAAAACATAAAATAGAAACATGAGAAGTCAAGTCAATAAAATAGCTCCAAAAACTCCCAACTATCTCAAATTAGTATAAGGGACATCTAATGGGAAGAAGTTAAATGGGATAATACTTAATTATTTGAAATGATAAAAGAGGAGATAAAAGCATATCAATGAAATAGTATGCTAACTCAAGGATGATATAACTAAACAGGTAATGGAATTAAGTGAATAACAAGCAAATTTTCAGAAGACACTAACAAGGAATCAGCTGAGCTAAAACAAAATTATAAAACATGAATGACCAGTTTGGCAAGGAACTAGGGTCCATGATAAGTTATGAAATAGAAATCAAGGAGATTAAATATTCTAATGAAAGTATTGACAACAGAATGACCAAATATGGAGAAAAAAAATTAAACAGGAAGATAAATGAGGCATATAGAGGCCCAAATAGTCATAGTCAAAAAAAAAAACTTCTCCAAAAAATATTATAGTCAAAATCCAAGAAGTCCAACATAAAAACAGAGGTGTTAGAGAAAAAGCAGCAGACCACTTTCAAAGGTATAAAGGGAAACCCATTAGAATTATAGTAGACTTTTCAGTATAAACCATAAAGGCCAGGAGAGACAGGATTGAAATATTTCAAATTGTAATAGAAAACAACTTCCAAACCAGATTGATATAATCTACAAAACTTTCTTTAAGAATTGACAGAGAAATAAGTTCTTTCCATGACAAAGAATACCTCAATAAACTCATGACTAGCAAACCAGAATTACAAAAATTCTCAAAATTTTCCTAAAAAGAAAATCTAAAGGCAACAATGGCAAAAAAATTTAATAGCATAAATATGCCAATTTGAGTGAAAAGTAAAGGAGAAGGGAAACAAAGGAAATCAGCAACAGTAAAAGAATGTAATCACAAGAATATCAATGTATTTCAGTAGTAACTCTCAATGTGAAATATCTCAATTCCCTAATCAAAAACACAGATTAGATGAATGGATAAAGTGACAAAATCCAAAGCTATGCTGTACACAGCAAACACATTTAACTCCAAAATGGATTCTTAGACTAAAAACCAAATGATGGAAAATAATATTCCATGTAACAAGATCTAAAAAACCAGCAAGAGTATCCATTCTATTGACAAAGTCAACTGCAAGCCAAAATTGAATGGAAGGAACAAAAAATTCATGAAATATTGATTAAAGGAACAATTCAACAGGAAATGATAACAACTACAAACACATATGCAGTGAATACTGGCACACCCAATTTCATAAAACAAAAACTACTGTACATAAATGATCTGATAATCACCAAAATAATTAGAGTGGGGGACCTTAGTACACCACTACTACAAAGAAAATGACAAATTAGACTGAAAAAGTCAACAAAGAGATCACAGTAGAAACAAACCTTTGAACAAACGGATTTAGTAGATATATACTGAGTGTGCCACCCAATAGCAGCATAATACACATTTCTCTTCACATGTCTCCAAAATATACTACATACACACCAAAAAATCATTCTTAAGACAATGAAAAAGAATCAAAATTACACCATGCATGTATGATCAATTCATACTACAATGAAACTAAAAGTCAATGCAATAGAAATCACAGAAAATACAAAAATACATTGAAATTAAGCATGCGTACATATGATAGCTAAAATGACTATATTACTGATTGTATTAGTTCTTGGAAAACAGCACTTAATACTCAAATGATTCAATCAATTTTGCATGTCTACATCTGGTAATCTAAGCAATTCTTTTGAAGGTAACAATATGCAGTAACACAACCATTGTTAAATTCCTATCATCTCGTTTTGAAAACTATACTGTTATTAGTTTGGGTCTGTTGCTATTTGTTTGTCTCTTTTGCTTTTTATTTTAATTTACTGTATCTCCTTTTTTAAAAATAAAAAGAAAAGCAATGTTTAATTTGCTTTATTGAAGAATGCTGAAAGTGTAATAAGGTAATAATTACATTTATTATGATCACTGAAAAAGTATATATTTTGTTTGTTTTTGGGTTTGTTTTGTTTTGTTTTTTATCAGTACCAGGGATTGAACTCATGACCACACGAGTGGTCATGCAGGCATTTATGCCACTGAGCTAAATCCCCAGCCCTGGCAATTTTTTTTAAAAGTATATATTTTGGTTGATTGCATTAAACTCTTAACAAGTATTCTGAGAATTGTAGATTTTTTATTTTATGAAAAATTAAAACAATATTTTATAACAAAATAACAGGAAAATAACTATATTTAATACATTGAGTATTGTTATCTTACTGTAGTTACTGAGAGTATAAGATATAGGCATAAAAAGTTCTCCAAATGATATTAGCAAAAACTTTTCAAAGAGCTGAGACAGATAATGGTAGGTTTAGTTTGATGTTCCTATAATTTTATGAGCTACATGAAAAAGTGACAAATTAAAATTTTGGGTCTGACTTGGCCATAAATCTGGACTCAACTAAGACTCTGAACTAGTTAGCAATTTTTTTTCAAATTGACTGAGAACATCAAATGAAGTGAAAAGTGTATATGTTTACCAAAACACAAGAAATTTTCTTTAGCTTGTGTTAAAGAGAATAGACCCCAAATCTCAATGTGTTAGAAGTAAATTAAAACAGAGCAGCTGCTTCTACAGTAAAACTGATGTCACTTTTCTAATACACACACATTGGAACCATTTCAGAAGTTATAGAACCACAATTTTTATACTCTCAGAGGGAAAGTTTCAGAAAATGCTACCAGTTTCCAAATGCCTAATTTCTCCAGTTGTGCTACATTTCACAATATTTCTTTAAGCCAACAGTAACTTTTGATTTACTTAATCCATGGCCAGTATATATTTTTACCTAGATGAAAGGATCTGCTTCTAGAAAAAAGTATTAGAAACAAATTTTCATGCTCATCTGTAAATTTTATGAAATTAAGCATACATACATTTTCTAGCAAATGAACAATTTCTAGTCTTTTTCTGAGGAAACAGACCTTAGAACTGTCTGAGAGATGAACCTTCTTAATAGTTGATTGTAGACTTTGTGAAAAAACAGAACTCCAGCCAGTGGTGCACACAGTGCCATGCTAAATATGGGCCCCTCCTGCAACCTCTGCCATCCCAGCAGACCATCTTACAGGGTCCAGGAACTCCAGCCAGCTGCACACAAAGGGCAGGGCTAGACACTGGTCCCTACTAAGGCCCCCGCTGTCCCAGCAGACCAACTTGTGGAACTTGGGAACTCCAGCCAGCAGTGCACATGGGGCCAGGCTAGACCCAGGCCACTCACTCTATCCCCACAGTCTGAGCTGAGTACCTCTCAGGATCTGGGAAATTCAGCCAGCAGCATGGCCAGGCTGGACCAGAACTGGGCCCCTCCCATGTACCCACAGTCCTGGCCACCCACCTCAGAACCTAGGAACTTCAACCCATGATATGTACCCCCACAGTCCCACCACTACCATCTGGGGACCCCCAACTACTGGACCTAGTATTGTTGTTGATCTTCAGCTCCCACACCTCCAACCAAAACCTTGGACTGCAGTAAATTAAACATGCAGTATCAAGGAGAGGCCCAGTAACCCCCCTCATCCAAACAGAAGAATTTGGCAGGCTGCCTTCAGTGAGGTGAGTTTGCCCTTAAAATAGGAACAGAGTTTGCCACATTCAGTGGATAAACAGGAGCAATAGTGAAGCACCCTCCAAAAAGTATGCCACAGGCAAGCTTGGCAAGTGGATGGGTGAGTACTTCCTCCACAAAGAGAATATCAGGTAGATTGAGGAGGGGGGCAACAAGGCCTCCCCAAACCTGGAGAAAATTAATGGAGCATGAGGGAACCCAGAGATACAGTAAGGTCCCAGCCAAGACAGACACTATAAACAAGGAGACCTGGTGACTCTGAACAACCAGAAGACATAATAAAAGTGGGAACTAGAGGTTGATTTCCAACAGTACTCCTAGGATTGTAAGCCTAGGAAGAACATAGGACTCACCAAACAGGCTCTGCAGGGAGAACTCAGGTGACTGGCCCAGCTCTTCATTGTGGGACCCAGCAATTGGAAAAGTATCAACCTTACATTAGGACCCCAAAATACACACTACCAACAGTTGACACTAATGGGATTGAAGGACCAAATATTAACTTGAAAGGGAAAAATAGCAAAATGAAAAGGCAAAATGCAACCTCAAACATCTAGTCAACCAGGAGCAGGTACAGGAGACATTGAAATAGAGGACTTCAAAAGTCACACACTAGAAATCTATGAAAAGATAGCAAGTGAAATGAAAAAAAAAACTCCATGGTGCTACAGAGGAAATCAAATTAGAAGTAATCTCTCATGTAAAGACAGAAATAGCAAAAAAAAAAAAACCTAAAAATCCTTGGCTAAGGATTTAGCTCAGTGGTGTAAGCACCTGCCTGGCAAGTGCAAGGTCATGAGTTCAATCCCCAGTAGCAAAGAAAACAAATAAAAACTAGAAATAGCAACCTTAGTAAAGGAATTGCTCGGCACAGCTAGAGAAGAAATACATTAAACAATACAGGAGCATGGGAAACTGATTGAATCCTTGAGTGAAAAATGTACAAAACAAGCATAATTCATGAAACAAACTCAAAGAGACATCCAAGGGACAAGAAATTCTACTGAAAGCTGGCAAAACCATTATAATGAACCTGAGGACAGGATTTCAGACATTGAGGACAGGATTAGTGATCATGAAAGGATAGAACCTTTAAAAATAACAAAGCAGCATAAAATGACAATCCAACAACTTAAAAAATGAAGCCAAGAGAAGCAATATAAGACTAACAGGCATCAGTAAAGATGCAGGAGTCAATGCAAATGGCATAACTAAAATATTGACAGATGTCATAGCAGAAAATTTATCAAATATGGGGAAAAATTTGACATGCAGATAAGTGAGGCATATAGGATGCCAAACAATCACAACCAATGTAAATCTGCACCCAAACATATAACAATTAAGATCCCACACTTGCAGCATAAAGACAGAATACTAACAGCTGTTAGAGAAAAAACACAACTCACCTAACAAGGAAAGTTCATTAGAATCACAGTAGACTTGTCAGCACAAACTCTCAAGTCAAGATGAGTTTGGAGTGAAGTATTTTAAGCCCTGAAAAAAACAACTTTCAATCCAGACTTCCATAACCAACAAAAACTTTCATTCAAATTTAATGGAGAAACAAGATACTTCCATGACAAAGAATAACTGAAGACATTCATGTCCATAAATTCAACCCTAGAAAGAGTATTGATAGACATATTAGATAGAGACAAAAATGACCACAATCTCTAGAACAACAACAGAAAGAAACCACCTGGTAGGAGAAGCAATTAAACAAGGGAGAAATGCAGAAAGCAAACAACTGTAACATAACATGGCAATGTCAAGCCAGTACATAGCAGTGATATCCGTAAATGTAAATGGCCTCAATTCACTTATCAGAAGTAATAGATTGACAGAATGGCTCAATAAATGTGATCCCAAAATATGCTGTATACAACAAACACATCTGACCCAAAAGGAAAGTCATAGATTAAAAGGCAAAGCATGGAAAACAGTATTCCATGCAACAGGAACCCAGAAAAAAGCAGGGGTAACTATTCTGTTTGCAGATAACATGAACATCAAACCTACAATGATTAAAAGAGATAAAGAAAGTGACTACATACTCGTTAGTGGAAAAATTCAAGAGGAAGAACTAACAATTATAAATATATATATGCACCAAACACAGGAGCACCCAACTATATAAGACAGATACTAACAGACATGAAAAACCAAATACACAAGAACACAATTATAACAGGAGATCTTAACAGCCCACTGTCACAAAGAGATAGATCAACTAGACAAAAAGTCAGCAAACAAATAACAGAACTGAATCATACCTATAAGCAATTGGACTTAGTAGATGTTTACAGAGTGATCCACCCAACCACATCAGAATAGACATATTCCTCAGCTACACTTGGGACATTCTCCAAAAAATAACATATATTAGCCTATAAAACATTCTTAAGTAAATGCAAAGGTATTGAAATCATCCCATGTGTAATATCTAACCATAGTGCAATGAAATTGGAAATTAATGGCAAAAGAAATTGCAAAACATGCATAAATACATGAAACTTAAATAACAAACTTCTGAACAACTAGTGGGCTATGGATGAAATTAAAGAAGTACTAAAGCAATACCTACAATTAAATGAAAATGTAGAAACAACATACTATAACCTGTGGGATGCAATGAAAGCAGTCTTAAGAGGGAAATATATAGTAGTAAATTGTCATGTCAAGTAAACATAACAAGCACAAATAAACAACCTAATGCTTCATCTCATGCTTCTAGAAAAAGAAGAACAATTTAAACCCAAAGCTCATAGAAGAGAAGAAATTGTAAAAATTAGAGCAGAAATCAATGCAATTGAAACTAAAAATAAATAAAAGAATTAATAAATTAAAAAGCAGGTTTTTTGAGAGAATAAGCAAAATTGACAAACCTCTAATTAACCTTATCAAGAAAAAAAAAACAACCCAAATTCAAGCAATAAGGACTGAAAAGAGATGGAAATTGCTATAGATCCCATGGAAAGTGTAAAGATCATGAATATCTACTTTGAAAATCTCTACTCACATAAAGTGGAAAACACAGAGGAAATTGACAGATTTCTAGAAAGAAATGAACTACCAAAGCTCTACCAAGAAGATATAGCAATTTTGAATGACCCAATGTCAGCTATTGAAATTGAAAATGTAATTAAAAACTTACCAACAAAGAAAAGCACAGGTCCTGATGGATTCACGGTTGAACTCTACAAGAAATTTAGAGAAGATTTAATGCCAACACTCTTTAAACTCTTCAATGAAATTGAAAAGGAAATCATCCTCCCTAAATCATTCTTGGAGGCAAGTATTACTCTAATACCAAAACCAGAGAAACACCCAACCAAAAAGGAGAACTACAGGCCAATCTCACTAATGAACATTGTTGCAAACATTCTCAATAAAATACTGGCAAATAGGATGCAGAAAATCATCAAGAAGATTATACATCATGCCAAGTGGGATTCATTCCAGGATTGCAGGGATGGTTTAACATAAGCAAATCAATAAATGTTTAACACACAACATCAACAGAGCCAAAAACAAAAAACACATGGTCATGTCAATAGATGCAGAAAAAGCTTCCAATAAAGTCTAACACATGTTCATGATAAAAACCCTTCAGAAACTTAGAATACACAATGTGTACCTCAAATTTATAAAGGCCATCTATGACAAACCAACAGCCAAAATTACACTAACTGGAAAAAAAATGAAAGCTTTCACTCTAAAATTGGGAACAAGACAAGGATGTCCATTAGCACCACTCCTATTCAACATAGTTTTGGAAATACTAGCCAGGGCAATCAGACAAGAGGGAGAAATAAAAGGAATAAAGATAGGAAAGGAAGAAGTTAAATTAGTCTTTTTTTAATGATTTGATTTTAATATGTATGAAGGTATAGACAGCTCTTTTATAGAAAACAAGGGCCATTACGGTAGCCATTATTGATTTCCTATTGTCTGGTTTTGAAGGCACTTAAGGTTCTCATTCTTTTGTTTTGATTGATTTTATAGCATTTGATTGTTTCTATACTATTTTAATTTGTATTAACTTATTGTTAAGGTATGGACAGCTATTCCAAAGAAAAATAGACATTAGGATTGCCACTCTTCATTAAATCCTGTGTTATTTGCATTTTTAACTCTTCATTGCTTTGTTCCATTTTGCCTTGTTTTGCTTTGCTTTATTTTTCTCTCTTAAAAAAATTATCTCAGACCCCCCCAAAGGCTCAATTGAGAGACCAGCACCCTCTTTTTAACCTATGTCACCTGGTCCTAGTAAAATTTTGCCTACCTCAACTCCATTCTGTAAGGTATGAGACAGGGACCATTAGAGACAACTGGACTTGTGTAAATGCACCATGGCATATAATTTATTGTGCCTGGGTGCAAGCAATCAGAGGACAAAAGATCTATCTGTAGGGAGCAAAGAGAAGTTGGTTTCTTATAGGGGTTGGAAGGAGGCGAGGAACATTAGACAGAAAGATCTTAGTAAACATCAGTAGTCAAAGTTCTCTGAATGATCTCTTTTATGACTTCTTTTGTTTGCTGTGGGCAATGGTGCTAAGGTGAGAACAATATTTCCACTGGAAGATATGTTGGCTATTGGGAAAATAATAACAAAATCAACCCTTAAATTTCCCTTGTCTCAATGTGGGAAGGAACCTATATCGTAATTGCCTCTAGGCTGTCTATGCATAAAGTATTAGAAAAAGTTTCTGCATCCAGTGCTGTCACCTAAAACCTTGAGCAGTAATACAAGGAAAACTTCACTGGACAGGAAAAGGATCACAGGTAGCCACTCCTGTGAAAAAGTAGAATACTTGAAATTTCTCTTAAGGAAAAAGTCACCGCCTCCTTGAAAAGGTAAATAACACTCACTTTATAGATATGCTTTGACTCATTTCTTCTTGTGGTTAGATCTCCTGCTAAGGATTTTTTATTCTAATTCTCATCTGGTTTCATCTAACCAATCACTTCCCTGTGGAATGTAGTCAATTCTGCTGAATAGCCAGATAAACATTTAAGTTCACTCCATTTAGTTAAAATCAGCCCATTCCAAAAACAAATTCTAAAATTTAAAAGCTGATCTCAGGGTTTTATGTCACTCTCCAATTCCTACCTCATCCAGTCTACTTTTAATCTTTCTGTTTATAGTAGTAACCATCCCTTCTAACAGTACCCTACTGATAAACATCTTTATATTTTTGTACATGAATTATACCTTCCAAAATTTTTCACCTATGCAAATCTCATTCTTTTATTTGTTAGTATAAACTCCCCAACTCAAACTACCACCTCAGTTCCAGTAGGGATATAATACTTATGTCACATTCTCAATTTTACTCAAACAAAACAAGTCCAACTCTGTATTAACACCAAGTTGCTGGTTATGCCTCTTTCCCACTGTGATGACCTACTACATGGTCACTATTCTAGCCTCTAGTTGGCCTCAGACAAAGGCATTCAACAATACTTTTGTCACATATAGTCCATTCCTAAAAATTAGTAACTGGATTCCAGGACTTTATTACACAGTTCATCTCTAGGTTTAATACTCTTAAACTCTGTCATTCCCATTATAGGACTTCTGCTTACATACCTCAATGTCTTGTTCCTCATAGTTCTTTGTATAATTACTCCTCTCAAACATCTGCACACTCCTTCAAATCCATAAGGACTCAGGGACTTCAACATAACTCCACCCTAACCATTTATTTACAAATCACACAAACATTAAACTCACTAAAAGAGCCACCTACAAAAGAGGGGAGTTAAAACCAACTAAACACTTAATCCTGAAAATGGGTCACGCTCACTACAAAAATCATAGAAAACTGTTCAAATTTCAAACCCCAGACACTGGGCAAGTGATTCCCTAACAAAGAAACAAAACAAAACAAAACAAAAACTACTTGTGCATAGCTCACTAACATATAAATACAAAATTACTTCTTATATCTAGATGAGGGAAAGATGACTCTTTCCCTTGTAAATAAAATTGTCACACAGTAAAAGATGTTGCCAGCTTCCTTTTAGACACTGAAAGAGGCAGTCTGTGCTATAAATCCCTATGCTGCTTTATACTCTTCTGCTTTTCTATCCTTTCAACACCTGTTCTTACTGAATCTCTTAACATGCACGAAGACTAAAGGAATCCTCCTCTGTGAGAACCTCAGTATATTATTGCTTGACTACTAACTGGAAAGATACATGTACTTTAGGGTATCTATGACAGACAAGTAGACCTTCTTGATGGCTTCTGACTGGTCCTGGTTCCATTCAAGTTAATGACACCATAAAAACAGAAAAGGGCAATCCAACTTATTTCCTTACTGATAGGATTGGGCATTACAGCAGAGACTGATACAGCGTTAGTGGGTTTCCTCACATAACTCATCTACTTTAACCAATTCTCCCCTCACCTCATTGAGAGTTTACAACAAATGGGACAGAGCCCCCTCATAGCCCTACAAAATCAAATAGATTCACTAGCACCAATGGCCATTCAAAACCAGAGGGAGCTAAACTTCCTGACTGCTATAAAATTAAGGCTATGTCTGGTCCTAGAAGACAAATGTTGCTTTTATTCTAATCAGTCTGGAAATAGTAAAATATATTTCATAAAAATTATCCAACTGTGCTTCTAAAAGCTGTCAGAAATTATCTGAGTCATGTGGATACTGATCAGAGGTCTGGAATTGGAGACCAAGTTTGCTCTCTCTAGAAGGGTGATTGTTAATTCTTTTTTTCCCCGATTTTGGTCACATTATTTTGTGGATAGGATCAATTTTGACAGTATGATTTATATAAATTGTTAACATTTTATTTCCACAATTGTGCTTATATTTCTCTGACTACATATCTAATGGATGCATACTCCAAACCAGGCTGCATTTGGTCAAACTCTTAGTCAAATTTGTATCTTTTGCTTTGATACCTTTAAAGCTAAATATTGTGATGCAAACAGAATTGCCAATAAGCCTGCTTCCTGACTTTTATTCAAGCCTCACAGTGACAGGCCTTGACTGCTGCCCTACCAGAACTGTCTCTCAGCAGTAAGCAGTAAGTAGCAACTGACCACCCATCACTCCAGGCCACTAACATAAGGCAGGGAAGCCCAATGTAGAGAGAAAGAAACAGACCAGGAGACAGAAGGAAAAATAAGCAGATTATGATAAAATGACTTGAAAAGTCTGAATAAATTAAATAGTCTGAGTAAATTAATAGAATAATCTATGTAAACAGAATACCAAGTCTTAAGTGAGCTAAAAATAAGGCTTGGGAAATTAGAAGGCAAACTTTGAAGAACAATTCCCTCAATAAAGTAGAAAAAGTATCAAACAGCTTGAATATAGAAAACAAAGTAATAATGCAGCCTGCTTTTTGAACATCAAAATCCAGGCAGCAGAAAACAGTGATGGTTGTGTCCCTGGATTCTCACATATCACCCTACACATTTTCACTCCAAAAACTACATGAAACGCCCTGGCTTTAAATGTATATGGCATGTGTCATATGTAACCACTCTTGACAGAAGGAGCTTTCATTTTTGTTCTTTTCTAATAAACCCTACATCCTTGGTACATTCCTCCACCGTTTCCTGTTCTTCTAGGTCCTTCTTTGCCATCTCAAAACCAAAGCCCAAAGGGGAACAAAGATGTTTACACTGACTTCTCCAACTTTCCAGACTCTCCACTGTACCTTTGGTTTCACTCTTGCAGATTCATGTACTTCTTTTTCAAGAGGACACTGACGGATCTTCCAAGTTTTCTTCTGAAATATAAGGCGAAGCCTCTCAGACCACATAATTCTTGTGTTTTTCATGTCTGTAGAACCAACACCATGTGCATGACACTGTGGTCTCCTTCCAACTCAAACAGTAGTCAGGCTTGAATTTTGGCTGTAATAGACTTTGAGTGCTTGGATGGCAGACCACTGTGAAACAAGTCACAGAAAACTAATTCTTTAGGTATTCTGATTGGAGCTGGGTGCCCTAGGGATCTTTTCTGAAAGAAAAGTCTTCTGAAAAAGTTTACCTTTACCCTTCCCATGAGCTAGTGAAGAGTAGGTACTTGCTAATTTCTGAGATACCCCTCTAGATATCTTTGCTATTGTCCTGTTGGAAATTATATGCCTTCTTTTTATTTTATTTTAAAGAGAATAAAACCAAGTAACATAAAACAGAATGAACCCAATCAAAACAAAACAGTGAAAGTTAAGTAGGTCTTCAAAACAGGATAATAGGAAATCAACAATGGTTACCATGCCTCTCGTTATATTCAAAATTGCTGTCCATGCCATCAGACATAATAAAATCAAACAAACCAGAACAGAACAAAACCAATCAAAACAACATTGAAGAAACAAAACAATAAAACTGAACAAAACAGAACTGAGAACAATGGATTTCAAAAACAAGACAGAAGGAAATACCCCATGGTTGCTATATTATATATTGTTATCCTCTAAACAAATGTTCAAACTACTAGCATTAGGTTTGAAAAGTCAATCAAATAATATAATAATTAAATTTATTTTATACCTCACTTGCTATCAATGCAGGCTATGATTCTCCAAATCAGTTGGTTTCTTATTGGTGGGAGAGGTCTTCTTCCCTCCCAGCCTATCTGCCAGCCTGATAACAGGAAGAGTTGTCTTCTTGTTTCTCTTCCTGACCCCATGTGGCCATCACTACTGGATCACAGGAAGGGTTAATTGGATTTTTGCTTCTCTTCCTGGCTCTGCATGGCCACTGCTGGCTCAAGGAAGGGTGAATTGACTCCTTTTTTCTCTTTCCAGCTCTGCATGGCTGCTGCTCCATGGTTTCTTTCCTAATGGTAATGTGAGCCAGTGAAAAGCAGGTACTTGCTGATTTCTGAGATACCCTCAAGATATCTTTCTTATTGTCCTGTTGGAAAGTGCATGCCTATTTCTGTATTTTATTTTAAAGAGAATAAAACCAAGTAAAATAGAACAGAATGAACCCAATTGTACCCTCCATAGCCTCAACATTTCAGGTTCCTCCTTTCTAGTGAAATTGCAAATTATACAAATGTGACTTTCAATCCTCATTATCACTCTAAAGCTGCATGAAAACAGCAAGAAGTATGAATGCCACAACCTGAACTTTGGGTTGCCTTGAAATTTCCTTTGCCAGATAAATTTTTCTGCCATCCTTAATATTAACCTTCCACAAAGTCTCACACTGTGAGCAATAGACAGACAAATTTTTTGTCAGAGCACAGCCTACATGGTCTCAAGTTCAATTTCTAATGCAGTTCTTTTTCCCAACTCAAACTTCCTAGACCTGGGATTTACTATGCATTTTTATCAGTATCCTGGTGTTCTTTTATTAGTACATGTTTGCAGTACGTAAGGATAATATTTTTGATAGGGTGGTGGTACATGTATATAACACATCTTAATTCCCTTTTTTTGTCTCTTTCCACTCCCACCCCTCCTCATTGGTGCCAATTCTTGTCCCACTTCCCATTTACAGAAGCTTTATTTCTGTTTTTTTTTTCAACTCTTTTCATTCCATTCTCTTTCCCTCTCATCTACTCCCTTCCTCCCTCCTTTCCCAATCCTATTTCTCCTTTTTAGTTTGTATTTTTATTGGAATTTTACTACCATTTTATCAGCATTTGTAGACAAATAAATGCATCCTGAGAACATAATATTAAATAAGTCAGAAACACAAGCTTAAATATTTCATTGTTTCCTTTATTTTGGATACTCAGAAAATACGCATAAAGAACATTCTGATCTTTTGAGCTTTGACCAGAATCTTCCATCAAGCCTGGTTTATAGCTTTCTAAGATTGTCCTGTTCAACATCACACCTTTCCACACTCAAGTGAATCACTTCCAAAAACTTCTTTAAAAAACTACATGATCAAGTAGCATTAAAACAAGGACTCCACTGCTCTTTTACCAAGGTCTACTACCTTTCTATCAACAAGACACAATTAAAGGAAGAGAGGTTGATTTGAACTAATGGCTTTTATACTGAACAACATTCCCAGCTGTTTTCTTTTAACTTTTTAGTTTATTATAAGACAAAGACTTGCTAAATCAATAAGTTGCCCATGCTGTGCTCAAACTTGCAATGTTCCACCTTTAATTCCCAGAGTGCCAGTATTACAGATATGTGCCACCACACCCAGCTTGTATCTTCATCTAATTAAAGATTTCATTTACGTGATTTCTCTTTGGTTCTTCCTCAGAATTTCTCACTGTATGTACTTTTTAACTAATTCAAATATTAATTGGTGCCATCTTTTTATATAACTTTTTATTTTAAAGAGAATAAAATCAAGCAAAATAAAGCAGAATAAAGTTAATAAAAACAAAACAATGTAAGTGATACAGCTTTTCAAAACAAGACAATAGGAAATCAACAATGGTTGCCATAATACTTCTTGTTGTCTTCAAAATAGCCGCCCTGGGGCTGGGGATTTAGCTCAGTGGCATAAGTGCTTGCCTTGCAAGCAGGTAGTCCTGAGTTCAATCCCTGGTACCAATAAAAAAAAATAGCCGCCCATACTATCAGACATAGGAAAATCAAATGAAACAGAACAGAATAGAACCACTAAAAACAAAAAAATGCAACACTTCACAAGATAATAGCAAATCTAAAATAACTATGTAATATATCTTATTATCTTTGGGATAATAAGAAATAACTTCCCATGTCATCAGATATAATAAAATCAAACAAGACAAAACAAAACAAAACAATGAAAATGTTACAGAACTTTAAAAAAAGATAATAGGGAATTAACAATGGCTATCACTTTCAGAAGGAGATTCCTCACAGATGCTACATGGTGTATTGTTATCCTCTAAACTGGCTTTACACCTGCAAAGTCAATGAAATATTAAACACTATGAGCACTAAGTTGTATTTTACTTCAATAGCTAATGTCTCAGTCTGTATTTCTCCAAATCAGATGTTCATTTATGAGGGGGAAGGTTGTGAGGGGAACCTTGATTCGCTTTGTTTCACAGCCAGTGTGCTGGAAGGGGCTGGCATTTCGTTCTCCTCCCTGTGACCCACAACTGATGCTGACTCACAGGAAGTGGCTGGCATCTGGTTTTCTCTGTGATCCACAACTGGTGCAAATGCACAGGAAAGTTTTTCCTCTCTGCGGCCCATGTCTGTACTTCTCATCATTCTTGCAATTTTGCAGTAAACTTTGCACATTAATGAGAAAGAATATCTCTGCATCAGTTTTGTGGAGATCTTTTTGGACAATGGCTTCCTTTTTACGGTGTTTGCAATTTTGTGGAATTGTCTCAGGGCAGGTGCACCAAATTAATTTATTTGATCTACAAGTGAAAACTCTGTTGCTGCTTTATGAAGAAATAATAATTATCATTAATATCAACATCTAAATAACCAACCATATATCATCATATAAAATTTATCCTGTCAAAATTTGTCAACTATTTTACTAATCCAGGAAACAATGAGGATGCATTAATATAAGATAGATTAGGAAAAAATATTAAAAAGACTTTAATGTTAGTATTTATGTGCAAGAAGTGAAAGAGGAAGATAGGGAGCTTTAAGCAAAGGAAAAAATGTGAAAGAAATAGAAAATATAACTGGAAGGTGAGAGGAAGAGAGACTAAATAGAGTTAATTAGCTAATGGAGACTGGGGAATCTATGAAACAATCTATGGGATGGAAAAATATGACAAAACAAGGTAAACCATTAGACAAAGCAATAACTGTCATACATGTTTACAAACACATATACAAACATAAAGAGTAAAAATTAAAATAAAATGTAAAACAGATTTCAAAAAAACACTTCCAATATTTTTTTTGTATTAAAGACACATAATTCTTTCAGAATTCTATTGTTGGATAACATCTGTTAAAATGAATGATGTAATTCTCTCTCTTTCCCTCTCCCACTCACTTTCCCTCTATCTATCATTTAACTTCTCTATCTTTCCCAACAGAAGAAACATTTGGGGGTAGCTGGAGTTTGAACTCCACCACTCTGTAATTATAAAATATTATCTGCCTGTGTGGTGGCTCACACTGGTAATCTCAGCACTCAGGAGGCTGAGGCAGGAGGATGATTGTGATTTCGAGACCAGCCTGGACTACAAAATGAGCTCAAGGCCAGCCTGAACTGCATAGCAAGACCCTGTCTCAAAAAGACAAAATAAAAGTATCTGGCTGGTCTGACAGTAGCAAGAATGGTCTGTACCTGCTGACTCAATTTTCTTCAGTTCCCTCTGGTGTTTTAGGGCATCAGAAGCACCTGGTCTGTGGTTTTCAAAGAGTGATTTCCAAAGAGCAGCAGCAGTATCTGAGACATATAAGAAGTGAAAATTCTCAGCAGTTACATCAGATCTACTGAATCTGAAACTCTGACAGCAGAAAATAATCTATAAGGGTTTTATTTAGCTTTTTATTTTGACTTAATTGTAAATTCATTTCTAGTTGTAAAGAATAATACAAAGATATCCCATGGCCTTTTATTCTGTTTCACTCACTGAACTATATCTCTATCTCTTTTTAGTTTTTATTTTGATATAGAGTCTCACTGTGTTGCATAAGTAGGGCTCAAAATTGCAAACTTCTTCCCTCAGTCTTCTAAGTAGCTGGGATTATAGATGTACCCAACCACACCTGGCTAAGGCTAGACAATTTTTAAGGAACTGAAATTAATTTAGCACATAGATCTAGAGGCTGATATTTGATTTTATGAAGTCCTTTTTGCTAAGTCATACGGGTAGAATAATATGGCTAGAAAGAATAGAGAGGGGTCTTAAAGATGCCATTTTCAAGCTTGTAACCACCCTACTTAATACTTATTATATATTAATTCATTCATGAGTGCAGATGCCTTAAAGCCTAATAAACTTTTACATAAAATCTTTTTTGGTCTGTGTGTCTATATTTATTTTTATATTATTTTCATTTCATATCTTAGTTTATCAGTACACAAGTATAGTACATGATGTTTGCATTCCTTGCATGAAATTGGTACATGCACATAACACATCTTAATTCTTTTCCTTCTACCTTTTTCCTTTCTCTCTCTCCCTTTTCACCCATCCCTTGATTCTTTTTTTTGTACATATTTACATGTTTGTAATACATACTGTTTGCATTACTTAGGGTTAGTACATGTACATAATACATTCTGATTCATTTTATATTCCTTGCCCCTTCCCTAATAACCTTTTAAAAGTTCCTCCATTCAACATTATGGTATCAATGATTGTTTCCAACACAAAAACTCAGTAGACGTATTCTAACAGTAGCAATTAATTTGACTTTAACTTGAATTTCCTTACTAGTGAATGTGGTGTTTAGCCAGGTTTTTAAAAGGCATTCTTAGATGACATTACATTTAAAACAATAGACTTAGCAAAGCAGTGTTCCTTGCAGAACATATATGAGCCTAATCCAATAAAAATCTTTATAAGACATAAATTAACCAGTGTTAATCTCCTACTATTTTGTTTTGAAATTATGTATCATAGCTTTTATTCTTTTTTTGATTTTAAAATTTAAAAAAAATTAAAAAGGGAGAATTCTGTTAGCAAAGTAACTTCAGAATTAAGCTCCTACATCAGTTTTTACCTGATATGTAGTCTATCAAGCTACTCTACAAGATTTTTGACATTTTAACCTCTAATCTTGTGAACAAGTTTATTAAATATATCTTTCTATATATAACCATGCAGCCCATGATGATACTTTGGGAAATGATGATCCACATATAAGATTATAGTCTCATATAGTTATAAAATAATAGAAAAGTTGGTATTACATTGTGATGCATAGCTGTCAGAATTGTAGCAGAATCCATCCCTCACATTTTTTTGATATTCATAATGAACTACAACTAAAAACAAACTCAACCACCTTATCTTTGACAAAGGGGCCAAACACATTCATTGGAAGAACAATAGTCTCTTTAATAAATGGTGCAGTAAAAACTGGTTATCCATATGCCAAAAACTAAGACTACACCCATGCTTATCACCATGTACAAAACTAAAATCTAAATGGATCAAAGATCTAAATATTAAAACAGAAATACTAAATGTACTGGAAGACAAAGTAGGTAAAAATCTTAAAGACATTGGAATAGGTAGAGAATTCATGAACAAGAATCAAACCATATGGGAACTACTTCCCAGAATCAATAACTGGGATAATGTCTTATTAAAAAGTTTCTGCATATCAAAAGAAATCTCCAGCAGAGTGAAAATAAAACCCACAAACTGGGAAAAAATCTTAGTGAACTGTCCCTCAGACAAAGGACTTCTGTCTAGAATTTATAAAGAATCAAAAAAAAAATCAGACACCCGACATCCAAAGACCCAATCCAAAAATGGGTTCTGAGATGAACACACAGTTCTCAGATGAAGAAATACAAATGGCAAATAAATACATGAAAAAATGTTCTTCGTCATTAGTCATTAGAGAAATGCAAATTAAAACCACACTCTGATTCCATCTCATTCCAGAAAGAATGGCCAGGATCAACAAAACTACCAACAACAAATGCTGGAGAGGCTTTGGAAAAAAAGGAACTCTTCTGCACCATTGGTGGGAGTGTAGACTGGTGCAACCATTGTGGAGGTCAGTCTGGAGATTCCTCAAAAAGCTGGGATTGGAAGTCCCACTTGACCCAGGTATTCCACTTCTAGGCATATTTCCAGAAGAACTGAAAACATCTTAGCACAGTGATATATGTGCACTCATGTTTATATCAGCACAATTTGTAATAGCCAGATCTTGGAAACAACCTAAGTGCCCATTAACTGTGGAATGAATAAAAAAATTTATATGATGGAGTATTATTCAGCTATAAAGAATGATCAAATTGAGATATTTATAAATAAGTGGGCACAACTTGAGATCATACTCATAAGCGAAATAAGTCAAACTCACATGTATAAATACCATATAGTCTCCCTAGTGCAAGTAATCATAAGAGTACATAAGATTTTATGGTAAACATGGTTCCCCATTATATTGCTTTGAAGTCTTATAATGTTTTCATTCATTAGTTGGAATGGTTTTATTCTGTTTTGTTTGATCTTATGTGTGATTGTATGAACAGCTACTTTGAAGAAAACAACAATATGGCAGCTATTGCTGATTTAATATCATCTTGCTTTGAAGTCCTATTATGCTTTTGTTCTTCTATTACCATTGGTTTTATCATGTTGTCTCTTATTGGATTTTAATATGTGTGATAGTATAAACCAATTCTTTATGGAAATTTAGATATTATAGTAGCCAGTGTTCATTTTCTATTATTTGGTTCAGAATACCCTGTAATATTTTTATTCTCCTGAATGGTTTTATACTGTTTTTTTATGTTTGATATTATTGTGTGTGAAGCTATGCTCAATTATTTCAAAGAAAGAGACATTATAGGAGCTACTGTTAATATCTGGTTGTCTTGTTGTGAAGTGCTGTGTTGCTTATATTGTTCTGTTCTGATCTGCTTTGTTCTGTCCTCTTTTGTTTTATTCTCTTTAAAATAAAATTTAAAAAATAATAATGAACAAACTTACCCTACTTTAATTGAATAGAAAATAGCATATGCTGATAACCATGCAGGACCCAGGAACTCCAAAAGAGGTATGCAAGGGGCCACACTAGACCTGGGCCCCTCCTGTGACTCCAGGGTTCTCTGCCTATGACTTCTCAGAACCTGGGAACTCCAGCCAGAGGTGCACAGGGGACTTGGATAGACCTGGACCCTTCCTGTGACACAAGGCTTCTCCAAAGATGACCTCAGATGACTCAGGAACCCCTGCCCGAGAAGCACAGGGGGCTGGGATAGGCCCAGGCTCCAACCTGTGAATGTAGCCTTCTCCCCAGACAACCTCATGGGGCCTGGAAACTCCAACTAGAGACACACTCAGGACCAGGCTAGACTCAGGCCCCTTCTGCAACTCCAGCCTTCTCATCAGATGACTTCATGGGACCAGGGAACTCCAGCCATCAGCATGGTCAGGCTGGACCAGAATTGGGCCCCTTCCATGTCCTGCAGTCCTGGACATCCAACTCAGGATGTGTGCACCCACAGTCACACTGCTGCCATCAGAGACCACCCCACCTACTGGACCTAGCATTGCTGTTGATCTTCGGCTCCCACACCTCCCCCTCAATGCTGAATGTTTAAATGGATTAAACATTCCCTCGATGCTGAATGCTTAAATGGATTAAACATTCAGCATCGAGGGAAGACTAAGTAAGAAAAATTCAGCAGGCTTCCATAAGTGAGGTGAGTTTGCCCCTAAAATACCAATAGAGTTTGTCACATTCAGTGGGTAAACAAGAGACGCCCCCTCCAAAAGTAGGTCATAGGCAAGTGTGGCAAGTGGGTGGGTGAGTCCTTCCTCCACACAGATAATGTCAGATAGGTTGAGGATGGTGCCAACAAGGCCTCCTCCAACTTGGAGAAAATTAAGTGGGCCTGAGGGACACCCAGAGACACAGTAGGGTTGGAACAGAGACAGACATTATAAACAGGGACACCTGGTGACACTGAATAACCTGAGGACATAATAAAAGTGGAAACTAGAGGTTGATTTCCATTCAGTACTCCTAGGATTGTAAGCCTAGGAAGAACATAGGACTCACCCAACAGATCCTGCAGGGAGAATTCAGGTGATTGGCCCACCTCTTCATTGTAGGACCCAGCAATTGGAAAAGCATCAACCTTACATTAGGGCCCCAAAATACACACTACCAACAGTTGACACTAGGGGGACTGAAGCACCAAATATTAACTCGAAAGGGGAAAATAACAAAATGAAAAAGTAAAATGCAACCTCAAACATCTAGTCCACCAGGACCAAGTACAGGAGACATTGAAATAGAAGACTTCAAAAGTAACACACCAGAAATTTTTGAAAAGATAGAAAGTGAAAAACAAAAAAAACTCCATGAGGCTACAGAGGAAATCAAATTAGAAGTAACCTTTCATGTAAAAACAGAAATTGCAACCTTAGTAAAGGAGTTACTCAGCACAGCTAAACAGGAAATAGATTTTAAAAAGTACAGGAGCATGGGAAACTGACTGAAACCTTAAATAAACAATACAGAAAACAAACACTATTCATGAAACAAACTCAAAGAGACACCTGAGAAACAAAAACCTCTATGGAAAGCTGGAAAAACCATTTAAATGAAACTGAGGATAGGATTTAAGACCTTGAGGATAAGATCGAAATTAGCAATCATGAAAATGTAGAACTTATGAAAATAAAAAACCAGCTGGAAATGACAATCCAGCAGCTTCAAGATGATGCCAAGAGAAATGATATAAGACTAATAGGCATCAATGAAGATGCAGGTGTCAATACAAATGACATAACTAAAATTTTCACAGATGCCATAGCAGAAAATTTCCCAAACATGGAGAAAAAATTTCATATGCAGAGCTTGAGTGGGCTGCACCCAGCAACCTTCATTCAACCAGGGGAACTAGGCCCGCAGAAGGGGGAACCAAGCCAGCACCACACCGCAGGGTGAGTAGTAGCTCATCAGGGCAGATCCAGAAAAGTTTGGGACCATCAATCCCAGCAGCTGGATGCCTGCCAAGCCACCTTAGGTCATTGGACTAGGATTCAGAGGTTCTGAGGGCTTGAGTGGACTGCACCCAGTGACCTTCATTCAACCAGGAAAGCCAGGCCCACCCAAGGGGGAGCCAAGGCAGCACTGCACCACAAAGTGAGTTGCAGCTCTCCAAGGCAAGTCATGAAGGGTTTGAGACTATGAATCCTAGAGGCTGGGTGCCTGCCCAGCCACCTTAGATCATTGGACTAGGCTCCAGAAGTTCCATGGGCTTGAGTGAACTGTGTCCAGTGACCATCATTCAACCAGGAAAGCCAGGCCTACTGAAGGGGGAGCCAGGCTGGTGCTGCACCACAAGGTGAGCTGCGGCTAGCCAGGGCAGGCTGGGAAATGATTGGGACCATCGATCCTGGAGGCTGGGTGCCTGCCAAGCCCACTTGGGTCAGTGCACTGGGCTCCAGAGGTTCCATGGACTTCAGTGGACTGTGCCCAATGAACTTCATTCAACCAGGGGAGCCAGGACCAAGGAAGGGGAAACTAAGCCGGTGCCGCACCACAAGGGAAAGCTTTGGAAAATCACTGGAAATATGGAAATACAGTAAAATGACAAAACAAAAGACCAAAATGCAATCTCAAACCTCCAGCCCATCCCAAGAAAACCTAGGAGCCACGTACATAGAAGAAAATACTATACATACACCTGAAATGCATGAAATGATATCAACTGAAATAAAGAAGCAAGCACAGGAAGCTATGAGGGAACTCAAATCAAAAAAATTCTCCCAGGTAAAAGAAGAAATGATCAAAGCAGTGAAAGAACTACTGAATGTATCCAATGAAGACACAGCTAAACAATTAGAGGAACAAAGCAAAATGATAGAATCCCTAAATGAACAGTTTAAGAGACAAACACAATTCACTGAGCAGATTCAAAGAGATATACAGGAAACCAGAACCCCAAAGAAAGTTGCAAAAGCCACCTCAATGAAAGTGAAGATAGAATTTCAGATCTGGAAGATAAGATTGCAGCTAGTGAACCAGAAAGGAAAGAACTTCTAACAATAGCAAGAAATCATGAAATAACAATTCAACAGCTGTAAGATGATGCAAAGAAAAACAATATAAGATTAATAGGGAAAATAGAAGGGGAAAACATAACTGATATTGAGAGGCAATTTACAGAAGTAATAGCTGAAAACTTCCCAAACATGAGCATGGAAACTGACATATGGATTAGTGAGGCATATAGGACTCCAAATAGCAATAACCAAAACAAAACTACACCCAGAAATATAATAATCACCATCCCAGAAACCCAGCATAAGAACAGAATATTAAAATTGTTAGAGAGAAGAGACAGGTCACCTATGAAGGAAAGCCTATCAGAATCTCAGCAGACTTCTCAACACAAAGAAGTCAAGAAGAGCATGGAGTGAAGTTTTTTAGATCCTTAAAGAAAATGACTTCCAACACAGAATGATGTATCCTGCAAAACTGTCCTTCAAAATGGATGGTGAAATAGGATACTTCCATGACAAAGAACAGCTGAAGAACTTCATGATCACCAAACTAAATCTACAAAGAATACTGAAAAACATTCTAGATACACATAGGAAAAAACCACTAAGCAAGACAGACAATTAAACAGAATGGAAAGTTAAGTTACAACATCAGAAAGATAACATGAGTTATAAGCACTAATGTAAATGGCCTCAATTCACCAATTAAAGAAACAGACTGGCAGAATGGATTAAGAAACAGCATCCAATCATATGCTGTCTACAAGAAACCAATCTAATCCAAAAGGAAGCTCATAGACTGAAAGTCAAAGGATGGAAAACAATACTCCATGCAACAGGAACTCAAAAAAAAGCAGGGGTAGCTATTCTGTGTGCAGACCATGTGAACTTTAAGAATGTTCTGAAGAGATAAAGAAATTCACTACATAATAGTTAGGGGAAAACTGCAAGAGGAAGAGATAACAATCTTAAATATATATGCACCAAATTCCAGAGCACCCAACTACACAAAGTAAGCATTAACAGAAATGAAAAATCAAATAGGCAATAACACAATTATAACAGGAGACTTTAACATGCCATTGACACAAACGGACAGATCAACTAAACAGAAAATCAGCAAAGAAATAACAGAAATGAATCAGACCTGTGAACAAATGAATTAGATAGATGTATACAGAGTATTCCATCCAAAAATATAAGGATATACATTCTTCTCACCAGTACATGGGACATTGTCTAAAATGGACCATATACTAACCCACAGAACATATTTAAGTAAATGCAAAAGAATTGAAATTATCCCATGCATATTATCAAAACATGTTATCAGAACATGGCACCATGAAACTAGAAATTAATGATAAAAGTAACTGCAAAAACCACATGAACACATGGCAATTAAACACTCGAGCAGTCAGTGGGTCACACAGGAAATTAAAGAACAAATTAAATAATATCTACAAGCAAACAAAAATACAAATACAACTTACCAGAACTTGTGGGATAAAATAAAGGCAGTCCTCAGAGTAAAATTTATTGCACTGAGTTCCCACATTAGGAAAACACAATGAACACAAATAAGCAACCTGATATTACACCTGAAATGTCTACAAAAACAAGAGCAAGTGAAGCACAAAGCCAAAATAATGGAGGGAATTATAAAGATCAGAGCAGAAATTAATATAATAGAGACTAAGAAAACAATTCAAAGAATCAATGAATCAAAGAGTTGGTTCTTTGAAAAAATAAATAAAATCGACAAGCCTCTAGCCAACCTAATTTAAAAAAGGAAAGAAAAGACTCAAATTCATGCAATACAGAATGAAAAAGGAGAAATCACTACTGACCATGTGGAAACACAGAAGATCATCAACAACTATTTCAAAAACCTCTACTCTCATCGGTTCAGTAACACAGAAGAAATGGACAGATTCCTAGAAACATACAAACCACCAAAGCTGGATCAAGATGTAAAACTGCTGAGTAACCCAATTTCTATTAATGAAATTGAAAATGTAATCAAGTCCCTACCAACAAAGAAGAGCCCAGGCCCAGATGGATTCACTGCAGAATTCTACAAGAAATACAAAGAAGGCTTAATGCCAAAACTCCTCAAACTCTTCAATGAAATTGAAAGGGAAGCAATTCTCCCAAAGTGATTCTTGAAAGAAAATATCACTCTCGTAACAAAAACCTGAGAAAGACCCAACTTAAAAAGAGAACTACAGGCCAATCTTCCTCATCAACATAGATGCAAAAATTCTCAGTAAAATATTGGCAAACAGGATGCAGCAAATCATCAAGATTATATTGTATGACCAAGTGGGAATCATCGCAGGCATGCAGGGATGGTTCAACATACATAAATCAATAAATGTAATCCACCATATCAATAGAACCAAAAGCAAGAATCACATGATCTTTTCTATAGATGCAGGAAAGCTTTTGATAAGATCCAACACCCATTCATGATAAGAACCTTACAGAGAATTGGAATAGATGGTCTTTACCTCAATATGATAAAGGCCATCTATGACAAACCAACAGCCAGCGTCATATTAAATGGCCAAAAACTGAAAGCTTTTACCTTGAAGTCAAGCATAAGACAAGGTTGTTCCTTATCCCTGTTCCTATTCAATATACTACTGGAAATACTAGCCAAAGCAATTATACAAGAGAGAGAAATAAAAGGAGTAACGATAGGAAAAGAAGAAGTTAAATTATCATTATTTGCAGATGATATGATACTCTACATAGAAGACCCCCAAACCTCCATTGAAAGTCCCCTAGATATAATAAATAAATGCAGCAATGTAGCTGGATACAAAGTCAATACTCAAAAATCAGTAGCATTCTTATACACTAACAATAAAATCACCAAGAGAGAATTAAGAGAAGCCACACTCTTAAAACTAGCATACAAACAAATGAAATACTTAGGAATTCATCTAATGAAAGATGTAAAACAGTTGTACAGGGAAAGTAATAATACCCTGAAGAAAGAAATAGAAGAGGACCTCAGAATATGGAAAGACATCCCTTGCTCATGGACAGGAAGAATAAATATTGTAAAAATGGCCATTCTCCCAAAATTGTTATACAGATTCAATGAAATCCCAATGAAAATACCACTAATATACCTCAGAAATCTGGAGAAATCACTCCTAAAATTCATCTGGAAACAGAAGAGACCTTGAATAGCAAAGACTATTCTAAGCAGCAAAGCCAAGGCAGGAGGGATCACAATCCCTGACTTGAAGTTATACTACAAAGCTACTATAACAAAATCAACATTGTATTGGAATAAAAACAGACCTGAAGATAAATGGAATATACTAGATGATACAACTACAAACACACTTAACTATGTTATCTTTGATAAAGGGATCAAGCATATTCACTGGAAGAACAATAGTCTCTTTAATAAATGGTGCTGGAAAAACTGGCTATCCATATGCCAAAAACTAAAGTTAGACCCATGCTTATCACCATGTACTTAACCAAAATTCAATTGGATCAAAGATCTAAATATTAAAACAGAAACAATAAATCTGTTGCAAGACAAAATAGGTAAAAATCTTGAAGACATATGATTAGGTAGAGAATTCATGAACAAGAACCAAACTGTACAGGAAATACATCCCAGAATCAATAACTGTGATCATGTCTTATTAAAGAGTTTCTGCATGTCCAAAGAAATCTTCAGAGTTAAAAAAAAAACCTACAAACTGGGAAAAAATCTTAGTGAACTGTCCCTTAGATAAAGGACTTCACCCTAGAACTTATGAAGAATTTTTAAAAATCAGACCCCCGAAATTCAAAGACCCAATCCCAAAATGGGCATCTGAGATGAACACAGTCCTCAGATGAAGAAATATGGCAAATAAATACATGAAGAAATGTTCATCATCTTTAGTCATTACAGTAATGCAAATAAAAACCACACTGAGATACTATCTCACTCCAGAAAGAATGGCCAGGATCAACAAAACTGCCAACAACAAACGCTAGAGAAGCTGTGGAGAAAAAGGAACTCTTCTGCACTGTTGAAGGGAATGTAAAGTGGTGCAACCACTGTGGAGATCAGTCTGGAAATTCCTCAAGAAGCTGTGACTGGAAGTCCCATTTGATCCATCTATTCCACTCTTAGGCATATTCCCAAAAGATCTGAAAACATCTTACCACAGTGATATATGCACACCCATGTTTATAGCAGCACAATAGCCAGAACTTGAAACAACGTGAGTGCCCATCAACCGAGGAATGGTTAAAAAAAACTGTGGTACTTTTATACAATGGAGTAGTACTCAGCTATAAAGAATGATCACATTGAGATATTTATAAATAAATGGATGCTTCTTGGATCTATATTCATAAGTGAAATTAATCAAACTCACATGTATAGTAACATATAGTCTCCCTATTGTAAGAAATGATAAGAGTACAGAAGATTTTATGGAAACCATGGTTCACCATTACACTGCTTTCACATCTTATGTTTTCATTCATTGGTTGGAATGGTTTTATTCTGTTTTACTTGATCCTAATATATGTTATCATATGAATAGTTACTTTGAAGAAAAGACAATATGGCAGCCAGTGTTGATTTAGTATCATCTTGCTCTGAAGTCTTACCATGATTTTGTTTTTCTATTACTATTAGTTCTATAATGTTGTGTCTTATTGGATTTTAATATGTATGATAGTAAAAACAAAATTTTTATGGAAAGTGAGATAGCAGCCATTGTTCATCTTTGGTTATTTGGTTCAGAATGCCTTGGAATACTTTCATTCTCTTGAGTTGTTTTATTCTACTTTGTTATGCTTGACATTATTGTGTGTAAAGCTAAGCTGAACTATTTCAAAGAGACATTAGATAGCTACTGTTAATATCCAATTGCCTTGTTTTGAAGTGTTATGTTGCTTACATTGTTCTGTTCTGATCTGTTTGGATCTGTCCACTTTTGTTTTATTCTCTTTAAAAGAAAAAAATTGATATGCAGATAAGTGAAGCATATAGAGCACCAAACAATCACAACCAAAAAAAATCTACACCCAGACATATAATACTTAAGATCCCAGACATGCAGCATAAAAACAGAATACTAAAAGCTGTTAGAGAAAAGACACAACTCATCTATCAAGTAAAGTCCGTTAGATTCACAGCAGAATTTTCAGCCCAAACCCTCAAGTCAAGACGAGCTTGCAGTGAGATATTTCAAGCCCTGAAAGAAACCAACCTTCAACCCAGACTGATGTACCCAGCAAAACATTCACTCAAATTTAATGGAGAAAAAAGTTACATCCATGACAAAAAACAACTGAAGAAATTCACGTCCACAAAACCAACCCTAGAAAGAGTGTTGAAAGACATACTAGATAGAGATAAAAATGACCAAAATTCACAGAAAAATAACAAACAGAAACCACCAGGTAGAACAAGCAGTTAAAAGAAGGGGAAAACCAGAAAGCAAACACTGGAACATAACAAGGCAAAGTTAAGCCAATACATATCATTGATAACCATAAATGTAAATGGCCTCAATTCACCTATCAAAAGAAATAGGTTGATAGATTAGATCAAGAAATATGACCCCACAATATGCTGTATACAAGAAATCCATATGATCCAACATGAAACTCATAGATTAAAAGTCAAAGCATGGAAAACAGTATTCCATGCAAAAGGAACCCAGAAAAAAGTGGGATAACTATTCTATTTGCAGACAGTGTGCAATTCAAACCTAAAATGATTAAAAGAGATAAAGAAGGTCACTCATACTAATTAATGGAAAAATTCAAGAGGAAGAAATAACAATTATAAATATATATGCACCAAATACAGGAGCACCCAACATAAGACAAATACTAATGGAAATGAAAAAGAAAAAACACAAGAACACAGTTATAACAGGGGAACTTAATACCCCATTGTAACAAACAGATAGATCAACTAGGCAAAAAGTCAGCAAAGAAATAATAGAACTGAATCATACCTGTGAGCAATTGGACTTAGTAAATGTTTACAGAGTGTTCCACCCAACCACATCTTCTCTGATGCACATGGGACATTCTCCAAAATAAATCATATAATATCCCAAAAAGCATTCTTAAGTAAATGGCAAGGTACTGAAATTATCCCATCCATATTATCCAACCAAAGCACTTTGAAATTGAAATTAATGGCAAAAGAAATTGCAAAACCTGCAGAAATCCATGGAAATTAAATAACAACCATCTGCACAACCAGCAGGATACAGATGAAATAAAACAAGAAATAAAGCAACACCTACAATTCAATGAAAATGCAGAAAAAAAATTGCAATGTGTGGGATACAGGGAAAGTGGTCTTAAGAGGGAACTATATAGCAAGAAATCGTCATGTCAAGAAAACAGAATGAGCATGAATAAACAACCTACTGCTTCATCTCAAGCTTCTAGAAAAAGAAGAGCAAGTTAAACTCAAAGCTAATAGAAGAGAGGAACTTGTAAAGATTAGAGAAGAAATCAATGCAATTGAAACTGAAAAAGACAAAGAATTAATGAATCAAAAAGCTGGGGGTTTTTTTGGAGAAGAAACAAAATTGACAAACCACTAGCTAACCTTATCAAGGAAAAGAAATGAAACACTCAAATTCATGCAATAAGGACTGAAAAGTGGGAAATTACTACAGATCACATGGAAAGTCTAAAGATCATGAATACCTACTTTGAAAATCTCTACTCACATAGAGTGGAAAACACAGGGGAAATGGACAGATTTTAAACCTCAACCAAGAAGCAAACCTCAACCAAGAAGATACAGCAATTCTGAACAACCCAATATCAGCTATTGAAATTGAAAATGTAAAAGTTTATTACCAACAAACAAAATCCCAGGTCTTGATGGATTCACAGCTCAATTCTATAAGAAATTAAGAGAAGATCTGATGCCAATACTCCTTAAACTCTTCAATGAAATTGAGAAGAAATCAATCCTCAATAAATCATCCCTTGAGTCAAGTATTACTCTGATACCAAAACCAGAGAAAGACCCAACCAAAAAGGAGAACCATAGGCAAATCTCACTAATGAACACTGATGCAAAGATTCTCAATAAAGTACTAGCAAATTGAATACAGCAAAAATTGAAGAAGATTATACATCAAGACCAAGTGGTGTTCATTCCAGAAAGAAGGGATGGTTTAACATACACAAATCAATAAATGTAATATACCACATCAACAGAGCCAAAAACAAAAACCACATGGTCATCTCAATAGATGCAGAAAAAGCTTTCAATAAAGTCCACATATTCATAATAAAAAAAACCCTCCAGAAACACAGGATACATGGTGCCTACCTCAACCTTATAAAGGCCATTTATGACAAAACAACCACCAACATTATACCAAATGGACAAAAACTGAAAGTGAAAACTTTAAAATCAGGAACAAGACAACAGTGTCCACTATATCCACTATCACCACTCCTATTCAATATAGTTCTGGAAACACTAGCCAGGTCAATCAGACAAGAGAGAGAAATAAAATGAAGAAAGATAGGAAAGCAAGAAATTAAATTATCAGTATTTGCAGATGACATGATACCGTACATAGAAGACCCAAAAAAACTCCATTAAAAGACTACTAGAGGTAATAAACAAGTTCAGCAGTGTAGCTAGATACAAAGTCAATACTCAAAAATCAATAGCACTCCTGTACTCAAACAAAATACTCACTGAGAGAGAAATTATGGAAATATCGCCCTTCACAATAGCATCTAAAAAACTGAAATACTTAGGAATCAACCTAACTAAATTATAAAAACGTATATGCTGAAAATTATACTACACTAAAAAGGGAGATTGAAGAGGATATTAGGAAATGGAAGGATATTCCTTGTTCTTGGCTAGTGTTATGGATTGAAACCTGGTGGTCAACTTAACCCCAGCTGGATTACATCAGCATGGCATTGGGCATAGGTGTTTCACCTGAGGAAAGTTGCCAGTATAAATGGAGACGTGAAGGCAGAGCTATTCACATTAGTGTGTTAATGCATTAGTGCATGAAGCATTGTGGGTTCTCCTGTTGCTGTTTGAGCCATGGATTCTCCTGGAGGAGCCCTGGTCTTCACATTGAGCATTTCTTCCTGGATCCATAGCGGAAGATGTGTGCCACTTGGTCTCCAGGATGAACTCGTCACACTGGCTTCCTGGCATGTACTCGACTGTGCTTGTCAGAGGAGGAGCTCGGGGCCTCCATGTCGCTGAGGATGTCTGTGGTTCTTTTCAGGACAGCCCTGGTGTTTGTTGTGAGTGTGACTTATTGGCTCCAGCATAGAACCCTCAACCTACCAGCACAGCTCCTTCACCCCACTGGCATACACTTTCTGGCTTCCACCGCTGACCTTTGGGCCTTCCCAACACAGATCCATAAAAGAAACTGGCATGAGTCCTTGTGGGCTCTTGACCTCCAGTTGGACTCATGGGAGGCACTGTCATGAGCACTGGGTCTTCATTTGGACTCATGTGGGACATTTCTGTGGGATGCAGGCCCTTGGCTAAATATTCTATGTCTTTAATGATGTGGGTAGATTTACTGTATTTTCTGGGGTGACCATCATAAAAATAATATTATAAACTCCATGTACTAATTCTAATTGTTCTCTGTATAACCCATGGCTAGAACAGCTAGTAAGAACCAACATTGTGAAAATGGTCATACTCCCAAAACTGTTATACAGATTTCGCACAATCCCAATCAAAATACCATTGACATACCTCACAGATACAGAGAATACACTCCTAAAATTCATTTGGAAACAGAAGAAACCTAGAATAGCAATGGCAATTCTGGGCAACAAAGGCAAGGCAGGAGGAATCTCAATTCCTTACTTGAATCTATACTACAAAGCCACAGTTGTAAAATCAGCATGGTATGGGCAAAGAAATAGACCTGAGAATCAATGGAATAGATTAGAAGATGCAAACACAACTACAAAGACACTCAGCCACCTGATACTTTACAAAGGGGCTAAGTATATCCACTGGAAGAAAGATAACCTTTTTAATAAATTATGTTGGAAAAACTGGCTCTCCACATTCCAAAGACTGAAACTACATCCATGCCTATCACCATGCACAAAACTAAAGTCTAAATGGATAAAGGATCTAAATATTAAAACAGAAACACTAAATCTACTGGAAGACAAGTTAGGTAGAAGTCTTGGAGACATAGGGGAAGGGAGAGAAATCATGAATAAAATGCAAACTGCACGGGAAACACTTCAAAGAATCAACAACTGGTATCTCAACTTACTAAAAAGTTTTTTTGCTTCAAAGAAATCACCAAGAAAATGAAATGAAAACCTACCAAATGGGAAAGAAGCTTAGCCAACAGTCCCTCAGACTAAGAACTTATATCCAGAACATCTAAAGGACAGAAAAATATCAAGCCCCCCAAATTCAAAGACCCTCTCCAAAAATTGGCATCTGAGATGAACACACAGTTCTCAGAGGAAGATATACAATTGGAAATTAAATATATGGAAAATGTTCACCATCACTGGTCATTTGAGAAATGCAAATTAAAACAACATTGAGATTTCACCTCACTCCAGAAAGAATAGCTGCCATCAAGAAATCAACTGATAACAAATGTTGGCGAGGCTGTGGGGAAAAAGGAACACTGCTCCACTGTTGGTGAGAATGTAGACTGGTGCAACTACTATGGAAATCCATATGGAGAATTCTCAGAAGGCTAGAATTGAAAGCTCCATTCAATCTATCTATTCCCCTTCTGGGTATTTTCCCATAAAAATGGAAAAACTCATATTACAGTGATATATGTGCACCCATGTTCATAGCAGCACAATTTGTAATAGCTAAATCTTGGAAACAACCAAGATGCCCATCAACTGCAGTGGATGAAAAAGATGTGGTATTTTTATGCAATTGAATATTACTCAACTATAAAAAAGGATGATCTTGAGGCCTTCATAGGTAAATGGGGACAACTTGAGACTATTCTCATTAGTGAAATAATCATATTTATCAATATCATTGTTTCTCTAGTGTAAAAAGTAATAAGAACTATAAGAGTAATAAAACCCAAATTGTATAATTGCTATTGCAAAAACAAGAGAAAAAGTACATGCTCTAAGGGATATAACCACAAGTATGTTTGAGTGTGCAAAATAGATGACCATATTGGTGAATCTTTTTTGGATCATTGAGCAGAACTGTTTGCAGTCTCACTGTTTGAATGTCTACTATGTGTCCTTTAATTTTGTAACTTGAACAACTATACCCAAGATAACAATATGTAATTTATCAACTAGTGATTTCTTAGTGTTTTTTTTTCTTTTAAAATTCTGTATTCTTGCTACCCTTTTTTCTGTTTTGCTTTTTGTCTCTTTAAATAAAATTTAAACATGTGTAATTACTATTGTAAAAAAGATAGGAAATAGGAAGTGCTGTAAAAGATTTAACTACATGTATATTGAAGTGTGTAGGATTGATAACCATATTTCTAAGTTATAATTGGATCATTGAATGCTGTTTGAATTTCACTTTGTATCCTTTAATTTTGTGACTTGAGCAAATATTTCTAAAAGTACAATATGTAATTTATCAACTAGAGATTTCTTACTGTTTATCTTTTTTAAAATTCTGTATTATTTCTACACTTTTTCTGCTTTTTCTCTTTAAATAAAATTTTTTTAATAGTGAAAAAATAACACATGCAATTATATATGGTACATAATACTTCATAATGATAATGAACTACTATATTAGAGTTTTATTTTATATACTTTTTCATTTCTAGAGTTATAAAATTACTGTAAATTATGTGGCATATTATGCTAGAAACAGCCTCATACATGTCATGTTTTAAATATTTATTGATTACATAATAGCTTGTCTGCAGTGAGTGACTTATCTAGATTCCTGCATATATGCTCTGTGATAGTCACAGAATGACACAAAATGCCTAATGATACACATTATTAAATCAGTGTATACCACCAAATTTTTGAAGTTTTTATATAAATTTTGACATTGTCTTTGTTAGATATATAGTTGGCAACTTTTTTTTCATTTCATATTGTTCACTTGTCTTTATAAAGAATTATATTTCTAAATTTTAGTGAGATTTAATGCATCCACTTTTCTTTTATGAATTGTATTGTTAGTGACAATTTTAAGAACTTTTCACTCATCTGTAAGTTCTCAAAATATTTTATTATTTTCTAAAAGTTTGATATTTTGATTTAATTTTGATATTCATAGTAAGTTAATTTTTCTGTGTGGTGTGAGTTTATGTTCAGGTTCATTTTTAGTATGAATTTCTAATAGCTACGTCATCATTTGTTGAAAAACTATACTTTCCCATGGATATGTTTTGTGCTGTTGTAAAAAATCAGTTTGAGTACTTGGGTAGAACTTTTTTGTTTTCTATAATCTGTTCAATTGACTTACATAATTATTACTCTAATACTATACTGTTCAAAGTATATTGTAGGCCTGATGTATCAAGTAAACTAACTGATATGAAAAAGATAAAGAATAATGAATTAGTTTATATATACATATATGTATATTAGTTCATATATATACATGTATATATGTATATATATATGTTCTTGATTTTATTTGGAGTTCATCAATTTTTTTAAATTGTAAAATTTAAAAGCATAGAGTCATTTGTGTCCTCTTATTGTCTTATCATTTTAAAATTCCTTTATCATTTATAGCTTAAAATCTATAGAAACCCCTTTTTACATTCTTTATATTTGGAGCTAGTATCCTATTTTCTTATGTTTATCAGTCTTAGAGTTTTTTAAATTACCTTGATATTTTTAATAATTATCATTTAGTTTTAGTCATTTTTAGTATTCTTTTATTTTCAATTTCACTGAAAATTTTCTCTTCATTTTCTTTCAACTTTTTTTATTAATTAATTAATTAATTAATTTTTTGTAATACTGGTTCCTAATCATTGTACCTTTACCATGAGCTAATTCTATTTCTGTATTGTTTTATTGATACAGTTTTACTGCATCAACTAGTTACCCAGTCTAGACTTGAACTTCAGTACTTTTTAGCTCAATTTCTCCTAGTAATGTGACTCCAGGCCTGAGTTACTAGGATTGCCTCTGTATGCTTTAATACAGTCTTTTGAACATTTATGTAGAAGCTTAAACTATCAAGTGACCTTCTGTTTTGATATGAGTATTCAGAGTAATAAGTATTTGCCTCTTTTTCATTTACTTTTTATTTCATATGCCTATTTCTTTAGAAACAACCTTATCAACTAGTAGACATACATTGTTTAGGTACCAAGCATTTGGAAATTATACTGTTGAGTTTGCTTATTTATTTCCACTTTTATTCAACTATGCTCAGTGTATATTCTCTGTATGATTTTAAAAAAATAATTAAATTAATGTTCATTTTATGACTAAGGTCATGTTCTATCTTTTTAAATATTCCATCAGTTCTTGAAAAGACTTTGAATTCTTCTGTTACTCAGTGGAGTGCTCTATATACTTAAGCTAAAGCCTGATTTCTTAGAGTGTTTTTCAGTTCTTTTATTTGCTGATTATTTGTATTCTAATTCTAACAGTTGTTATGAGTAAGGCAGTGCATTACAACATTCAAGTGTATATTTGTCTTTATTTCCCATCAGCTCTGCCACTTCACCTGTTTGTTACTATGTAGTTCTGTGTTTTATGCTTAGGACCATTTTGTTCTTCTAGTATATTAAACATTTTATTGGGAAGTAAAGTCTGTCTTTTTTGATAGTAATTTTATCGTTTTGAAATCTATCTGATATTACTATAGCTTTTCTTTTTAATAATAATCTTTGCATGATATATTTTCCATTATTTTATTATCAACCTATATGCTGTATGTATTGTATTGAAAATTATTATCTTACACAATGTATATAAATGAATTGTGTTTTGCAATCCATTCTGCCAATACATATATTAACTGAAGTGTTTATGTATGTTAGCTTAAAGGAATTGATATATTGAGATTTAAGGTCATCATTTGCTTATTTGTTTTCTGACTTGTGGTTCTTGTTCTTCTGTTTCATATTTATTACCTTCCCCTTGAGTAATTTTATCCTGTATTCCAGATGTAGACGATAAAACTTGTGAAATAGGAAAGTTTGGGCAATTTCTGTATATAATGTTCAATCAGAAAGTGGGACAGATTATTTATTTATTTATTTATTTATTTATATTAATACATAATGTTTACATTCCTTGTGTGGAGTAAGTATATGTACATAGCATATCTTTTTAAAATTTTAATTCTTTTTTTAAAAAGAAAAAAAGAAAATGGTAGAAATAATACAGAATTTCAAAAAAAAGATAAACAGTAAGAAATCACTAGTTGATAAGTTATATATTGTCCTCTTAGAAACAGTTGTTCAAGTTACAAAATTAAAGCATACAAAGTAGATATTCAAACAATGAGACTGTAAACAGCTATGCATGCATGAGTCTCTACATGTATTTTTATCTTTTCTGTATTAGAAGGAAAAGCAAAACATATCAAGACAAAACAAAACAAATTACTATAAAAACATGAAACCACAAACTCATATAAAACCACAGTACAAGGTAATCTACAATGATTACTGTGTTGTCTCTTATTATCTTCAGTAGAATTCTCTATATCATCAGGCATAATTGAATATAACAGTATAATTGAATATAGCAGTACATAACAATATTAGTAAAAATAAAACACTGTAGACAGTATACAACTTCAAACACAGGTAATAATCAAGCCAGAGGGGACATTTTAGTGAATCTTGTCATCTTCAGTGTAGTTGCCTATACCCTCAGACTTGATACTATCAATCATGACAGCTTTGAATAAAATCTATCAATACAAAACAGCAATCTAACAAACCAGATTTGATTACAATCAGTCATGGTAAAACAGTGTAAGTTATACAGAGCTTCAGATTAAATTAATAGGAAATTAAGGATGATTGCCATACTATATCCTGCTGTTTTGGGGATAACTGTCTGTGCCCTCAAATCTAGTACAAGTAGACAAACTGGAATAAAATATAATACATCTAAGCAGAGTGCAGTGAGTAATGTGGGTTTTAAATCCTGGTACACTATTAACAATATAGTGTATCAGGGCCATCTATGTTAGAGTTTATAGCCAACCTTCTCTGTCTCATTTCTGCTATGCTATTTTTCTGCCTTTGTTTGTCAAGTTTTTGCCTTCATTCTACTGCCTGCCCCACTCATTGAGGCCTTTTTGCCACTGTTCCTAAAATCCTGGGTTTTTTTATCCCTCTCTAGAATGTCCTTCAGTATTCTCTGTAGGTTTGGATTGGTGGTCACAAATCCCCCACTTCCTCTTTGTCATGGAAGCATCTTGTTTCTCCATTAATTTCTAGTGACAGTTTTGCAGGGTATATCAATTTGGGCTGGAGGTCATTTTCTTTCAGGGCTTGGAATACTTCACTCCAAGCTCTTCTTGATCTGATGGTCTTTTTCAGGAAGTCTGCCATGATCTTGATGGGCTTACCTTTATAGGTAATCTGTTTCTTTTCTCTGATGGCTTTTAATATTCTGTGATGAATTTCTGATGGATTTTAATATTCTTGTGATGAATTCTGGTATCTTTATTACTATATGTTCAAGGGTGTAGCTCTGTTTTGGTTGTAGGTGGCTAGAGTTCTGTATGCCTCACATTACCGAATGTCATTTTCTTTTCCCATGCTTGGGAAGTTTTCCTTAATTATTTCCATGAATAGCCTTTGTAATTCACCTGTTTTTATTCCTGCTTCTTTGTTCATATTTCCTAGTCTTAAATTATAGATTTTCTTGTAGTCTTCTTTGCATTGTTACTGCCTCTTTCCTCGTTATTTTTAAGAGATCTTTCCTTTCATGATCACACATTGCAAACTTGTCAAATTTTGATAGTCTATCCTTAGTTTCTTCTAAGCAGTTTTTCCAGCTTTCAATGGAATTTTTAATTTCCTGGTAATCTCTTTGAATCTGCTTCATGTATTCTAGATTTTCTTTATATTCTTTATCGAATGTTTCTAGATTTTCTTTATATACTTTATGGAATGTTTCTCTCCTTTTTTGTGTTCCTCCCTTTTTTTGTCTGTGTCTTCTTGAGAGAAGCTTAGCATTTCTTTTATTAACCTACTTATGTCTTGTTTTACCTGATTTAATATTTCAGTTTTGAGCTCGTTTACAAGGTCCCAAAGATATCTCTTAATGTCCATTGAAGCCATGTTTGATGTTGCATGTTTGCTGCCCTCAGTCTCTTGTTTTTCCCTCTCCTGAATCAGTGTTCTCAGGGTTTTGGGTTGGGGGCATTTTCTTGTTTCTCTCTCTTGTCATGTTTTTGGTTTCTTCCATACAGGTGTATAGTGGAGGTCTCAGCCCCTTTCCTTATTGATTATGGTTCTTTGGAAGCATGCTGGTGAGGGATTTCTGCCTTCTCTTGTTTGCTCTTGTCACTGAGTTAAGCAGAGGCTGCATATGCTGGTCTCTCCCCACCAGGCCAGTGAAAGTTCAGGGAACTTTCAGGTTAGTTAGGCATTGGGAATCAGTTTGGGATGGTTTATTGGTCCCTGCCAGGGGCATGACCCAGGCCAAGCAAATCCCATGCATCTGCTCTGGGGTGGGAGCAACCAACTGAAGTCACTGTTGTTCCTAGTTCAGGCTCATCCTACCCGATTCCAACATGTCACACATTTGGTCAAGCCCTTCCCTTGGGGGGGTCTTATTTCCAGTACTGACCATGGATTAATGAAACTCCCTTTGCTGGCTCCATTCTCCATTGGGCTCACAAACCCCCGACATAAGCGTGACCGTGCCTCCTGTGAGTTGCGGCATTAACGAGTCGGGGCAGCTCTGGGGGTCACAGTGAGTGGCAGCCAATGTGAGTTCAGGCTGCTCATCAGTGAAAAGTGCTGTGTCCACTAACTTTAGCTCTTTCAATTGTAGCCCAGAGACTGTGTGTTTGATGAGCTTTTTTGTTTTAGTTTCTTCCTGTGTCAAGAGGATCCATCTCCCTTTGTCTGGATCTCTCCAGGATGTTTTATTCTGGCATATGAGTTCTACATAATGTATCTTAATTTCTGTTTTAATCCCCTTTGTCTCCCCTCCCTCTATCTCCTGATCCCCTTCCAATTTGAGAAAGAGTTCCCTACTTTCTGTTTTCTAATTTTTATTTTCTCTGTTATAATTTGCTTTTTTCATGTAAGAGAACCCATAAATTTCACATATGAGAGAAATGAAGCTTGTTTGTCTGCATCAGAACATTTATGGAATAAGTTCTGTCTCCATTTTCTTCAGGTCTCACAGTTTAATGTAGTCTTTATTTATTATGTCCAGAACTGAGGTAATGTGATGGAAACACAGGAAACATTGTAACATTTTGTATACCACTTGAGGAAATATTTTACTTTTCTTCATGTAAATAAAGATAGGAGTGGAAAATGAGGGGATAAGATTGGCATAAGAAGATCAGATTATCATTGTTATTAAATATATTAAGTCTTTCACACATACTCAGAAGAGCCTTATGAATTAGGTACTTTTATGTGTGCAATTTTTGTAGGTAAGTTCAGAAGATATTAGGAACTTACCCAGAGCTCCAAAGCCACTAAATGACCTGACCAAGCCAGAATTGGAAATCAGAACTCTGACAAAAATATCTGTACACTACCATGCCCACTCAGTGGAAAACTATCTTTTATTTTGCTGTCTACAAGCCTTCTTTCCCATCTTTTTTTCTGTCATCTTTACAATTTGTTCTATAAGTTATCTGCAAGAAGAGAATAGAGAAAATAAAATGATTTTATAATTTAGGAAAACACTGGAAAATCATAAAAAAACAGGACCTTTAAAAATTCTTGTAGGTGCTACAAAATTACCATGAGGTTTATAGGATATTGTTAGAAAATTGGAAAAATTCATCATCAGTACCAAATGTCAGTGAACAGGAGATAGGATCCACTGGCAACTTAGAGGCATACATGCAACAAATATTTGGTAAACACCAACTATGTCATGTGCTGTATTCTAGGTGCTGCTCATCTGCTGGTGTGCAAAATAGGAAAAAAAGGATAAAGTTTTCATTAAAATATGAATCATAAACAAGTGGAAACTTAAGAAATGGCATATATTGGTAGTTACTAACAATGAATTGTAAAGTAACATGAAGATTGAATGATAGAATGAGTCCTAGTTTAGTTTGAATAGTCATAGAAATTTTTCAGAAACAAATCACCTAAGAAAAAAATCTATAAATTATTCAAAATGTGAGTTATAGAGCAGAAAATTAAAATACCAAACTGAGGCCACTCTTCTGTAATCACTGATGGATTCCTGGAGAGTTTCAGGGATGATTCTGAAAACTGAAGTTCATTGAGTTTGTCTAGTCAAGGCATGAATGCAGAGAGTGAAACTTCTGAAAAGAAGTTGAACCTAAGCACAAAAATAATTTCTCAAGTTATTTTGAAAGTGGAGAAGAAATGAAGTTCCTGCCTTACCCAGATATCCAAAAATGTTCTCAGAAATTGGTGCAACTTTTTTTTGAATCATTCAGTCTAGGAAAATTAAGTGAGCATGACTTCTAAAGTGTAGATTATAAGAATAAGAGATGTAAAATAAATATGTGTCTTTCCACAGTTTCATCCAAATAAGTGAATTGTGAAGAGGGGTCAATCCAGTCATGTGACAGATAGCACAGGTAAAAACAAAATGACAGTAGGACTTCCAATTGACCTGACTCTGAGCACATTTTTTCTTGATGCCAGTGCTCTACAGAAAAAACAGAGAATTTCTAGATACATAAGGGAGCTAAGAAAAGTGAATTAAATACCATTTTATTACCCTTGAGGCCTTTTTTAAAGGTCAAGGACATTGCCATTGTGACACTATTGTAGGAGTCCTTGGGACACTACCATGAAGAAAAACTAAACAAAATATTGTTTCTAAATTTTATTCTTACAGAACAAGAACTATGGGTTACCTAATCCAACAGTTTTAGAATTTCTGACTTGTGGCCTTGTCTGACAAACATAAATCACAATGGATGCCTAAGATTACTAGAGCTGTCCTGAAATGCTAGCATGTTGTTGAGACAATCAGAGATGCCCAAACAGAGCACTGCATAGAAATCAGATTTCTGAGAACTGTACCTACATCAAATTATAATTCAAAAGAGTAAGGTATTAATGAGTAGTCACTGGGAAATGTAGGAAGAGGGAAGTATGCATGAAATATTGAACTGGCTATATATCCTTGTGAGGAATGGCACAGTTGTATTCCAGTCTTCACATGTCTGCATATCTCTAATGCTGTTGGCTTTCTAAGATGGTTCAGACATAGATTTGTCATAATATCTCCCAAAATATTGTCACGTTCAAGACACACAAAGTCTCAGGTAAGATGTATGTGGACTAGGCTCAAAAATATTTATGTGATTTCCAGAAAATCCACTGTATCAGGGTGAAAAACATGCACTTTATTTCAAGCTTTTTGCTGCCACTGTGATTCAATAATTAATCTATATCTTTTTATCAATCTGAAATGTGATTTTGGTATGTTTCTAAATTATGCACACATACACAAAAATACATACATCAAAAGATAAACAGTTCAATAAACATACTGCTCAATTCTTGAGGCTGTTAAAAACATTTTTCTAACAATTGTAATATTATGAAGAAAGAGAATAAATGTCCAGTTTGTTTTACTCTGCTTGCCCAGTCAAAATAGGAGGCCATTGTCAGCTTGCTCATTTCACAATAACAGCCTCACTACTATTGTCTTGTCTCCTAACACCACCATCTCAATTGCCCATGGCCAACATGAATAGGCAGCTCAATGTTTTCCACAACACATTTGTTAGGGAAGTCACATTCTTCACTTCACAATCTGTGAGGGAAGACCACACAGGTAAGATCTGTGATAAGGAACCCTGAACACTATGGGACATCTGGATCATCACTCCCATCCTGGCTGGGCCCTGCCCAGTGATTTCTAGATAGCAGGGAGCCACTGCATGTGAGCTGAATCCTGCCACAGTGGTCCCTACCTAGGTTTGCAGTTGAAGGACTCTGCTTGGAACCTGGTAGTCCCCAACTCAGTGCCTCTAAACACTGTGGGAACTTTAGGTTGTCACTTGGGTCCTGGATGGGCCCCACCAAGCATCCTGCAGATAGCTGGGTATGACCACCTGTGAGTTGAATCCTACCACAGTGATCCCTTCCTAACTGTGCAGTGGTGGGTCTTTGCTTGAAATCTGGTGGAGCCACACCTAGAGACCCCAAGAAACAGGGGAGCTTTGGTGTGCCATGTGTCATGAGCAGAAACCCTGCAAAGTATAATCCATATACCATTCAGCATTACTATACCACTCAGAACCTGGTAGGGCCCTTTCTAGTGAACTCAAGCAGCTGGGGTACTTCAATGAGCCATGTGGGGAGTGCTGAAGTTCCACCAAGTGCAAATGTCCAAGTTACTGGAGAATCTCTGAGTTCCACTAGGGAACAGGGAATATAGGAAAATGAGAAAACAAAAGAGAAAAATGCAACCTCAAAACCTGAGCCCATCCCAAACAAGCCAAAGAGACATGGGCATAGAAGAAAATGTAAGCCATACACCTGAAATTTCTGAAATCATAGCAACTAAAGTAAAGAAGCAACTCCATAAAGTTTTAAAGGAACTCAGATCAGAAATAATCTCTCAGGCAAAAGAAATAATGGTAAACATAATAAAAGAAAATCTGAGCATATCTAAAGATGACTTAGTTAAAAATTGAAGAACACAGCAAAAAGATGGAAGCCTTGCATGAACAACATAAGAGAAAAAATAGAATACATGAAACAGATTCAAGGAGACATCCAGGAAATCAAAAATACAATCAAAGCTAGCAAAAACACATGAATGAATGTGAAGATAAGCTTTCAGACATAAAAGACCAGATTGCAGCTAGTGAACAAGAAAGGAAGGATCTGCTAAAAATAACAAGGAATCATGAAATAGCAATTCAACATTTGCAAGACTATGTGAAGAAAAATAATATAAGGTTGATAGGTATAATCTTAAAAGGTGACAACACAAATGATATCAAAAGACTATTTACAGAAATAATAGCAGAAAATTTCCCATACATATGAAAGAAAACTGACATTCAGATAAGTGAAGCATATAGAGCTCCAATTAGCCTAACCAAAATTAATCTATGCCAAGAGATATAATAATCAAACTCCCAGAAATTCAATATAAGAACAGAATATTAAAAGCTGTTAGAGAGAAGAGACAGATCACCTATAAAGGAAATCCCATCAGAATCATGCAGAATTCTCACTACAAACCATGAAATAAAGAAGAGCATGGAGTGAAGTATTTCAAATCCTAAATGAAAATGACTTCCAACCAAGATTGATATACCCTGAAAAACTGTCCTTTAAAATTAATGGAGAAATGAGATACTTTCATGACAAAGAACAGGAGAAGAATTTGATAACCACCAAACCAACACTGTGAAGAATACTGAAAGATATTCTAAATAGATATAAAAATAACTATGCCTCCAAGAACACCAACAGCAAAAGACTGCTAAGCAGGGAAGACAATTAAAAAGAGGGGAAAGGTAAAGAACCAACAGTAGAAAGATAACATGACAAAAATGAGCCAATATATCAGTTATAACCATTAATGTAAATGGCCTCAATTAATCAATTAAAAGACACAGACTGGCAGAATAAATCAAGAAATAAAATCAAGCCATATGCTGCATATATTAAACCCATCTATCTCAATATCTACACATAAATGAAAACACAAGTACATTTTATTGGAACTTGTGGGATGCAGTGAAAGCAATCCTCAGAGGGAAATTTATTGCAATGAACCCACACATCATGAAAACAGAATGAACACACATAAACAAACTGATGCTACACTACAAACATCCAGAAAAAGAAGAGCAAGCAAAGCCCAAATCCAAAAGAAAGGAAGAAATTATAAAGATTAGAGTGAAACTCAATGCAATAGAGACTAAGTAAGCAATACCAAAAATTAGCTAAACAAAGAGTTAATTCTTTGAAAGAATAAACAAAATCAATAAGCTCCTAGAAAACTTGTTTTAAAAAGGAGAGAAAAAACTCAAATTCATGCAATAAGGAGTGAAAATGGTGAAATTAATAGACACCCTGCAGAAATACAGAAGATCATCAATACCTACTTCAAAAATCTTTTTTCTTATAGATTTGATAACAAAAGAGAAATGGACAGATTCCTAGAAACATGTGAATTACTAATGTTGAATAAAGAAGATGTAAAACTGCTAAATAACCCAATTTCAGTTAATTAAATTCAAAATGTAATTAGAACCTTACCAACAAAGAAAAGCCCAGGTCCTGATGGATTCGAAGTGGAATTCTACAAGAAATATAAGGAAAACTTAATGCCAACACTCTTCAACTTCTTCAGTGAAATTGCAAGGGAAGTAATTCTTCATAACTCATTCATGGAAACAAGTATCACCCTAATACTAAAACCTGAGAAAGACCCAACCAAAAAAAAAAAAAAAAGAACTACAGGCCAATCTCCCTAATTAACAGTGATGCAACAATCCTTAACAAAATATTGGCAAACAGAATGCTGCAAGTCTTCAAGAAGATCATACTCCATGACCAATTGGAATTCACCCCAGGAATGCAAATCTATAAGTGCAATACATCATATCAATAGAGCCAAAAATAAGAATCACATTATCATTGCAATAGATTCAGAAAAGCTTTTGATGAAGTCCAACACTAATTCTGATAAGAACCCTATGGAAAATTGGAATAGATGGACTTTATCACAGCACCATAAAATCCATGTATGACAAATCCACAGCCAGCATCATATTAAATGGATAAAATTTAAAGTTTTTGTTGCCCATTTTTGGAGAGGGTCTTTGAATTTGGGGGTTTTGATGTTTTTCAGTTCTTTATATGTTCTGAATATAAGTCCTTTGTCTGAGAAATTAGTGATCGCATGATGTTAATTTTTTTAATTTGGTGTTGTTCTACCCTTATTTTCTGTTTTTCTAATTTCTTTAATTTTCTTTTTTCTTTGAAAAAAAGAGAACAATATGTAATATAGCAACCATTGTTAAATTTCTTTCATTCTATTTTGAAAACCTATATTGTTATTGTTTTGAGTTTGCTGTTGTAGATGTCTTTTGCTTTTCATCTTTCTTTTCTGAATTTTTTCTTTTTAAAATAAAATTTTAAAAATTTAAAGTTTTCACTCTAAAATCAGGAACAAGACAAGCCTGTCCACTATCACCACTCCTATTAGATACAGTTCTGGAAATGTGAGCCAGAGGAATTAGACCAGAGAGGTAAATAAAAGGAATAAAGATTGGAAAGCAAGAAGTTAAATTATCATTATTTGCAGATGACATGATACTCTACATAGAAGACCCCCAAAACTCCACAGAAAAACTTCTAGATGTAATAAACAAATTCAGTAACATAGCTGGATTCAAAGTCAACACTCAAAAATCAATGATATTTCTGTACACAAACAACAAACTCACTGAGAGGGAAATAAGAGAAACCTCACACTTCACAACAGCATCCAAAAAAATGAAATACCAAGGAATCAATCTTAAAAAGGAAGTAAAAGATCTACTCAATGAAAATTAGAGGACTCTGAAAAAAATTATCAAAGAGGATATAAGTAAATGGAAAGACATTCGTTGTTCATGTATAGGAAAAACAAATACTGTGAAAATGGCCATTCTCCCAAAATTGCTAAACAGTTTTCATGCAATTCCAATCAAAATACCATTAGCATACCTAACAGATCTTGACTAATCATTCCTAAAATTTATCTGGAACCAGAAGAGACCTAGAATAGCAAAGGTAGCTCTCTGGGCAACAAAGGCAAGGCAGGAAGTATCACAATACCTGACATGAAGTTATCCTCCAAAGCTACTGTGATAAAATCAGCATGGTACTGGAATAAAAGCAGACATGAATATTGATGGAATAGATTATAACATACAACCAGAAACATAAACACACTCAGCCTCCTTATCTTTGACAAAGGGACCAACCATGTTCACTGAAAGAAAGATTGCCTCTATAACAGGTGGTGCTAGAAAAACTGGCTTTCTGTAAGCTGAAAACCAAAACTAGATTCATGCCTATCACTATGCACTAAACTAAAGTCAGAATGGATCAAAGATCTAAATATTAAAGCAGAAACACTGTATATACTGGAAGACAAATTAAGTAGTAATCTTGAAGACATAGGGGTTGAAAGAGAATTCATGAACAAACATCAAACCACATGGGAAATACTTCCCAGAATCACCAACGTGGAACTCATCTTATTAAAAATATTTGCATGTCAAATGAAATCTCCAATAGAGTGAAAAGAAATCTCACAAGTTGGGTAAAAGTATTAGTCATTTGTACCTCAGATAAAGGACTTCTATGTAGAACATATAAAGAATTAAAGAAATTCAGAACCCTGAAATTCAAAGACCCAATTCATAAATGGGCATCTGAGATGAATACACTGTTCTCAGATGAGATACAAATGGCAAATAAATACACAAAAAAATTTTCAACATCATTGGTCACTAGAGAAATGCTAACTAAAACCACCCCAAGATTCTATCACGCTCCAGAAGGAATAGCCAGCATCAAGAAAACTACCAACAACAAATACTAGACAGACTGTGGGGAAAAATGAACTACCCTGCACTGTTGGTGGGAATGTAGACTGGTTCAACCACTGTGAAAATCAGTGTAGAGGTTCCTCAAAAGGCTGGGATTGGAGGTCCCATTTGTTCCCGCTATTCCACTTCTGGACATATTCTCTGAAGAACTGAAAATATCGTATCACAGTTGTATATATTCACCCATGTTTATAGCAGCACAATTTGTAATAGTTACATCATGGAAACAACACAAATGGCCATCAACTGAGGAATGAGTAAAAAAGATGTGGTAGTTTTGTACAAAAAATACTACTCAGCTATAAAGAAAGACTACAGTGTGGCTTTTATAAGTAAATGGATGTGACTTAAGAGCATACTCATTAGTGAAATAAGTCAAACTCACATATGTAAATACCATATTGTCTCCTGAGTGTAAGAAACTGAAAGAGTAAATAAGATACAAAATCTTCCACAAATATTGTGAAATGGTAGGAAACTGATCAAACAGGAAAGAATAACTCCGACAGGGAAAAGGAGAAAAGAATGACATGAATTGAAATAATATATAAATTCATATATATATATATACACTTAAGTTTACTAAAATGATTGTATAGCTAAATCTACTAGTTATCACAAAAAAACAGATAACATCCATAGGATTAGATCAGTTTTCAATGAATATGTCTGGTAATTCAAATAAGACTTATGAAAAATAACTATGTAAAACACCAAAAATTTTTATGTTCCTACCACCTTGTTTTGAAAACCTACATTGTTATTATTTTGGGCTCTTAGATATAGTTATTTATTTGTTGTTTTGTTTTTTCCTCTAATACAGAAAGGATAGATATACATGTATATGCTTATATAAGACTAGAACTTCACCTAAACTGTTTATAAGAATCTATTTTATTATGTGTGATACTATAAACAACCACAGTGAATAAAAGACACTGTGGTAGCCATTGATGATTTCTTGTCATTTTGATTCAAAAGCCTATAATATTTTTATTCTTGGTTTTGATTGGTTTTAGTTTTCAGTTATTTGATTGCAATATATATGAAGATATGGACATCTATTTTGCAAAAACAGGAGACATTATGGTAGCCATTATTTATTTCCTAGAGTCTGGTTTCGAAAACACTTAAGGCTCTCATTCTTGTGTTTTGATTGCTTTTATGCTATTTTGATGTGTATTAACATTGTGTGAACACATTTATAGACTACTATTCTGAAGAAAGCAAGAGACATTATGTTAGCCACTGTTGATTTCCTGATTTTTTTTTTTTTGAAATCCTATATTATTTGCATTGTTTTACTCTGCTCTGCTTTGTTCTGTTTTGTTTTGGTTGCTTTGTTTTGTTTTACTCTCTTAAAAATAAAAAAATAGATCTGTAATAAGAACAGTGATGCAGTCATTAATGCCTATCTTCTGATGGATGCCAAAATGGAGAATGTGATGTTGTTGCTTAACTGTAATTATCTTTCTTATTGTGAGAGTTACATCCAGTGCTATTAGTAACTACGAGAAAGTGCTTTATGAAACAATTAAGCAGATTGAATACCATGATTCTTACAAATGGTTTTACCTTAAGATGTTAATGTGCTGGTGGTCTTACAGTGACAATCACTAGATACTGACTAAGGTGTTCTTTTGACCACAATAAAGAAAACATTAATGCTGGAAACCAGAGATAAATACTTGGTTATGACACTGATAAAACTGAGAAGTGTATACATTTAATGACTGTATTAGGCCACAAGCTTCACCATTGCCAAAATGGCCAAATTCTGCAACAGTGTTATTCTGCCTTGGTAATGCCTAGATTAAAAAACCCAAGTGATTGTGCAATATATGCAATATTTAAGTTGTGTGATTCCCATCAGAACCCATGAAACTGTTATATCTGTTCACCTTGATGAAGCTTGTCTTGATGAGATGAGATATGCCCTAATTAAGAAAGCTATGAAACCTGTTCTGCCTGCAAAGTATCTTAATAAGAATGCAATCTACTACCTACAAGCAAGAGGTAGATTTGTTATTGGTGGCCTCAGGGTGATGCTGGTTCAACTCACCAGAAAATAATTATAGATACTTACTGTGGTTGGGGAGTTCATATAGGAGGTGCCTTTCCAGGCAAGGATCCTACTAAGGTGGATCATTCAGAGGCTTATGCTACTCCTTGGGTGGCAAAATTCCTTGTAAAACAGGTCTGTGCAGAAGGGTTCTTATTCTGGTCTTTTACACTATTGGAGTTTATCACCAATTGTCAATTTCCATTTTCCATTATGGTACATCTTATAACAGTGAGAGCAAGAGACCTCTTAGAAATTGTGAAGCTTAAGTATTGAAAGGATTAACCTTTCTACTACAGACTTATTGTCATAGGGTACAGAAAAACATTCAAACTATGAGAGAAAGTGTCATTCGCCCCAATTTTTTTCTTTCCTGTTTCAGTTACTCATCAGTTGGAGTCACTTTCTAGTTAATGATATGAATTTTAGTTTTTGTGGGTGGCTGTAAGTTGAGTTTGTCATCCTGTTTCTAGGTGTTTCATTCACCATTGTAATGAATTTAGTGAGCAGAAAATGGAAAGATATCCCTTACTCCTGGGTATAAAGGACTAACATAATGAAAATGGACAACTTCCCAAAACTCTTATACAGATTTAATGCAATCCAAATCAAAAAACCTTTAGCATACCTCACAGAAATAGAGAAAAAATTCTTAAAATTCATTTGGAACCGGAAGATACCTAGAATAACAACCAATTTTAGGCAACAAAGGCAAGGCAGGGGACATTACAATCCCTGTCTTTAAATTATACTACAGAACTGCTGTGATGAAAATAGCATGGTACTGGCAAAAAAACAATAAAACAAAACAAAACTGACCTGAATATTAATGGAACATATTGGAAGATGCAGAAATAACTACAAATACATTCAGTCACCATATCTTTGGCAAAGGAGCTGAATATTTTCACAGAAGGTAAGATAGACTCTTTAATAAATGGTGTTGGAAAAGTTGGCTTCTCAAATGCCAAAAAATAATCTGGACTCATGTCTATCACCATGCACTAAGCTAAATTCAAAATGAATCAAAGATCTAAATTTTAATATGGAAACACTACATCTGCTGGATGAGACAATAAGTTGATCACTTGAAGTTACATATGTACCCAAAGATTTTATGTATAAAGCCCACATTTCATATGAAATATTACAAAAATAATTAGGATCTCCTTAAAAACTTTTGCACAGCAAAATAAGTCACCAGCAGAATAAAAATAAAACCCACAGTGTGGGAAAAAATTAGCCATATTTCTTCAGACAAAGGACAAATATATAGAACATATAAAAAATTTAAAAAGATCAGTCCTGCCCCCAATTTAAAGACCCACTCCACAAATGAGTATCACAGATTAATACACTCTCCTCAGATCAAAGTGTACAAATGACAAATAAATATGTGCAAAATTTTTCATCATCACTGGTCATTTGAGCACTGCAAATTAAAACATTGTGAGATTCCACTTCACTCTAAAAACAATGACTATTATCAAGAAATCAAACAGTACTAAATGTTTGCAGCAATGTGGGGGAAAAACATTTTTTCACTATTGGTGGGAATGTAGACTGGTCAAACCACTGTGGAAATCAGTTTGTAGATTCCTCAAAAACTAGTGCTAGAGGTCTCATTTGAGTCACCAATTCCCCTTATTGTTATGTTTCAAAAAATATTAAAAATATCATACCACAACAACATGTGTACACTGTGTTTATTGTAACAAAATTTGTCATAGCTAAATCTTGGACACAAGCCAAATTCTCATTAAGTTGATGAATAGATAAAAAAGATATAATTTTTTATACAGAAGAGTGCTACTCAAATATAAAGGATAAACTTGAGAAATCTCTATCTAAATGGTTTCACCTTAAGACAATACTCTTAGGTGAAACAAATAGGACATAGACATCTAAATATCAAAGTTTCTTTCTGGTGTGAGAAATTGAGAAATTTCTGGTGTGAGAAATTGTGTAAATAAGAACCAAAATGTGGAATAGGTATTATGAAACTGAAATAAATTGTTCCAAAGAAAAGTAAAACTAGGGAGGGGGAGAACAAAAGAAAGGAAAGGAAAAGAAAACATGAGAAAAGAAGGATAAAATGAAATCAAGGTTTTGTAAATAAGGAGGGGAAGAAGGGTCAAAGGGAGAGTAGTGGAATTGGAAAAAGAGGACTCATGTTTATCCTTCTTTATGGCACAATAGCATTCTAATAAGTAAATGGAGGCAACTTTACCATACTCTTAAGTGAAATAAATTGGACTCACATGTGCAAGCATTGCATTGCATCCCTGTTGTGAGAAACTAAAAGAGTAAATAAGGACCAAAATTTACAACAGGTGTTGTGAAATGCAAGGAGATTGTTCCAAGAAAATTAGAAGGGCCAGATATATAGCACACTGGCACAGTGGCTGACTGAAAAGTGCAAAGTACTGAGTTTGATTCCTGTTACCAAAAAAAAAAAATTAAATGGAAAGTGAAACTAGAATGGAGGAAGGGTTAAATGAAGGAAGAGAAAAGAAAAAAAAGTATGACAAAATAGTATAAATGCAATTAAAACTTTATAAATAGAAAGGGAAAGAGGAAATTAAGGGAGGAGAGGAAATTGAGAAAAAAGAGGAATCAAAATATGTACAGATACAAATTTCTTATGCTGAATAACATTATTATGTATATCTAAAATGTAATAATAAACTTAATTTTCAAAAAAGATATATTATGTACTGGTGTGAATTCCTTACAATGAATGTGATCAACATGTATATCTGAATTCTACCAATGTACTTATTTAAAAAGATTTAAAAGCAAGCAAATGTACAATCACTGATCCTGAGACAAAAGTAGGCCCCCAAATATGATGGGCAAAAGAGAGAGGCAGTGAAAAACTCTTCATGGATATAATCCTAATTGATGAAACAGGACATTTGCCTTTTAAACCTCTTTTATCTCTCTTTTCTCTTATGTTTTACCTTTTGACATTTCATTGGTTATAGCTTTTATCTGACCAGGACTAGTAATTGCATAGATGTATATTTTAATATAGCTGTGAGTACTGATTTTCAGCTTTAACTCCCTAATGCTCTAACTTATTCTTTAATATATTTCTTTACTAATAGTTATTTCTTATGGATGTCTAAATTTGTTTGGCTGATTAATATCTAGAAATAGTTCCACTATACACATGAATTCTCTTCCTATCTCTACTGTCTTTACTTTCCTCCACATATTTGTTTTTTATCACTACTCTCCTGCTTTTCATTTAGCATCTTTTTATCATATTATTATTCTATTCTCCATTTATATTTTTTCTGTTATCTATTGCTCTCCTTGACATATTCTGAATACCATCAATGCTTAATTTGGTCTGGCTCTCTATAACATCTTATACACTGTGATTTATCCTGAGTAAATGTAAGAGTAGAGAGTATTTCCATCAAGTTCTTAAATGTCAGATAATTTATGCTTATATTCTCAACTTTTTATGTCACCAGTACTTGCTCTGCCCTCTCAAGTGAGCATTAGAGGTAAATGAAATACCCAGAGCAGACTGTGTGGGTACTCTGACATTGAGGCATACCCACAATTCAGGACACACTGTAGTGAAAAATCTACTTACAAAAAAGAACATCACATGACAGTGGAAGAGACATTCTACTCAAGTGTTTTACAAGTCTCAATAGTGAAACACAACACATATGAGAAAATAAAGCCCTGTGCCTTACAAAATGCATAAATCCCCAAAAGCTGATCCAACTGATATTCAAATAGATAAAATTCCAAAGTATTTTAGAAACTTATATGATCAAAGAAGAAACAAATAAACAGATAAACAAATCAATTACGATAATGGTTAATGAGCCCCAAAGAAGATGTAGATAATAAGCACTTGAGTGAATTAAGAAAGATAGAGCTGGACATGAAAGACCACTTCACTAAAGAAAAAGGAATTCTAAAAAAACAAAATAAAACAAGAAACAATGAGAAGAAATTTTGGAAATGAAAACCACAACAATCCCAAAACAAACAAAAAAATTCAAGTGAAAGTTCAGGAAATGGACTGGGTCCATCAGAAAAATGAATATTAGGAATTTAAGATAAGAGGAAAGTGCATGAGTATTTAGACATGGTCAAAGAAAAAATAACTAACTCTAAAGTGACTATCCAAAATATCTTGGATAAGTCTAAAGAAATATGAAGAAAATTTAGTATAAAAAAAGCATTGAAAAAGATGCAAATGGGGCTGAGGATTTAGCTCAGAGGCATAAGTGCCTACCTTGCCAGTGTGTGGTTGTGAGTTTGATCCCTGGTACCAATAAAAAAAGAAAGAAAGAAAGAAAGAAAGAAAGAAAGAAAGAAAGAAAGAAAGAAAGAAAGAAAGAAAGAAAGAGATGCAAATGACTTTAAAAATATTCACTGGAATTACAGATGGAATATTCTCCAAAATTTAGAATTAGGTATTTAGATAAGAGCAATACTTTGAACCTAAATAGTCACAAGCATAAAAGAACCTCCCCATGTTTTAGTTACTTTTCTTGTTCCTAAGACTAAGACAAAATACCCAATACCTCAAATTAAAGGAGGAAAGGTTTTTTTTTAAGCTCAGTTTGTAGAGATTTTACTCCACAATCAACAGGCACTAATAGAGGATGACAGGCAGTCACTACAAAAGACAAAAATTCTATTGTGGGCAAAAGGTAGCAAGTGACAAGGGAAAGCTACAGCTCTTTCTATGCTTTATATCTTATCCAGGCTACTTAGGGCAGGCAGAACTGAAACTCAGTCCTACTGCCCTTTTTCTTAGCATTGCACCATGAATCAATCTCAATGTCACACACTCTAGATACAGCTATATCTGAAATATCTCCTCATATGATTATATGAGGCTTTGGGAGACGTCTAGACACAAGCCATTGAGTCACAACATACCACAATCAAAATATTAGAACCATAGCACAAAGAAAAAGCAAACATTAAAAGCTGTTAGAAAAGTCAAATCATTTATGAGAGCAAACATGCAGAGTAATATTGGTTTTTCACCTAAAATATTGAAGACCAGGATATCATGGAATTAAATTTTCAAAGACTTGAAAGAAAATAATTGTTAATGAACATTATTACATCTATACACTGCTAGGCAATCCTTCAAAACTGAGAGAAAAATAAAGACCTTACATGATAAGTGTAAGTTAGAAAAATTCATAAAAATCAACATTGCACAAAATACTTAAGGGAATCCTAAACATAGACCAAGATTACAACTCTAAGACAAGGAGAGATAGTAAGGCTCTCTGTAGAAGAGTCACAAACATGAGAAACAAACATGAGTCACATACCATAAAAGCTAAAGAAAAACAGGAATTAGTACATACCTTTTGATAACATATTGTAAAAGTTCTTAACTCTCCGATTAAGTCACAGATTGCCAAACTGTGTTAAAAAGTAAGATTCACCTATATATTGTTTGCAAGAAAAACACCTCATTTGAAAGGAATGTACAGACTGAAAGTTAAAGGATGACAAAATGGTACTCCAAGTATCAGGAACTGAATGCAGGCAGAATTCATTTACTAAAATTCCACTAGTTGTATTTCAAATCCGAAGTGAAAGAAAGATCAAAGAAGCCATTATATGCTGGAAATGGAAATAATTCACCAAGAAAAGATAAGAATTGTAAATATATACACACTGAATATTGGTATCCTAAATTTGATAAAACACTACATGAATTAAATGGACAGATAGACCCAATACAATACTAGTGGGGAATTTCAACACCATACTATTACAAAGAGGCATGTCAACTGGACAGATCAAAAACCATCAGAAATAACTGTACTATAAACCAAAAGAACTTCATCAAAATCTAGTGTTTCACCCAATATCAACAAAAAGCATGTTTTTTTTCATTATCCCATGTAGCTTTTTCTGCAACAGACTATATTTCAAGCACTAAAGCATATTCCAATAAATACAAAAAGCTTAATTAATCTTACTGATTCTATCATATAAGAGTGAAATAAAACTATAAATCAACAGAAAATAATCCACAAGAACTACAAAAACACATACAGATTGAATAGTACATTCCTAAGTGATCTCTTGATCATCAAAGAAATGAGGAAAGAAATTAAAAATTTCCTAAAGTCAATTGCTATTGGAAACACTATATCAGAATATGTGAGAAACATTGAAAGTTGTTCTAAAATGGAGGTTTTTAGTTATTAGTGCCTACATTCAAAAAACAGATCAAGGCCGGATAAACACCATAATGATGCATTCCAAGGTCCTATAAAAGCAAGAAAAAACAAACCCAAATGAGTAGAATGAAAGAAATATAGTAATCAAGCAGAAATTAATGAATTTGAGAGTTAAAAACTTCAATGGATCAGTAAGTCAAAGAGCTGGTTCTTTGAAAACATAAGATTGGTAAGCCACTTGCCAAACTCACCAAAAGAGAAGGCACATATGACTTACAAAATTGAACCAAGAAGATATACAAAATATAAACAGATCAATAGCAAGAACTGAAATTGAATCAATAATTAAAATTCACCCAATGAGGAAAAGCCCTGGGCCAGATAGAACTAGAATTGAATTCCATAAGATCTGTATGGAAGAATTAACAGCAATGCTTTCCAAATTCCATATAATTAAACTGAAGGTATTCCTCCAAATTCCTTATATTCTTTATATGAATTTCTTCAGCATTTTATTGATTTTGAAACCATAAGGATGCAACTAATAAACTGTAGATCCTTGATGAAGAGAGATATAAAATTATCAATAAGATCCTTATGATAAGCATTCAAAAGCATGTGAAGATCATACATCATGACCAAGTCAATTTTATGTAGTGATGCAAATAGACACAAATCAATAAATGTTTTAGAATGCGTAAATAGAATCTAAAGTAAAAACTTTATGATTATAAAGATGCTGAAGAATACAACAGTCATTCACGAGTTTAAAAAACCTCATTGAAAACAGGAATAGAGAGCCTTCCTGGTAAGATGTGCAAGCTGTGGCACACCAGGGAGAGAACAAGTCAGCATCTCCTGAGAATCAGACATGCTGGAACTTGGAGGACCACCCAAGAAAGCAATGAGCTAGCTTTCTTGGTAAAGGGCGTGAGCCACAGGCGTACCAGGAATAGATCTAGTCAGTGTCTCCTGAGAATCAGCCATGCTGGAACTTGGGGGACCAACCAAGAAAGAAACAAGCCAGCCTTCCCGGCAAGCTGCATGAACTGTGGGAATGCCAGGCAGAGAATAAGTCAGTGTCTCCCGTGAACCTAATGGTGAGCGGGTTGAGAATCAAATATCCCATGTCCCCTCCCCTCACTGGCAACTGGATGGTTTTTAGGTCAGCCGGAGTTGATAGCAACTAAGGTACACAAAGCATCTAAATGCTTGTATTGTTTAGTTGATTATGCTTACCTGGGGCCAGAGGTCTGAGAATTGCTTGGGAGGATGATAGTATGCAATACAGCAAATATGGGGGATTTCTTTCTGTCTTATCTTTGAAAGTCAATATTGTTTTCACTGTTTTGCTTTGTTCTGATTGTTTTGCTCTATTAAATATTCTGCTTTGATTAGTCTCATAGTTCCTGTTTCTTGTTTTGATTTTGCTATACTTGATTGCATGCACAACTATTGTGAAGGTAACAAGATACACTATGGTAGCTATTATTGCTATGCCAGGATCCTGCTTTGAAGTTCTGTACCAGTTTCATTGCATAACCGTATTGGCTTTGTTCTGTCTTGTTTTGTTGTATTTTACTATTTTAAAATAAATAAAGTATAAAAAATGAAAACAGGAATAGAACACTACCTCAAAATGATGAAATCATATATGACAAACCCATAGCCAACATTATAGTGAGTATGAAAATCACAGAACTCTGAAGAAAGAAATTGAAAAAAGCATTGGAAAACAGAAAGATAACCCTTGTTTTGGGATTAAGAGAACCAATATTTTTTTTTAATTTTATATTGCCAATGAAAATCTTCATATTCAATGCAATTCCTAATAAAATATCAAAACTAATTTTCAGGAGACTAGGAAAAGCAATATTGAAATTCATCTCTAATCAGAAAACAGCCAATAGCCTGATGGAAAAGAGAACATCTGAAGATGTCAGTATATCATTCTTGAAGCTATGCTAAAAGCCATAGTAACCAAATAAACTTTATACTGGGACAAAAACAAAGTATAGACCAATGGAATAGAATATAAAATACAGAAAATAATCCAGACACCTATAACCATCTGATTTTTGACAAAGGAGCAACAGACGTGTTGTACAAAGGACAAATTCTTGTCAGTTGTGGTGGCACAAACCTGTAAAACCAGCAATTGGGAGGCTCAAGCAGGAGGATCACTGAGAGTTACAGGTCAGCCTGGACTACATAGAAAGTTCAAACCTAGCCTGATCTATATAGTGAGAGCCTGTCTAAAATAAGAATAGAAAAAATGACAGATTCTTTAACAAATGTTGTTGAATAAACTGGAGATCAACATATGAAAACTTTAAAGTAGATCATTCCTTCTCATCTTACATGAAAAGCAAATCAAAGTTTATCAATAATCTAGATATAAAACCAGGAAATTCTGCAAGATAAAAAAAGGGAAACAATTCCAATGAACAAGTTAAAAAAATTATGAAAAAAATGCTCAACTTCTCTAGTGTTCAGAGAAATGGAAAGTAACACTAAATTTTGATTCTTTTTTTATTTAAAGAAAAAAATGAAACAGAAAGAGGGTAGAAATAATACAAAATTTAAAAAAAACAGTAAGAAATCACTAGCTGATAATTACATATTTTCCTCTTAGAAGTAGTTGTTCAAGTTACACAAGTAAAGCATACAAAGTGGACATTTAAACAGTGAGACTGCAATCTGTTCTGTTCATCTATCCAACATAAACTTAGTAATATGGTTATCAATCCTACACACTTAAACATACATGCAGTTATATCCTTTAGAATATGTTCTTTTCCTCTCTTTTTTTACAATAACTATAATCAATTCTTGTAAACTGTTTAGAAGTTCTACACACATATAAGGCTCTACATATATACCTAGCCTTTCTGTATTAGAGGGAAAAACAAATCAAAACAAGTCAACAATACAAATTCCTAGAGACACACGAAATGAAAAGGACATATAAAATCACAATACTAGGTGATCTCTTGATGTCTCTTGTTATTTTCAGTAAAATTGTCTATATCATCAGGCATAGTATTGTTAAACTTAGAAGTACATATTAATAAAAACCAAACATTGGAGAAATTATAGGACTTCAAAGGCAGTTAATAATCAAACCAGAATGAGTAGCCTATTGAATCGTGTCCTCTTCAGAGTACTTGTCTCTACTCTTAGACTTGATACTCTCAAGCATATCACATGCAAATAAAATCAGTCAAGACAAAACAGGGATATAGCCAAACATCTCTGCCTCATCTCTGCTGTGCTATTTTTCTGTCATTGTTGTTTACTTTTCTCCTTCATTCCACTGTCTGACCCTTTCATTGAAGCCTTTCTGCCATTGTTCCTGGAACCCTGGCGATTTTCTTCTCTCTTTCTAGATTGTCCTTCAATATTTTTTGCAGGGTTGGATTGGTGGTCATGAACTCCCCCGTTCCTCTTTGTCATGGAAATATCTTGTCTTTCCATTAATTTTGAGAGACATTTTCTCAGGGTACATCAATCTGGGTTGGAGGTTATTTTCTTTCAGGGCTTGGAATATTTCACTCCAAGCTCCTCTTGATTTGATAGCTTGCATCAAGAAGTCCACTGTGATTTTGATGAGTTTTCCTTTATAGATAATCTGCTTCTCTTCTCTGACTGCTTTTAATGTTCTGTTCTTGTGATGGATTTCTGGGATCCTGATTATTATATGTCTGGGTGTAGATCTGTTTTGGTTCTGGCTGGCTGGAGTTCTGTATGCCTCATATATCTGAACATCACTTCGATTTCCTATGCTGGGGAAGGTTTCCTTAATTATTTCTGTGAATAGCTTTTTTATTTCATTTGTATTTGTCCCTGCTACTTTGTTCACATATTTTATTCTTAGGTTATAAATCCTCTTGTCATCTTCTAGCCTTTGTATCTTTACTTCCTGGTTCCTTATTATTTTTAAGAGATTGCTCCTTTCATGATCATAAGTTGCAAATCTATCTTCAAGTTTTGAAAGTCTGTCTTTAGTTTCTGTTAAGAAGTTTTGCCAGCTTTCAATGGAATTTTTAATTTCCTGATATTCTCTTTGGATCTGTTTCATGTATTCTAGATTTTATTTATATTCTTCATCAAAGGCTTCTCTCCTTTCTCTGTGTTCTTCCATTCTTCCATTTGTGTCTTCTTGAGGAGCACCCAGCAATTCTTTTATTAATCTTCTTATATCTTGCTTCACCTGAGTTAGAATTTCAGATTTAAATTTGTTGATGAGGTCATGTAAGTATTTCTTTATTTCCAATGAGGCCATGTCTGATATTGCATATTTTCTGCCCTCTGTCTCCTTTGTGTTTACCTCTCCTGGACTTATTTTCCCTGCGTCAGCAGTTGGAGGCTTTTTGTTGTTTCTCTGTCTTGTCATGTTTCTGGTTTCTTTCAGGCAGGTGAATGAATGGTGGAGGTCTCAGGACCTTTGCATATTGCTTACAGTTTTTCTGCAGTGCATTGGCTAGGGAGTGCTGCCCTCTACTGTTTGCTATTGATCTGTCAGGTGCATGTAGGAGAGATGTGGGCCGGCCCCTCCCTTCTAAGAGAGTCAACCAGTGATTGTATTCAGTACGTTTGTGTGTGCCCTGCAGATGTCACAGGTTTGGGACAGCCTCTTCCCTGGTTATTGGTTCCCAAACAGGGGCATGGCCCAGCTCAAGCAGATCCCACCAACTGGGCCAGAAGCCACTAACTGATGCCACCTCAGTTGTTGATTCAAGCCTGTCCTGCCAAAATCCAATATGTTGTCTAGCCCTTCATCCAGTTCTGGGGAATCCAATTCCTAGCACTCACCAAAGTCTGCACAGCTCTGTTCGCTGTTTCCACTCCCTGTAGCAGTGCCTCCTCCCACCAAGTGTCTTGAGCTCAGCAACCCCCACAGTCAGCGGGTATGCGACCTCAGCTCAATCGGGCGTCACCCAACTCTAAGACCAACCCTCCGTCCACACTTCTTCTTCTTTTTTTTCTTTTTCCTAAGTTTCTTCCTTGGTTGTGAGAATTCCTCTCCTTTTGTCTGGTCTTCTCCATGGTGTTGGATTCTAGCGTCTGAGTTGTTTTTCTCAGAGAGGCTCTCTATCATGCTACCTATCAATTGGCCATCTTGGATAAATCCTAAATTGTGATTCTATTTCACCCCAGTAAAAATAGCTATCATAAAAATTTAAAAATTGCAATGGATACTGACAAAGGTGCAGACAAAAAAATAACCCTCATATATTGTCAGTGGGAATATAAAGTGGTACAACCACTTTTGATATCAATATGGAGGGTCCTTAATAATGAAACAAAGAAAGACCATTTGACCCAGGCATACTACCTTTAAAGTAGAGGCCAAAATACTATTATAAATTTGTATATCCATTTTTATAGCAGCAAAACTCAAAATAGCTAAGTTGAATAAACATCAACAGATAAATGGAATAAGAAAATGTGGTATATATGTACAATGGAATACTATTTAAGTGTAAAGGAGAATTAAATTATGAATTTTCAGGGAATTGGATGGAACTAGAAATCATCCTGATAAGTGAAACTAGCCAGGCTCAGAAAATATGATTTTATGATATTTTATATGAGAAACCTAAAAATATAAAAACTAATAAAAAAGACCTAAAACAGAGGAGAGGAGACCAGAAATCAGAAAGCAGACTTCTGAAGATGGGGGAGTAGATAAAGAGAAGAGAGGAAATGAAGTGGTAAAGTGAGATTGACATTGACTAAGGTATATTGTTTGTCAACTTCTCAAAATAAAAATCACTATCATATAATATTAACAGGCACCAATACAATTTAAAATTTAATACAAACACTATATTTGCTGTTTAGAATACACTATCATGTCCGATGTGTTGAGGGTCTAGGGCCCCCAGGCTCATGCTAGATGAGCTGTGTTTCTCTCTGAAGTAGAAAGAAGAAGAGATGTTAGAGAAGACAAGAGCAAAACAAAAGTATTTTTAGGTAGATGTTGCAAGAGGAAGTGATAAGGGGCCACCCCAGAGGAGTAGAGGTACCAAAAGCTGGTACACATTGAATCTTGGCTTATTGAATCTTAGTTTATGGATGAAGGGTCTTGTCTCCACCTACTTGAGGGTTGACACTTGGTCGATCAGATATTGGGCTTGTTGTTAAGGATTTGGTCTTGTGGGCTAATTGGTGAATTTGAGTAGGTATGGTAACATTCACTAGAAGGACACTAGTGCCTGCACAGGGGCAGATTTCAAAAACATAGGCTGTCAGCTCAGCCACTTGCTTAGAGGCAGAGGTTATTTAATTTGTACTTCTTAAAGAGGTCCAATCCATAATGAATCCTACTTGAAGGTTTCAACTGTCCCTAGGATATCATAGGCACATTTGGCCACATATATACTAAATTTTTAAAAAATGACAAGCTGTGATCCATCATCCCAGTGAATGACTATCCTTAAAGTATGTATGATCATCTCCACTAACTAAATGTATATCAACTGGCTTTGCAGTTGAGTCAACAAATGACTCTTAATGTGACAATTTTTCTGTTATTTATAGATTTCTCACCTTTCGGGGGGACTCTCATTTCCAAAATTTAAAATAGAATTCTTAATATAGTAATGTCACTTCTCATGGTATTAGTGTTAACTCAATGAGGACTTCATCTTTGACCTTCCTGACTATCCATAAGGGTAATTGTTTTTATTCTATATTTTGGCTTTTAAAATACAATTGAAAGGATTAAGTATGCAAAAAAATGGCTACATCATGCTAAAACAAGTGCTCATTCTCTGTATGAGTTTCAGCACATCTCATAACTTCCCTAGCCACATTAAAAAAGTGAATGCCTACTAAGTCTATAAATACAAAATGGAAAATCTATGTGTGTTAGAGAATGAATTCATTGGAAATAATTATTAATTAATTTAATTCTTCAACCAGTGCTCATATAGTGCCTATTATATTCCAGATTATTTGTTAGGTTATGAGAATAAAAAGATAAACTATGGAATACTAGGCTTCAAGAAATCTTGCATCTAAGAGAGAGAAGTTTAAGTTTGTGAAGAAGGGAAATAAAAAGTCATGGGTGACATTAAAGAAATCTATCCATCAAAATAAAATTCATATTTATGATTAATTCACTATAGATAAAATAGGGTACTATGAGCTCAGGGCAAAAATCTTAACAAAACTTATGATGGGTTATTTAACCTACATCTCTGAAAGAGATATCATAATCATTATCACTTAATGTTAGAGAAATTGTGTCATAAAAAGATAGTATAGTTTTCTAGGTCAGTCAGAAAGAATGGCACAGAAAGAATTTTGACCAAATAATTGGCCTTTCTAGTATGTGCACATACTAGTGCAATATTTAACCACAAGAGAGAGAGACATGACATTTAAATGTTTAAGTCTAGCAGAAAGGTATACATACCAAGTAAGGCAAAGGGCAATGTGATAAGCAGGATTCTAAAGGTGTCCTCTGAAGCTTCCTCCACGCTGTATTTATAGATAAGCACTAAGCTAGGTTCTGTTGTTAAGTCACTTATAAGTAAGGTTACAGAAATACAGATACTATATTTGACTATTTGGGCAGTATCTATGAGTCCTTAGAAATAGAATAGAGAGCTGGGAATGGTATAAGCATATGGAGGGAGCATACATGAGATTAAATTAGATCAACTACTTGAATGAGTTTGAAAGAGGCTACTCATTTTTTTTAATTTGAAACCGGGTCTCTCTATGTAGTTCAGACTGGCCTTGGACACACTATATACCCCAGGCTGGTCTCAAACTTGAGGTGATCCTCCTGCTTTAGCTTCCTGAGTGCTGGGAGAAATTCTTTGGAGCTTGAAGACAAGAGACCATGTTATCCAATATCTTGATTTTGCCCTGTGAATCTGGATCAAAAAGAAAAAAATAAATAAAGCAAAGCCACACTGGACCCAGATTTCTGATTTACAGAAACTTACAATTAATTAATTGTGCTTTTTTTGGTACCAGGGATCAAACTCATGACCTCATGCTTGCCAGGCAGACACTTATACCACTGACCTAAATCTCCAGTCCCTATTGTGCTTTTTTGAAGATGGTATTTTCTAATACTATATTAATTTGTTATAACAGGAATATAAAACTGGCATGGATACTTTTAAGTTTGAAATGAATTAGACAAAATGAAAAATGGAAATTTCCCCTAGAGCCTTAGGAGGAAAAAAAATAAAACAATTGTCTCCTCTGAATCTTGAACTTCTTAATTTATATGCTAATGGAATTTAGAGGTGAGCAGACTGCACATTATCAAAATTCCTTTCTATATTTAAATTTTTAATTGTGTAACTATAGTCAATTTGAAAGCATGTGACACAAGCACATTTTTTTGTTGTATTAGGTTATGGAGTCAGAATTACACGACAAATGAAATTTTAAAGTCTGCATAATTTATGCACAGATCAAATTCTTCAATCCTTACAGGAATTCAGTTTGACCACACTTCACTTTTATTCATTCAATGGACAGTTACTGTCACCACAATGTGCCAAGATTTGTGGGTGTTTAACAATTTGGTTCCACTTGTGTATAGGTCTACTTTAATGGAAATACTCTGCTATGTTAATGATCATAAGTTTGTAACATATTTTGAAGCCAGAGAATATTGAAGACTCCAGATACGTTTTATCTTTTTTATTTAAAGAGAAAAAGACAGGAAAAGAGTAGAAATGATACAGAATATCAAAAAAAGGATAAACAAATCACTACTTGATAAATTACATCTTGTCTTATTAGAAATAGTTGTTCAAGTTACAAAATTAAAGCATACAAAGTAGACATTCAAACACTGAGACTGTAAACAGCTATGCATGTATGAGTCTCTACATGTATTTCTATCCTTTCTGTATTACAAGAAAAAACAAAACAAATCCCTATAAAAACATGAAACCAAAATGTCATATAAAACCATAGTACAAGGTGATCTACATTGGTTACTGTGTTGTGTCTTGTTATCTTCAATAGAATTGTCTATATCATCAGGAATAATTTAATATAGCAGTATAGGGAAGGGTTTGGGACCATCAATCCCGGTGGCTGGGTGCCTGCCCAGCCCCCTTGGCTCACTGGACTGGGCTCCAGAGGTTTTGTGGCTTTGAGTGGACTATGCCCAGTGACCTTCATTCAACCAGGGAAGCCAGGTCTACCGAAGGGGGAGCCAAGCCACCGCTGCACCATGAGGTGAGTTACATACAGCTCACCAGGGCAAGCCCAGAAGAGTTTGGGACAAACAATCCCAGAGGCCGGGTGACTGTGAGCCCCCTTGAGTCACTGGACTGGGCTCCAGGGTTTCCACAGGCTTGAGTGGACTGTGCCCAGCGACCTTCATTCAACCAAAAGAGCCAGGCCCACAGAAGGGGGAGTCAAACTGGTGGTGTGCCATGAGGGAATGCTTTGAAAAATTGCTGGAAACATGGAAATATAGGAAAATGACAAAACAAAAAGTCCAAAATGTAATCTCAAACCTTTAGCCCATCCCAAGAAATAGGAGCCATGCACACAGAAGAAAATACTACAAATACACCTGAAATGTATGAAATGCCATCAACTGAAATAAAGAAGCAAGTACAGGAAGCTATGAGGGAACTGAACTCAGAAATATTCTCCCAGGTGAAAGAAGAAGTGATAAAAGTAGTGAAAGAAATACTGAATGTATCTAACAAAGACACAACTAAACAATTAGAGGAACAAATCAAAATGATAGAATCCCTGAATGAACAGTTTAAGAGACAAACAGAATGCATTAAGCAGATTCAAAGAGATATACAGGAAATCAAAAACTCCAATGAAAGTTGCAAAAAATGCCTCAACAAAAGTCAAGACAGAATCTCAGACCTTGAAGATAATATTGCAGCTAGTGAACAGGAAAGGAAAGATATTCTAACAATAACAAGAAATCAGGAAATACCAATTCAACAGCTGCAAGATGATGCAAAGAAAAACAATATAAGATTAATAGGGATAAAAGAAAAAGAAGGGGAAAACAAATGATATTAAGAGGCTATTTACAGAAGTAATAGCTGAAAACTTCCCAAACATGAGTATGGAAACTGACATATGGATTAGTGAGGCATAAAGAACTCCAAATAGCCATAACCAAAAGAAACTACAGCCAGACATATAATAATCATCATCCCAGAAATCCAAAATAAGGACAGAATATTAAAAACTGTTGGAGAAAAAAGACAGGTCACCTATAAAGAAAAACCTATCAAAATCTCAACAGACTTTTCAACACAAACAATTAATTCAAGAAGAGCATGGAGTGAAGTATTTCAGATCCTTAAAGAAAATGATTTCCAACCCAGAATGATGTACCCTGCAAAAATGTCCTTCAAAATGGATGCAGAAATAAGATACTTACAAGACAAAGAACAGCTGAAGAATTTCATGATCACCAAACCAAAGCTACAAAGAATACTGAAAGACATTCTTGATCCACATAGGAAAAAAACACTAAGCAAGACAGACAATTAAATGGAATGGAAAGCTAAGATATAACATCAGAAAGATAACATGTCAACAAAAAACCAATACATGACAGTTATAAACGTTAATGTAAATGGCCTCAATTCAACAATTGAAAGAAACAGACTGGCAGAATGGATCAAGAAACAACATCCAACCATATGCCATCTACAAGAAACCCATCTAACCCAAAAGGGAGCTCATAGACTGAAAGTCAAAGGATGGAAAACAATACTCCATGCAACAGGAACTCAAAAAAAAGCAGGGGTAGCTATTCTGTGTGCAGACCAAGTGAAGTTCAAACCAAGAATATTCCAAAGAGATAAAGAAGGTCACTACATACTAGTTAGGGGAAAACTGCAAGAGGAAGAGATAACAATCTTAAATATATATGCACCAAACTCCAGAGCACCCAGCTACACAAAGTAAGCATTAACAGAAATGAAAATCAAATAGGCAATAGCACAATTATAACAAGAGACTTTAACATGCCATTGACACAGATCAACTAGACAGAAAATCAGCAAAGAAATAACAGAACTGAATCAGACCTGTGAACAAATGGATTAGATAGATGTATACAGAGTATTCCATCCAAAAATATCAGGATATACATTTTTCTCATCAGTACATGGGACATTCTCTGAAATAGATCATATACTAACCCACAGAACATATTTAAGTAAATGCAAAAGAATCGAAATTATCCCATGCATGTTATTGGATCATAGCACGATGAAACTGGAAATTAATGATAAAAGTAACTGCAAAAACCACACAAACACATGGAAATTAAATAATACACTCTTGAGCAATCAGTGGTCACAGGAAATTAAAGAAGAAATGAAATAATATCTAAAAGCAAACAAAAACACAAATACAACTTATCAGAACCTGTGGGATGCAATGAAAGTGGTCCTCAGAGGAAAATTTATGGCACTGAATTCCCACATTAGGAAAACAGAACAAACACAAATAAGCAACCTGATACTACACCTGAAACATCTAGAAAAAGAAGAGCAAGTGAAGACCAAAGTCAAAAGAAAGGAGAAAATTATCAAGATTAGAGCAGAAATTAATGCAATAGAGACTAAGTCAACAATTCAAAGAATCAATGAATCAAAGAGTTGGTTCTTTGAAAAAATAAATAAAATTGACAAGCCCCTAGCCAACCTAATTTAAAAAAGGAAAGAAAAGGCTTAAATTCATGCAATACAGAATGAAAAAGGAGAAATCACTACTGACCCTGGGGAAATACAGATCTTCAACAACTATTTCGAAAAACTTTACTCTCATAGTTTCGATAACACAGAAGAAATGGACAGATTCCTAGAAACATACAAACCACCAAAGCTGATCAAAAAGATGTAAAACTGCTGAATAACCCAATTTCTGTTAATAAAATTGAAAATGTAATCAAGTCCCTACCAACAAAGAAGAGCCCAGGCCCAGATGGATTCACTGCACAATTCTACAAGAAATACAAAGAAGGCTTAATGCCAAAACTCCTCAAACTCTTCAATGAAATTGAAAGGGAAGCAATTCTCCCAAAGTCATTCTTGAAAGAAAATATCACTCTCATACCAAAATCCTGAGAAAGAACCAACTAAGAAAGAGAACTACAGGCCAATCTCCCTCATCAACATAGATGCAAAAATTCTCAGTAAAATATTGGCAAACAGGATGCAGAAAATCATCAAGAAGAATATACACTATGACCAAGTGGGATTCATCCCAAGCAAGCAGGGATGGTTCAACATAAATAAATCAATAAATATAATCCACCACATCAATAGAGCCAAAAGCAAGAATCACATGATCATTTCTATAGATGCAGGAAAAGCTTTTGATAAGAATCAACAGCCATTCATGATAAGAACCTTACATAGAATGGGAATAGATGGTCTTTATCTCAATATGATAAAGGCCATCTATGACAAATCAACAGCCAGTGTCATATTAAATGGCCAAAACAGAAAGCCTTTACCTTAAAATCAGGCACAAGAAAAGAATATCCATTAGCACCACTCCTATTCAATATAGTACTGGAAATACTAGCCAGAGCAATTAGAAAAGAGAGGGAAATAAAAGGAGCAAGATAGGAAAAGGAGAAGTTAAAAAATCATTATTTGCAGATGACATGATACTCTACATAGAAGATTCCTAAACCTCCACTGAAAGTCTCCTATATATAATAAATAAATTCAGTAAAGTATCTGGATATGAAATCAATACTCAAAAATCAATAGTATTCTTATACACTAACAACAAAATCACCAAGAGAGAAATAAGAGAAGCCACACCATTCACACTAGCATGCAAAAAATGAAATACTTAGGAATTAATATAACAAAAGATGTAAGAGTTGTACAGGGAAAATTATAAAACCCTGAAAAAAGAAATCAAAGAGGACCTCAGAAAATGGAAATATATCCCTTGTTCATGAATAGGAAGAATAAATATTGTAAAAATGGCCATTCTCCCAAAATTGTTATACACATTCAATGCAATCCCAATGAAAATACCACTAACATGCCTCATAGATCTAGAGATATCACTCGTCAATTCATCTGGAACCAGAGGAGACCTAGAATAGCAAAGGCAATTCTAAGAAGCAAAGCCAAGGCAGGAGACATCACAATCCCTGACTTGAAGTTATACTACAAAGCTACTGTAATAAAATCAACATGGTATTGGAATAAAAACAGACCTAAAGATCAGTGGAATAGATTAGAAGATACAACTACAAACACTCTCAATCACCTTATCTTTGATAAAGTGGCCAAGCATGTTCACTGGAAGAACGACAGTGTCTTTAATAAATGGTGCTGGAAAAATTGGCTATCCATATGTCATAAACTAAAATTTGACCCATGCCAGTCACCATGTACTAAACTAAAATCCAAATGGATCAAAGATCTAAATATTAAAACAGAAACAATAAATCTGTTGCAAGACACAGTAGATAAAAATCTTGAATATATAGGCATAGGTAGAGAATTCATGAACAAGAACCAAACTGCCCAAAAATACTTCCCAGAATCAATAACTGGGATATATTTTATTAAAGAGTTTCTCTATGTCCAAAGAAATCTCCAGCAGAGTGAAAAGAAAACCTACAAACCGGGTAAAAATCTTAGTGAACTGTCCCACAGTCAAAGGACTTTTGTCTAGAACTTATAAAGAATTTAAAAAAAATCAGACCCCCCAAAAATTCAAAGACCCAATCCAAAAATGGTCATCCGAGATGAACACACAGTTCTCAGATGAAGAAATATGAATGGCAAATAAATACATGAAAAAATGTTCATCATCATTGGTCATTAAAGAAATGCAAATTTAAACCACACTGAGATGCCATGTCACTCCAGAAAGAATGGCCAGGATCGACAAAACTACCAACAACAAATGCTGGAGAGGTTGTGGGGAAAAAGGAACTCTTCTGCACTTTTGGTGGGAGTGTAGACTGGTGCAACCACTGTGGAGGTCAATCTGGAGATTCCTCAAAAATATTGGGATGGAGGTCCCATTTGACCCAGCTATTCCACTCTTAGGCATATTCCCAGAAGATCTGAAAACATCTTACCATAGTGATATGTGTGCACCCATGTTTATAGCAGCACAATTTGTAATAGCCAGATCTTGGAAACAACCTAAGTGTCCATCAACCGAGGAATGGATAAAAAAATTGTGGTACTCATATACATTGGAGTACTACTCAGCTATAAAGAATGATCACATTGAGATATTTATAAATAAATGGATGCATCTTGAATCTATACTCAAAAGTGAAATAAATCAAACTCACATGTATAACTACCGTATAGTCTCTCTAGTGTAAAAAATGGTAAGAGTACCAAAGATTTTATGGAAATCATGGTTCACCACTATTCTGCTTTGATGTCTTATGTCTTCATTCATTGGTTCAAATGGTTTTATTCTGTTTTGTTTGATCTTAATATATGTCATCATATAAATAGTTATTTTGAAGACAAGACAGTATGGTAACCAATGTTGATTTAATGTCATCTTGCTCTAAATTCCTGCCATGCTTTTGTTTTTCTATTACCATTGGTTCTATCATGTTTGTCTTATTGGATTTTAATATGTATGATAGTAAAAATTTTTTTCTGTAAAATGAGATAATATAGAAGCTATTGTTCTTCTTTGGTTATTTTGTTCAGAATGTCTTGGAATACTTCCATTCTCCTGAGTTGTTTATTCTATTATTTTTATGTTTGACATTATTGTGTGTAAAGCTAAGCTCAAGTATTTCAAAGAAAGAGACATTATGATAGCTACTGTTAATATCCAGTTGTCTTGTTGTGAAGTGCTGTGTTGCTTGCATTGTTCTGTTCTGATCTACTTAGATCTGTCCTCTTTTGTTTTATTCTCTTTAAAATAAAAATAGCAGTATAATTGACTATAACAGTGCATAACAATATTAATAAAAACAAAACATTATACACAGTGTAAAACTTCAAAGGAAGGTAATAATCAAACCAGAGTGGGTATTCTAGTGAATCTTGCCATCTTCAGTATAGTTGCCTATACTCTCAGACTTGATACTATCTACCATAACAGCTTTGAATAAAATTGGTCAATACAAAACAGCAATCTAACAAACCAGATTCAATTATGGTCAGTCATGATAAAACAGTGTAAGTTATACAGAGCTTCAGAATAAGTTAATAGGAAATTAAGGATGATTACCATACTATATCCTGCTATTTTTGGAATAACTGTCTGTGCCCTCAAATCTAGTACAAGTAGACAAACTGGAACAGAATATAATCCATCTAAACAGAGTGGTGTGAGGAATGTGTGTTTTAAATCCTGATACACTATTAACAATAACCTCTGCCTTTTTTTAGACTATTCCTCCCCTTTCACTCCCACAGGGTTCTGTGCAATTTGGGTCCCTCCAACTCCCTCAATTTTTAGATTGGGGGAGCAACCTCCTATTTACCTAAGTGGTTCCAAACCTTCTCACCCCTGGGCTTGATCTCAAATTGTATTCCTTTCCTACAAAGCCTCAAGATTTTCCTTTGTTATAGCTGGGTAGTTCTCTACTGGTACATAAGTATCCTGTCTTTCCAATCTATCTGCAGGTTGAGTTGCCCCTATTTCTCTCTGGCTCCCTGTTACATAGAGCATTGTTTTCTCATATTTGATTTTCGGTCCATAAACCTTCTTTCAGGTTGATTATATTTCCTATACAGAGCATCTCGGTGGACCCTACTTCCTGATCTACTCTGCCTGTATTTCTATTTTTCTTAATGTATCAAGGCCATCTATGTTAGAGATTATAGCCAACCTTCTCTGTCTTATTTCTGCTATGCTATTTTTCTCCCATTATTTATCTACTTTTCTCCTTCATTCTACTGCCTGCCCCATTCCTTGAGGCCTTTCTGCCACTGTTTCTGAAATCCTGGTGTTTTTTTTCTCTCTCTCTCTAGGATGTCCTTCAGTATTCTCTGTAGGCTTAGATTGGTGGTCACAAATGCCCCCAGTTCCTCTTTGTCATGGAAGCATCTTGTTTCTCCATTAATTTTTAGTGACAGTTTTTCAGGGTACATCAATCTGGGCTGGAGGTTATTTTCTTTCAGGGCTTGGAATACTTCACTCCAAGCTCTTCTTGATATGATGGTCTGTGTCGAGTAGTCTGCCATTATCTTGATGGGTTTTCCTTTATGGGTGATCTGTTTCTTTTCTCTGATGGCTTCTAATATTCTGTTTTTATATTGAATTTCTGGTATCTTGATTATTATATATCTGTGTGTAACTCTGTTTCAGCTGTAGATGGCTGGAGTTCTGTATGCCTCTTATATCTGAATATCATTTTCTTTTCCTATGCTTGGGAAGTTGTCCTTAATTATTTCCATGAATAACCTTTGTAATTACACTGTTTTTTTCCTGCTTCTTCACTCACATTTCTTATTCTTAAATTATAGATTCTCTTGTAGTCTTCTAGCCTTTGTATTGTTACTGCCTCTTTCCTTGTTATTTTTAAGAGATCTTTCCTTTCATGATTACACATTGCAAACTTGTCTTCAAGTTTTGATAGTCTATCCTTAGTTTCTTTCAAGCAGTTTTTCAAGCTTTCAATGGAGTTTTTAATTTCCTAGTAATCTCTTTGAATCTGCTTCATGTATTCTAGATTTTCTTTATATTCTTTATCAAACATTTCTCTCCTTTTTTTGTGTTCCTCATTTCTTCCTTCTGTGTCTTCTTGAGAGGTGCTTAGCATTTCTTTTATTAATCTACTTATATCTTGCTTTACCTGATTTAATATTTCAGTTCTGAGCTTGTTTACAAGGTCCCAAAGATATCTCTTAATGTCCATTGAAGCTGTATCTGATGTTGCATGTTTGCTGCCCTTAGTCTCTTTTGTTTTTCTCTCTCCTGGATCAATGTTCTCAGGGTTTTGGGCTGGGGTCTTTTTCTTGTTTCTTTATCTTGTCATGTTTTTGGTTTTTCCATATAGATGTATAGTGGAGGTCCCATCCCCTTTCTTTATTGGTTATGGTTCTTCTGAAACATGCTGGTGAGAGATTTCTGCCCTCTCCTGTTTGTTCTTCATCAATGAGGTGTAGGCAGGGGTTGCATATGCTGGCCCCTCCCCATCAGGCCAGTCAACCATTGGGGGCCTTCACTGGGTTAGTGTGTGCTACTTGTAGGAATTTGGTTTATGATGGCTTATTGGGTCCCAGCCAGGGGCATGACCCAGGTCAAGCACATCCCACCAATCTGCTCTGGGAAGGGAGCAACCAACTGAAGTCACTGTCATTCCTAGTTCAGACTCCTCCTGCCCAATTCTAATATGTTGTCCATTTGGTGGCTCCCTTCCTGTAGGGGGGTATCTTATTCCCAGCACTCACTACAGTTTAATGGAAGTCCCTTATCAGCTCCCTTCTCTGTTGAGCTCTCCATTCTCCATCTTCAGCACAACTGGTTAGTTGCAGCAGCGTGGTTTTGCTCCATCAGGTTCAGGCCACTCAAGTCAGTTGCAGCAGGTACTGGCTCTGCAAGCTCAGGTCACTCCAGCAGAGCTTGGGCCACTCTAGCCTGTTGCAGTGGTAACACAAATTCAGGCAGGAGAGCACTGTGGCCACCAATGGTAGCCCGGGGGCTGTGTTCTTGACCAGCTCTTTTTCCTTTAGTTTCTTCCTAGGTTGAGAGGATCCATCTCCCTCTGTCTGGACCTCTCCAGAACATCTTATTATGGCATTAGTTTTCTCTCTCAGGGGAGGGCTCTGTATCCTGCTGTCAATATGCCATCTTTACCTCTCCAGATATGTTTTTTCCTAAGATTGCTGTGTCTATTCTGGGTCTCTTGTTCCATATAAAATTTACATTTTTCTACTACTGTAAAAAAAAGGATACTGGGATTTTGATGAAGACAGTTTATCTGTTGATTGCTTTGGGTAATATGAACATTTAACAATATTTATACCTGTAATCTATACATATGAGTTACTTCAATACTTTTGTGTCTTCTTCAGTATTTTTCTTCATATAATTTTCATTGTAAAAGATTTCCCTTTCCTTAGTTATATTTATTCCTAAGTGTTTTTTGTGGGTACTATAAAAGGGATTACTGTGCTAGTTTATTTTTCAGCAAATTTATTAAATATTTGAGCTATTGATTTTTGTATGTTGATTTTGTATGCTGTTACTTTTCTAATTAATTTACCAATTCTAAGAGTCTTTTATAGAGTCTAGGATTCTTGATTTGTAGAATCAAATCATCAACAAACAGGAACAACTTGACTTCTGATCTTCATATTTGTGTGATTTTTATTTCTTTTGTGTAATTGTTCTGACTAAGACATCTATTATTCTACTGAGTAAGAGTGATGAGAGTAAATGTTATTTACATTTTCTAGATATTAAAGGAAAAGCTTTCATCTTTCCTCCAATAAGTATGATTCTGTGTGTCATAATAGCATTTATTGTGTATAGAAGGATGTAAAGAATAAAGAACTCATACCCTGCTGGCAGGAATATAAGTTAATTCAGCCCCTATGCAAAAAATACAAAATTTCCCCAAAAACTGAAACCACATTTGCCATATGATCTAATAACCTCTTTTCTGGTTATACATACCCTAAAGAAAGGATAATAACATAAAAAAGACTACTGCATTCCCATATGTATTGAAGCACCATTTATAGTAGATAAAATATAGACTAAATTTAAGTGCTCTTCAGTGAATTCATGTATGAAGAAATTGTACATACACAGTGAAATATTATGTTGCTATAAGTAATTAAATGCTATAATTTGAAGCAAAATGAATGAACCTGAAGTGTACTATTTTATAAATCAGACAATGACAAATGCTGTATGTTCTCTCTTATATGTGGATACTAAAGAAAAAGTCAATGTAAATGTGAAATACTAATTACTAAAGGTTGAGGATGATGGTGGGAGGGGAGGAAGACAGAACAAGTTTGGACAGTGGAAACCAAAGCAAAGTTACACTAAGGTATTCTACGCACAACAGAGTAATTACTATTCACAAGAATCTATATTTTATGAATAATTACAAGATGCAATCTTAAGATTTCTAAACCAAAAGTGGTGACAAGTAGACTAAAGCAGTAATTGCACAGATTTAATAAGTACATATCATAAGCATGAATTGAAATATAATAATGTAAAATTGTTACTTGTTAATCAAATATTTAAAATTTGTTTACAGAGATGGAAATGTTAGCTACACCAATTTGATCATTACGCACTGTGTGTATACATGTAATTACCACACCATACCTAAAAAATTTTGATGTTTAAATTGTTAAGTAATTGAAAAAACAATGTTGGTTCTGAGATATATTCTCTGAATTTGGATGTTGTCTCTTTCATTTATTAAATGTGTGACCTAGCAGTATTCATTGTCTCTCTGTTTCAGTTTCCTTTACTCTAAAATAATATTAATGATGCTGGTATGTTCCAGATAGAACTTGTATGATTTTTAAATGAGATGGCTTGTGTTAGAGAGTTTATAAAGTAACATAAGAAATGTGCAGCATATTATTTCTGTAGTTTCTGAGAGAAGTCAAAAATCCATATTTTATCAAGAAATTTACCAATTTAAAAGTATTTACAAGTAACAATTTTTACCATATTTGTGCAGGCCTAGATATATGTCATATTTATCCCCCTCAAAATTTCATTTTGCTTATCATTTTGTTAACACGTGTTTGCAGTGCATAATTATTATATTCATCATGGGAAGGTGGAACATATGTACAATACATTTTATCTCTGGTTTTTTTCATGCTCTTTTCCTCCTCTCTTTCCAGATTATCCTTGAATCTGAGGCCACTGTTAGCTGAATATTTTTCAATCAGTATTTTTCCACATTATCTTTTCTTCTCATAAGAAGCAACACATTTCTCTTTTCCAATAACAGCCTCCTACACACTGCCCTTTGATTTTTGTATCTCACATTTCCATCTCCAACAGTCAGTTCCTCACGTATACATGCATAGCATCAAGATACTACACACAAATAACCATCAAGACACTGGTAGAAGTGATGATTTATGATCAGACCCAAGAATGAAGTGTTAATAATTAATTAATTCCAATGGAAAAGCTTAAGACTGTACTTGTTTGTTTCACTGATAGCTGAACAGCATTGTATGAGACTATAATGTTTTGTTTCCACAACACCTATTACATAAACAGAAAATGAGAGCTATTTGACTGCCTTTTTAGAATTCAATTGTAGAACCAGGACATCATTAATAAAATAAAATAGATGTAAAAGCATCTGAAGTGACTAAATGATTCTCAACCCTCAGGCATAAATTCACTGTGACCTAATTGACTCTATTATCATTTTTAAAAAGAATGAGTCACACAAGCATGGAAAACAGTGCCTCTCTGAAGTAAAAATTAATTATAGCCAATAATTGAATATAATCTAACTATACAACTACAAATATCTTTTATTCTGTAAGCAAGGTCATCTCCTTTTTAGATAGATGTATAGTGATAGCTTGAATTTATGCCATTATGCTTTAAATTATGATAGTGTGACCCATAGTTTACCTAAGTTTCATCTTAATACATTCCACCACATGCCTTTCTGAAGGTTGTGCTTACATTAGCTCTACTCAGTGAGGTGCTGGGCTTACAATCTTCATCCAGTGGCTAATTAGATAGCTATAATACTCTAGTTCTAATTTTTATTTGGCTTTCCTTTTAGTGTTTCTTTGGGGGGATGTTCAATACTCCTAGATGTAAATACTTCTCCTAGGTATTGTTTTTTCATTTATGCAAACAAGTTTTTCAGGGATAAATATTCTTGTTACTGGAAATAATGAAATTTTGGAATTGCAAAGCAGAAGACTGTAGTCAGCATGCAATCTCTGTTTCTGCAGATAATTTGCATACTCTGTAAAAGAATTTTAAGTAACTATGTGCTTCCTGATACATATTAATTTTACATCTAAAGTACATCATCACATATTTATCAAATTCTCAGAGTTAGAATTTCAAGTATAAGGTTACTTGTGAAGATATGACATAAACAGTTATGTCACTCTTTTAAGTATATCCAACAGGCTTTAAATGTTATAGAAATTTGATATGTACAACATTTTCCTTTAAAATACTTCAACAGACTTTTCTTTGACAGTTAGACAATTTACATGTTTCACTGTTTCCTTGGGCATATATTATTCCTTCATTCTTTATAATTTTTGCATTAATTCACTGTTTTTTTTATTTTAAGATTTCCAGTAATTATTCTATTTGTGCTTGTACACTATAAAAGTATAAAAATTAAAATTAATTTGAAGAATTAAAACTTCTGTATTATCTTTGCAATTAGTTCATAATTGATCTAAAACATTACTATAATACCAATTTTGATAACTATTAAATTGAAAAATAAAATTCAATTAGACATGTATTTGGAAGTTTTTTTTCCTATTATCTGAAAATGTGTATTATTGTTTGTTATCAAGTATTTTTTTATTTTTATAAATATAAACAATGAAAATTTTGTAAAGTCATTGCTATAGGAATTTCCCTCCATCTTTCAGTTCCTTTATGAAATATACCAAAAATCACATAATGGTCAAATTTTATTAATTATTTTTATGAACTATTAGGTCCTTTTTATGACTCAATTAGGTCCTTCTGTTTTGTCCAAGGAAAATAATCTGAATTCTCAGATTTACAAATTTTTATTATCTAGTCATCAGCCATTTAGTTACTCAATATGAATACCAGTGTAATTGTCTCTTAGTTTGTCCAAGGCTTTTATACTCAAAGGCAATGAGGAATATACCATAGACAAATCTTCCACGTGTGATACAAGTATGACTTTCCTACTTGCTCTGCAATGAATAGATTGTGAGGGGAATGCAGACACATAGGATGTAAATCACCATGGCACTTCCTCTGTGGGAGAGGAGATTGACATGGGGCCAAGCAGACTTGGGTTGTCTCTGAGGTGGTGGCAGAAGCAGGGAATCTGTAAAGCTAGGAGTCATGGTGGCAGATGTGGGCAGCAGCAGCAACGACAATGAGTGAAACTGCACTCCCCCTCCTAGGCTTAAAAGAATTTAAGCAACCATGTGCTGTGGCAGAGCAATGAATGAGAGGTTGGTGCTCACTCCACAGCAGATGCAGTCAAAAGAGGACAAGCTGCCTCCCAATGGTGGCAGGAGAAAATAGTTGGCCCACAGCACCCCACCCTGCACTAAAAAATTGGTACAAAAAGACAGAGACATGACAGTGGAAGTGGAACAGAGAAGGTTGTGCAAGGACCAGGAGGAGTACACCAGGAGCAACTACAGGCTACCTCTGTGGGTGCCAGAGCAACTGGGAGAGTGACACAGAGACAAATATGGAAAGGAGTGGGCAGGATACAGAGGGACATAAAGAACTTTCTGGCTGAAGACTCTGGCCCCATATATGGAGGCCAAGATAAACCCTTATCCCAAAACTAATCCTGCTGAAATTCTGGCTAGGTACTCAGCAGTTTTGGGATTTGAGAATGGGATAAGGACAGAACTGTGGGCACCAAAATAATTTTATTATTTTTCTCTTTGTTTTTTTTTGAGGGGGAAGGTTGTTTAATTTTGTTTTTTCTGTCTGGCAGTTTTTCTTTGTTTGCTTGTTTTTTAGGTTGTTTAGGCCTTTACCATTATCCTTGTACAGTTCTATTTATCTTCTTTCTTTTCTCAGACATCTCTCTTGATTTTGTGATACTTTCAAGTGAGTGAACATTGTTGCCAGTCTTTCTGGTCTGCTTTGATAATTTTTTGCTTTATGCTAATTTAATCTTTCCTGTTCCCTTGCAGTTTCCCAAAGCTTGGGCAACCATCCTCTGTCTTTTTGGCTTGGAGCTACTACATTTCTCTTCAGTTATCTATTTCCTATCCCTCTTAAATTTGAGTCTTGCTGAGTAAGATTACTCTACTAAGAGAAAACTCATTGTCTATGAGTTCTTTGTTTATGTTGGATTTTCTTATATAAATATAGAAGTTGCTTCCATATTTAAGGATACCAAACTAATAGTTACCACAGATTGTCAGCTTCTATGCTGTGTTTTATACTTTGTCATTGCTAATTATACTTCTTTAGCCAGCATGTTATATCCGGTGTAATAAGTTGTTCTCCTTTGTACAGCAAAATTGTGATTAGGTTTATAATCCAGATTCACCATAATCCAATAATCCAATACCAAAGGATTAGATGCTGAACCAAATACATAATAAAATATGATCATTAATAAATTCAGAATATAGGGTCTAGGGTTAAACACAAAGACCAAGAACCACCTAAACCTTCAATATATCTCTGAGGAACAGAAATTTCCTAGGGAAGCCTCTATGCTAGTGATAAATCTACTATAAGAAATTTACAAGCACCAACTCAGAAAAGAAAATTAAATTAAAAAATAGAAAATGACAAGATGCAGAAGCAAAATGCAACCCCAGCTCTATATCCCACACAGGACAAATCCAGGGAACAAAGAGATAGAAAAATTAGAAGACATATACCTAAATTTTCCAGAATGATAGAAGCAGAAATAGAAAAAGTATGATACTATAGAAGAAATCAGAGTATAAATCATCTCTTAGGTTAAAAAAAAAGAGATGATGTTCATAATGAAGGAATTGCTCAGAAAACCTAGATTAGACTTGGATAAAGAAAATAGTGGTATATAAGAAAGTGATGGAAACCATGAATTCCCAAACATCACAAAGGTCCACATTAAACATATTCAAAGGGATTTCCCAGAAATTAAATATTTGACAAAAACTTTACAATATTAACTGAACAAAAGTAAAGACAATATCAGATATAAAAGACCATATTCAAGTAAGTGACAAAGAAAATTGATCTCTTAAAAATAGCAAATGCCTTGTAATTATCAACTAATGATTTCTTGCTATTTTTTTGTTTTGTTTTGTTTTCGAGATTTTGTATTATTTCTACCCTCTTTCTGTTTCAAAATTTTTTTCTTTAAATAAAAAAATGCATAATTGCTATTGTAAAAAAGAGAAGAAATAGGAAGTGCTACAAAAGATATAACTGCATGAATATTTAAGTGTATAGGATTGATAACCACACTTCTAAGTTCTTGTTGGATTGTTGAACAGATCTGTTCACAGTCTCACTGCTTGAATGTCTACTTTGTATGCTCTAATTTGTAACTTGAGCAACTATTTCTAAAAGGACAATACCTAATTTACAGTGATCTCTTACTGTTTATCCTTCTTTTTTGAAATTCTGTAATATTTCTACTTTTTTGTTTTTTTTCTCTTTAAATAAAAAAATTTAAAAAATAGCAAATGCCCATGATAAAACCATACCATAGATGCAAGATGATGCTAAGAACCACACAAAATTGATTAGGGGATGGAGATAAAGCTCAACAACACAGTGTTTGACTATCAGGTGTGCGGCCCTAAGTATGATTCCAAGTAGCAAAAAAAGTTGATTAGCATCAACAAGAAATCTTTAGACAAATAATTTTTTATTTCTGATTATTCCTGCTTTATCATTGACTCTAATCAATCTTAGGTTGTTCTTCTTAGCATCATTTTGCAGCTAATGGATAGTTTTTTCAGAAACATTTGTTATTTTTAAGAGATCTTTTTTATTATTTTAAAGAGATTAAAACAAAACAATAAAATCAAAACAGATCAATAAAATGATATAAAATTTCAAAACAAGATGATAGGAAATTAACAATGTTAATTATATTACATATTGATATGCAATATATTTAAACAGTTGCTCAGGACTAGGCTCCAGAGATTCCTCAGGCTTGAGGAGACCATGCCCAGTGACCTTCATTCAACCAGGGGAGCCAGGCCCACCAAAAGAGGAGCCAAGCCACCACCACTGCTGTGAGGTGAGTTGCAACTCACCAGCCCAGGACTGGGAACAATTTGGGACCATCAATCCTGGTGGCTGGGTGCCCACAAAGCCCTGTAAGACACTAGACTAGGCTCCAGAGGTTCTGTGGGCTTGAGTGGACCACACCTAGCAACCTTCACTCAACCAGGGGGGCCAGGCCCCCCAAAAGGGGAGTCAGGCCCATGCTGCCACAGCGAGGTGAGTTGCAGGACACCTGCACAGGCCCAGGAAAAGTTTGGGACCATCAATCCTGGCAGCTGGGTGCCTGCCATGCTGCCGAAGACAATGGATGAGGCTCCAGAGTTTCCACGGGCTTGAGTAGACCACACCCAGTGACCTTCATTCAACCAGGGGAACCAGGCACACTGCACAAGGAGAGCAAAATCCACATGATTCCCAGTAGCACAGGGCAGAGGAGGTGATTTCCAACACATCCAGGGAAAGCATTGGAACATCAATGGAAATATAGGAAAATGACAAAACAAAAGACCAAAATGCAATCTCAAACCTCCAGCCCAACCTAAGAAAGCCTAGGAGCCACATACATAGAAGAAAATACTAGCCATACACTTGGAATGCCTGAAATGAAATGAACTGAAATAAACAAGGAAGTAGGGAAAGCTATGAGGGAACTCAAACCAGAAATAATCCCCCAGGTAAAAGAAGAAATCAGAAAAGCAGTGAAAAAAAATAATGAACACATTTAATGAAGGCACAGCTAAAAAATTAGAGGAACAAAGCAATAGAATCCCTGAGTGAACAGTTTAAGAAACAAAAAGATCACATGAAGCAAATTCAAAGAGATATATAGGAAATCAAAAATTATATTGAAAGTTGCAAAAACCACCTCAACAAAAGTGAAGATAGAATCTCAGACCTCAAAGACAAAATTGCAGCTAGTGAACAGGAAAGGAAAGATCCTCTAAAAATAACAAGAAATCAGGATAACAATTACACAGCTGCAAGATGATGCAAATAAAAAAGCATAAGATTAATAGGGATAAATGAAAAAGAAGGGGACAACACAAATGATATCAAGAGGTATTTACAGAAGTAATAGCTGAAAACTTCCAAAACATGAGAATGAAAACTGACATACAGATTAGTGAATGGTATAGAACTCCAAATAATCATAACTAAACCAAAAATAAAAACAAACATATGACAGTCACCATCCCAGAAATCCAACATAAGAACAGAATATTAAAAACTGTTAGAAAAGACAGATCACCTATAAAGAAAAACCGATCAGAATCACAGCAGACTTCTCAACACAAACAATGAAGTCAAGAAGAGCATGGAGTGAAGTTTCTCAGATTCTTAAAGAAAAAGACTTCCAACCCAGACTGATGTACCCTGCAAAACTGTCCTTCAAAATGGATGGAGAAATAAGATACTTACAAGACAAAGAACAGCTGAAGAACTTCATGATCACCGAACAAAACCTACAAAGAATACTGAAAGACATTCTAGATACACATAGGAAAAAACCACTAAGCAAGACAGACAATTAAAAAGAAAGGAAAGTTATGATACAACATCAGAAAGATAACATGTCAACAATAAACCAATATATGACAGTTATAACCATTAATATAAATGGCCTCAGTTCACCAATTAAAAGAAACAGACTGGTAGAATTGATCAAGAAACAATGTGCAACCATATGCTGTCTACAAGAAACCCATTTAACCCAAAAAGAAACTCATACACTGAAAGTCAAAGGGTAGAAAACAATACTCCATGCAACAGGAACTCAAAAAAGAGGGGGTAGATATTCTGTTTGCAGACCATGTGAACTTCAAACCAAGAATGTTCCAAAGAGATAAAGAAGGTCACTACATACTAGTTAGGGGAAAAATTCAAGGGGAGGAAATAACAATCTAAAATATATATGCACCAAATTGCAGAGCATTCAGCTACACAAAACAAGTATTAACAGAAATGAAAAATCAAATAGGCAATATCACAATTATAACAAGAGACCTTAGCATGCCATTGACACAAGGGGATAGATCAACTAGACAGAAAATCAGCAAAGAAATAACAGAACTGAATCACACCTGTGAATATATGGATTTGATAGACGTATACAGAGTGCTCCATCCAACAACATCAGAATATACATTCTTCTCAGCAGTACATGGGACATTCTCTAAAATAGACCATATACTAGCCCACAGAACATATTTAAGTAAATGCAAAAGAATTGAAATTATCCCATGCATGTTATCAGAACATGGCACCATGAAACTAGAAATTAATGATAAAAGTAACAGCATAAGCCCCACAAACAAACGGAAATTGAATAATACACTCAGGAGCAATCAGTGGGTCGCAGAGGAAATTAAAGAAGAAATTACACAATATCTACAAGCAAACGAAAATACAAATACAACTTACCAGAACCTGTGAAATGCAATGAAAGTGGTCCTCAGAGGAAAATTTACTGCACTGAGTTCTCACATTAGGAAAACTGAAGGTACACAAATAAGCAACCTGATATTACACCTCAAGCATCTAGAAAAAGAAGAGCAGGTGAAGCCCAAAGCCAAAAGAAGGGAAGAAATTATAAAGATCAGAGCAGAAATTAATGCAATACAGACTAAGAAAATAATACAAAGAATCAATGAATCAAAGAGTTGGTTCTTTGAAAGAATAAATAAAATTGATAATCCCCTAGCCAAGCTAATTTAAAAAAGGAAATAAAGATTCAAATTCATGCAATACAGAATGAAAAAGGAGAAATCAGTACCGACCCTGTGGAAATACAGAAGATCATCAACAACTGTTTTGAAAATCTCTACTCTCATAGGTTCAATAATGCAGAAGAAATGGACAGATTCCTAGAAACATATGAACCACCAAAGTTGGATCAAGAAGATGTAAAACTGCTGAATAACCTAATTTCTATGAACAAAATTGAAAATGAAATCAACTCCCTAACAACAAAGAAGAGCCCAGGCCCAGAAGGATTCACTGTGGAATTCTACAAGAAACACAAAGAAGAATTAATACTGACACATCTCAAACCCTTCAAGGAAATTGAATGGTAAGCAATTCTCCAAAAGTCATTCCTAGAAACAAATATCACCCTAGTACCAAAACCTGAGAAGGACTCAACTAAAAAAGAGAACTACAGGCCAATATCCCTAATGAAAATAGATGCAAAAATTCTCAATAAAATATTGGCAAACAGGATGCAGAAAATCATTGAGAAAATGATACAGCATGACCAAGTGGGAGCCAGGCATGCTGGGATGGTTCAACATATGTAAACCAATAAATGTATTCCACCATATCAATAGAGCCAAAAGTAAGAATCACGTGAACATTTCTATAGATGCAGAAAAAGATTTTGATAAGATTCAACACCCATTCATGATAAGAACCTTACAGAAAATTGGAATAGATGGTCTTTACCTCAATATGATAAAGGCCATCTAGGACAAACCAACAGCCAGTGTCATATTAAATGGCCAAACACTGAAAGCCTTTACCTTAAAATCAGGCACAAGACAAGGATGTCCCTTATCACCACTCCTATTCAACATAGTACTGGAAATACTAATCAAAGCAATTAGACAAGAGAGAGAAATAAAAGGAGTAAAGATAAGAAAAGAGGAATTCAAATTATGATTATTTGCAGATAACATGATACTCTACATAGAAGACCCTCAAAACTCCATTGAAACTCCATCTACCTCATAGATCTAGAGAAATCACTCCTAAAATTCAGCTGGAACCAGAAGAGACCTAGAATAGCAAAGGCAATTCTAAGCAGCAAAGTCAAGGCAGGAGGCATCACAATCCCTGACTTGAAGTTATGCTACAAAGCTAACATAATAAAATCAACATGGTACTGGAATAAAAACAGACCTGAAGATCAATGGAATATACTAGGTGATACAACTACAAACACACGCAACCACCTTATCTTTGAGAAAGGGGCCAAGCATGGTCACCAGAAGAATGGTAGTCTCTTTAATAAATGTTACTGGAAAAACTGGCTATCCATATGCTGAAAATTAAAATTAGACCCATGCCTGTCACCATGTACTAAACTAAAATGTAAATGGATCAAATATCTAAATATTAAAACAAACACTATGTCTGTTGAAGTCAAAGTAGCTAAAAATATTGAAGATATAGGGGTTGGTAGAGAATTCATGAACAAGAACCAAACTGCACAGGAAATACTTCCAAGAATCAATAACTGGGATCTCGTCTTATTAAAGAGTTTCTGCATGTTGAAAAAAATCTCCAACAGGCTGAAAAGAAAACCCACAAACTGGGAAAAAAATCTTAGTGAACTGTCCCTCAGACAAAGAACTTCTGTCTAGAACTTATGAAGAATTAAAAAAAAATCAGACCCCCAAAATTCAAAGACCTAATCCCAAAATGGTCATCCAAGATGAACACACAGTTCTCAGATGAAGAAATATGAATGGCTAATAAATACGTGGAAAAATGTTCATCATCATTGGTCATTAAAGAAATGCAAGTCAAAACCACACTGAGATTCCATATCACTCCAGAAAGAATTGCCAGGATCAACAAAACTACCAACAACAAATACTGGAAAGGCTGTGGACAAAAAGTAACTCTTCTTCACTTTTGGTGGGAGTGTAGGATGGTGCAATCACTGTGGAATTAAGTCTGAATATTCCTCAAAAAGGTGGAGTTGGAAGTCCCATTTGACCCAGTTATTCCACTCTTAGGAATTTTCCCAGATGAACTGAAAACATCTTACCACAGTGATATAGGTGCACTCATGTTTATAGCAGCACAATATGTAATAGCCAGATCTTGAAAACAACCTAAGTGCCCATCAACTGAGGAATGGATAAAAAAATTGTGGTACGTTTATAAAATGGGGTACTACTCAGCTATTAAGAGTGATCTCACTGAGATATTTATAAATAAATGGATACAACTTGAATCCATACTCATAAGTGAAATAAATCAAACTCATGTATAAATACCATATGGTCTTCCTAGTGTAAAAATGGTAAGAGTACATAAGATTTTATGGTAATCATGGTTCACCATTATATTGCTTTGAAGTCTTCTGTTTTCATTCATTGGTTGTAACGGTTTTACTCTCTTTTGTTTGATCTTAATATATGAGATGCTATGAATAGTTAATTTGAAGAAAAGACAATATGGCAGCCATTGTTGATTTAATATTTTGCTCTGAAGTCCTACCATGCTTTTGTTTTTCTATTAGCATTGGTTCTATCATGTTGTGTCTTATTGGATTTTAATAAGTATGATAGTATAAACAAATTTTTTATGGAAAATGTGATAATATAGTAGCCATTGTTCATCTTTGGTTATTTGGTTCAGAATGCCTAGTAATACTTTCATTCTCTTGAGTGGTTTAATTCTATTTTGTTATGTTGACATTATTGTGTGTAAAGCTAAGCTCAACTATTTCAAAGAAAGAGACATTATGATAGCTACTCTTAATAACCAGTTTTCTTGTTGTGAAGTGCTGTGTTGCTTACATTGTTCTGTTCTGATCTGCTTAGATCTGTCCTCTTTTGTTTTATTCTCTTTAAAAACCAGTTACTCAGATTATAAGATGTTGGCATACAAATCAGATCAAACTCACAGTTTCACACATGCAGTTTGTGTTTGGTTCATGAACTCTCTGCCTACCACTATGTCTTCAATATTTCTACCTACTTTGTCTTCTAGGAAATTTAGTTTTTCTGTTTTAATATTTAGATATGGATCCATTTTGACTTTAGTTTAGTGCATGGTGATAGACATGGGTCTAGTTTTAGTCTTCAGCACATAGCCATTATTTCCAGAACCATGTATTAAAGAGGCTATATTTCTTCCAGTGAACATGTTTGGTCTTTTTACAAAGACAAAGTGGCTGAGTGTATTTGTAGTTATGTTTGTATCTTCTATTTTATTCCATTGATCTTCAAGTTTGTTTTTTATTGCCAGTATCATACTGATTCTAACACACTAGCTTTCTAATATAATTTCAGGACAGGGACTGTGCTGCCTCCTGCCTTGCTTTAATTTCCCAAAATTTATGTTGCTATTCTCAGTCTCTTCTGTTTCCAGATGAATTTTAGGAATGTTTTCTCTAGATCTGTTAGGTATGCTAATGGTATTTTGATTGGAATTGCATTAAATCTGTATAACAAGTTTGAGAGCATGGCTATTATTGCAATGTTTCTTCCTATCTGTGAACAAGGAATCTCTTTCCATTTTTCTGAAAGCCTCTTGGATTTCCTTTATCAGAGCACTACAATGTTTAATGTACAAGTATTTTACTTCCTTTGTTAAATTGACTTCTAAATATTTTTGGATGCTATTTTGAAGGGTGTGGATTCCCTAATATCTCTCTCAGTGAGTTTGTTGTTTATGTACAGGAATGCTATTGATGTTTGATAGCTGACTATCCAGCTGTGTTACTGAATTTTATTACTAAATCGAAATGTCTTTCAGTGGATTATTGAGGGTCTTCTATATAGAGTGTCATGTTTTCTGCAAATAATGATAATTTTATTTCATCTTTTCCTATCCTTATTTCTTTTATTTAACTCTTTTTTCCAATTACTCTGACTACTGTTTCCAGAGTTATATTAAACAGGAGTCATTATAGAAGGCTTCCCTGAATTGTATCTGATTTTAGGTAGAAAGTTTTCTGGTTCTTTTCCATTTATTATGATGGTGGTTGTTGGTTTCTCATAAATGACTTTTATCAGATTGAAGTAAATACCACGTATTCTGATTTTCTCCCGGGTACTCATCATGAATAAGTGCTGAATTTTATCACAAGATTTTTCTGCATCTATTCAGATTGTCGTGTGATTTTTTTCTTTGGTTCTGTTGATATTGTATATTACATTTATTGATTTGCATATGTTGAACCATCCTAGCATATCTGGGTTGAATCCCATTTGATCATGATGAATAATATTCTTCATGATTTACTGCATTTTGTTTGCTGTTATTTTATTGAGGATTTTTGTATCTATTTTCATTAGAGATATTAGCCTATAATTTTTTTGGTTTGGTCTTTCTTTGCTTTTGATATAATCTCCAAATTTCTTATAGTACTCCTGTGTGAATCCATCAGGACCTGGCTGCTTTTTTTGTAGTTCTTTTTTTTTGAAGAGTAGAATATAGTTATTGAGAGAAAGCTTGTTTGAAGAGAGAAAGAAAGGGGTCCCAGGCAGGTTGCCCAGGACTCTGTCTTTTCCAAGGATTTTTATAGAGTAGTATCATGGGTTCAAGGTGGGAAAGGACTGGGAACTCACAAGGCAGATGGGCATAGCCAATAAGATCAATAGTTCAGGTAAAGGGGCTGGGGGTTTAGATAGGCGGCATAAGTGCCTGCCTGGCAAGTACGAAGTCATGAGTTCAATCCCAGGTACCAAAAAAAAAATCTAAAAAAATAGTTCAGGTAAAATTGATTACATTAGGGACAAATGAGAAAGCAAGTCAGGTACAAAGCAGGCATTCTTGGAGATGTGACATTTACCCTAGAAGGATGGGACTGTGGCTCCAGGGTAAGAGGGAACTAATTAGAATATCAGTCTCCAGGATGTAGATGCATTTGTTTGATCCTTTGTCTTGAGATCTGGCTCACAGCAAGAGGTGTGTGTGTCTCCTCCAAGGTCATTAGACATCTGGTCCTCTGTGCCAGCTTCTTTGAGGGCCTAGCTCTGTCTGACTGCCTGTAATATTTCTAACTGGCTCAGCTGCCTGTAACATATCCCCCTCTGAAGAAGTAACCCAGACTGCCATGAGGGGAAAGGGGGAGAAGACCAATCTAGCTGCTTCGGGCTGAACAGGGTCATGGAATTTGAATGGCAGTCAGAGTTACTTTCACAGAGATCTTGTCTAGAGGCCCTCAGTAGACACCAGGCATTTTCATCCTGGGTAAGTGTACAGCTTTAAGTCTGGAGGAGACAAAGCCAAAGAAAAAGTTAAATATGTGTGGGCCAAAGAATAAAATCAATAAGACAATTATGAGTAGAGTTAACAAAGATTTCCATGAAGAGGAACTAGATCTTGAATAGCTATTGAGATATTAGCAGAAGAATCAAGAATGTATACACAGCATTTAGTTTTTACAATTGCACTAGTGACCCCCTGTGCTGCTGCTAGAACATCTAATGCCATCCAATTTTCAAGGATAGCCTGTAATAAAAGATTATTTATGTCATTATATTTTATAGGAGATCTATTGGCTTTTAGGTAATTTTTCTATATGGCTGAATTAGCATGTAGTACTAGGAAAGCATACTTAGAATAGTATAAGAGAGGCGCTTTCAAAAATATGGTGTAAAGTTACTATTGCAGATCCTGCCTTTCTTTTTCCAATTTTCCATGAAGGAACTGCCATCACAGAAGAGGGTTAAATCTGGATCAGTAAGCAGAGTGTCTAATAAGTCTTTTCTAGCTGCATATATATGAAGAATTACCTGTTCACAGTCATGTTTATCATTCTCAATTTCTTCCTCTTGTTCTTGCAAGAAGGTAGAGGGATTTAAGGATGAACATGTCTTTATTTGAATGGATGGTCCTTCTAGAAGTAGAGCATGGTATTTAAGAAGTTGGTTATCACATAGCCATAGACTTCCCTTAGAAGAAAGGAGTCCTGCCACATTGTGAGCTGTATACACAATGAGATCTTTGCCTAAAAGTCAGCTTGGTTGCCTCTGGCAGTAGGAAAGCCACAACTGGCAGGAATCTGAGGCAAGCAGGTCATCCCTTTACTACAATATATAAATCATGGCTCAGATACCCTATTGGCTGTTGAGCAGGTCCTCAATCTTGTGTAAGCACTCCCAAAGCCATGCCTTGCCTCTCATTTACATACATTGAAATGGTACCCTGTGGGTGGACTGTGAGAGGCACTCAGAAGTGCTTGTTTAAGTTTCTGGAAAGCTGCTTGTGAATCAGGTTCCCGGCATAAAATATGGGTATCTGCCTTTTGGCTCTCCTTTATAAGTTGATAGAGGATTCATGCAATTTCCCCATATCCAGGTATCCAAAGGCAGGAAAAGCCTGTAACTCTTAGAAATCCCCTTAACTGTTTTAGAGTTTTGGACTATGGGAAGGAGAGAATGGGTTTAATTCTTTCCTTTCCTAGCCTTCAGATCCCTTTGGATATAATGAGGCTTAAATATCTTACCTCAAGACAGTAAAGTTGTGCCTTAGCTATAGAGCTCTTCTGAGGGGGCACATAACAGTATGTCATCTACGTATTGCAAGATTGTGACATGGGAAAACTCAAAACATGCCAAGTCATGGGAAAGCACTTGTCCAAAGAGACATGGACTATATCTGAACCCTTGGGGGAGCACAGTCCACCTCAATTGAGATGCTTGGTCCTTGGATTTTCAAAAGTAAAAAAAAACTGAAAATATTTATGTAAAGGAATACAGAAGAAGGCATCTTTTAAATCTACACTGAAAACCAACTGGCATCTTCTGGGATTTGAGAAATCAGTGTATGGCTTGGTACCACTGGATGAATAGGCACTACTGCCTCATTTATCAATCTAAGGTCCTGTACCAACCTCTATTCCCCATTGGGTTTTTGAATTCCCAAGACTGGAGTACTGCATGGACTATTACAGGGTTCAAGTAAGACTTGTGCTCTTAGATTATCAATTATAGGTATTAACCTTCTCTTAACTTCAGCTCTTTTGAGGTGTATCTGTATTGGGCAGCTCTTATTGCCCTGCCTATTTTACCTTTAGTTGCTCATACTTCAGGATATATTTCTTTCTCCACAAGGTGAAGGCCGTGTACCTGACGTGGGTGCATAAATATAATGGTATTTAAACATGGTAAAATATCTCTTCCCAAGAGGGGAACTGGACTTTAAATCATCCCAGTTACAGCCTAAGGGTTTTGAAAAGTACTGAATTACCTCCTCACCAGTGACTCCTTTCACTGAGGTATGGCAACTAGAAGGAAGACTAGGATTGAAAAGAAGGACCTAGAGGCTTGTGCCGGTATCCAGGAATAGGCTGGTTTCTTCTCACTCTATAGTCATGATTACCCGTGGCTCCTCCGTGGAGATGACAGTCCAGCCAGAGGGAGAGGGCAGTGAGTGTCCTGGGGCCCTTTAGTCCTGCTGGACAAACTGATAGGATGGGTCTGAACCCAGGAGCCTTTGCCTCAGAGGGCAGCCTGACCTCCAGTGGTCACCTTTGGAGTTGGGGCATGGCCCAGGGGACTTCTGAGTGCAATCCCTCTTAAGATGATCTGGCTTGTGGCAGTGATAGCAGGTAATTGTCACTGAGCTCTTTTTGGAGCCCCAAGAATCAGACTTAGGATCTGTTTTTCTTAAAGCTGCAGCAAAAGCAACGCTTTGTCTCAGTCTCTTTGTATTCTCTTCTTGATCTCCTTCTCATCACCGTTATAAAATACTGAGGACATAACTTTTACTAAAGTATCAAGTGAACTACCTGGAGCAAAGGCTATCTTTTTTAGCTTTTTTCTAATGTCTGGAGTTGACTAAGTAATAAACATGTCTTTAAGCAAAATCTGTCCCTCTATCGAATCAGGATCTATAAACATGTTTTATTATTGCCTCTGATAAATAATCTAAGAAGTCAGAGGAGTTTTCACCTTTTTCCTGAGAAATAGCTGGCAATTTAAAATAACTAGATGGCTTGGCTTTTTTCCTTTTTAGACCTTCAAGAATACACACTTGAAAATGTCTCCTGTTCCAATCTCCTGTATTGTTGGCAGGCCACTTATGTTCTTTGATAGGAACTGCTTGTATCCCAGTGGGTACTGCTGGTTTCCCTGGCTGCCTATCTTCTGGCCTTCTAAAAGTAGCAATATGATATTCATCTTCAAAGGCAATAGAAACTTGTAATCTCTCTCTAGAAGTCAATGTCTGATTTAAGAGTAACATTACATCTTTCCAATCTAGTTTATATACTTATCAGGGTCATCTGAACATTTTCCTCATTCTAGCTTAATTTGCTTAAAGTCACTGAGAGAAAGAGACCTATGAATGGGAGTGGTCTCATAAGGATAATAATTATACCTGGAGCATAGATAAGAATTATCTTTTAATGCAAAGAAAACTTTAACATACTGTAGTTCTAACCATTTTTCCTCTTTTTTTCTAGAGATAAGTAGAACAATTGACTGGAGGAGCCTTGCCCCAAGCACTGGGAAAAGGAGTCTCCAGGCATTTGTGTCTCAATTACCTAAGTAACCTTTTCTAGTAACCGGATAAGGCTATACTTTAAGTTTTTATATATTTGAAGCTCACAGGTTAAATTTACAAGTTATCATAAAAAATTTACAAATTATCTAGCAATCACATTTTAGGTTAGAAAAAGGCACATCAACATTTTTAGGCACACAGAAAAGAAAAGCCTATTTACTCTTAATTAACATAGATAAGGCACAAATACAAAACCTTTCTTACAACACAGCAGGTAGTGTGAATAACTGTTGAAAGTTACCTCACCCTTATCTCTGAGGGTGGGGGAAGGTAGTCTAAGTGATTTTGAAAATCCACTGAAAAGTTTAGAAATAAAGATGATAGAAAAGTGGAGATTTTCAGTGGTCAAGAGCAAATGTTCACTGAGGGACTTTTGGGTGTCCATCAGAGAGTTGCCCCGGCCAGGAACCCTCAGCTCTAAGGTTCTATCAGCTCAGATAACCAGAGCTTAGTCTCCAGAAAGGAATCCAGCAGTCTGTCTGGTCAACTTTTCATCCATTGGCCACTGGTTTCAATGAGGATTCACCAAACAGATGCTAGGGAAACCTGTCCTCTGCTTTTGAGGGTGGTAGCTGCTATAAGAGCAATTAATTAGCTGGCAGAGTAACTACTGTTCTTATAAGGGATAGTTAAAAAGCCTGAGCAAGATCATTACCTACTGCTCTATGACTTTATGATAAAGGTTTTAAAGTCCACAACTTGAGAGATTGGAGAGCTTCCTTATTCTAATGTGTTTAGGTCCCAAATGTGTGCTGCTTCTGGGGATAGCTTCTTCCACTGTCACATGGAAGCTGGTTCTCCCCACTGTGTCTCAGGTTTAATCTCCAAAGGAGATTTACCCAGAACACTGAGCCAGGACATGGCTCTTATATGTGTTCTCCTGGACTGGCACAATTCTGACCAATATCTCATCTGACCCAGAGATGGGCTATGAGTCCTTTATCTAAGATGACTTCCCTGTCTTTGGCATTAGTAAAACGTTCATTTTCTATGGACTTAACTAAGATAGTCTAGAGTTTTTTTTCTGATTTTACATGTCTCTATAAGGAAAGTGTAAAGTAGGAAATGAGTGGAAGTAAAGCGAAAAGAAACTGAAGCAGAATAGGCCTGACATTTCTTCTAGAGTATAGAGGAGGAACAAGCCAGTCTGCCTCAGAGAAACCTGTCCGTCTTAAGTCTGGCCACCATCCTAACGCTGTTTAAATGGTGGAAGGAGTCCTGGTTTTTTATTTTAGGCATGTAGATTTTTAAGTCTGAGCTAGATTTCCATTTAAGAGAATCACTTTACAGAAGTTTACATTAAAGCCTATCAGAGATGTTCTAATATGTTTTCTCTAGTGCTATGGTCTAAATACAGTCAAGCAAGGAGAACCAGTAACTTTAGCAACCAATTTAAATTTAACGTACAAGAACAAAATAATAGGGTTGGGGATTTCGCTCACTGGCATAAGCACTTGCCTTGCAAGAATGAGGTCGTGAGTTTGATTACAGGTACAAAATAATAATAATAATATATCATTAAAGAAATATCATAACTTGCAAATTTTAACTTAGATTTACAATATTTTAATAAAACTATATGAGACAAAGCAATTAAAAACAATGGGCAAATAGCAAGCAATTATCACAAATAATTATAAACAACTGGCAAAGACAAAGCAAAATTTGAAGCATAAAAATTTGTTACCAAAGCAAGTCCCAGTCCAGAGTTTATGAAGAAAAAGCAAACTCTCACCTCTATCCAGTGATCTCGGTGGATGAACTTCAAATGATATAGGTGAATGAAACGCCCGACCTACTATGTCCACAAATCATGTTCTCTAAAATTGAAGAATGAATTTTAGGAACAAAAAAGGTGAAGAGTAGAATATATATATATTGAGAGAAAGCTTCTGTCTGATGAGAGACAGAAGGGGGTCCTGAGCAGGTTGCACCATAAGTTATTAATAATATTTTCCATGTCATTAACTGATTTTGATTTTTTCATAAGTGTTGTATCTTCTTGTTCCAGCTGTATTAATTCAAATGTTTCTAGAAATATGTCCATTTCTTCTGTACTTTTTATCCTATGAGAGTAAAGTTTTTCAAAGTAGGCAATGATGATCTTCTGTATTTCCACAGAATGTATAGTGATTTCATCCTTTTCACTCCTTATTAAATGAATTTCAGTTTTTCTTTCCTTTTCTGATAAGAAAATTGTCAATTTTATTTATTCTTTCAAAGAAACAACTTTTTGATTCCTTAATTCTTTGTACTATTAGTCTCAAATGAACTAATTTGTGCTCTGATTTTTATAGTTTTTTTCCTGTTCTTTGGATTTTGTGCTTGACTTGTTATTCTTTTTCTAGAAGTTAGAAGTGCAGCATTAGGTTGTTTCTTTTACATCTCACAGGTTCTGTTAAGTTGTATTTGCATTTTCATTTGTTTGTATATATTGTTTAATTTATTAATTTCCTCTGTGACTCATTGATTGTTGAGGAGAGTGATATTTAATTTCCAAGTGTTTTTGTACTTTTTGCAGTTTTTTATCATTAATATCCAATTTCAGTGCACTGAGGTCAGATAATATGGATGGGATAATTTCAGTCCCTTTGCATTTGTTTAAGCATGTTATATTAGGTATATGGTTTATTTTAGAAAATATTCTATGTGCACCTGAAAACAATGTGTATTTTTATGCTGTTGATTGGAATACTCTGTATACCTCTACTAAGTCCATTTGTTCACAAGTTCAATATTTTTCTCCTATTTCATTGATGAATTTTCATCAAGTTTATCTGTCTCCTTGTGGCAATGTAGTGTTAATTTCACCTGTTATAGTTGTATTATTTCCCATTTGATTTTTCTTGTCTAATAATATTTGTCTTACAAGGTTCTGTGCTCCCATATTTGGTGGATATATATTTATGTTATCTCTTCTATTTGAAGTTTTCCCCTAGCCAGTAGTTAGTAACCCTCTTTATCTCTTTTGATCATTCTTGGTTTGAACTTCACATTGTCTGCAAACAGAATAGCTGCCCCTGTTTTTTCCTGGGTTATATCACATGGAGTACTGTTCTCCATCATTTGAATATGAATTTTGTTTTGAATTAGCATATGGTTGGATTTTGTCACTTAATACACTCTGCCAGTCTGTTTCTTTTCACCGGTGCACTGAGGCAATTTTCTTTAGTAGTTGTAAATGATATATATTGGCTTATCTTTGCCATGTTATCTTTCTGTTGTTGGTTCCCCACTTTTCCCCTCTGTTTAGTTGCTTGTCTTACTTTTTGGTTTCTTTCTTTTGTTGTTCTTGGAGTGGTGGTCTTTTTTATCTCTTCCTAGAATGTCTTTCTTTACTCTTTGTAGGGTTGGTTGTTCTTCAGTTGTTCTTTGTCAAGGGAGAATTTTATGTTTTCATATTCATTATTTTGAAAGATAATTTTGTAGAGCACATCAATCTGTATTGTAAATTGTTTGTTTCAGTACATGAAATACTTCAATCCATGCTTTTCTTCACTTGATGGTTTGTGTTGACAAGTCTCCTGTGATTGTAATAGGCTTTCCTTTATCAGTGATCAGTTTCTTTTCTCTAGCCACTTTTAATGTTCTGTACTTATGTTGAGTTTCTAGTATCTTGATTATTATATGCCTGGGTGTAGATTTATTTTGGTTAAGGCTAAATGGAATTCTATGTATCACGCTTATCTGCATTTCAAGTTCTTTCCCCATATTTAAGAATTTTTTTATTAAGTCTGCAAATAGATCTTTTTATGTCATATGAATTGGCTTCTTCATTTTCATTGACACCTCTCAAATTTATATTGTTTCTCTTTGCATCATCTTGCAGCTATAAATTGTTACTTCCTGAGTCATTGTTATTTTTAAGAGATCTTTCCTTTTGTGATCACTTTCCACAGTCCTGTCTTCAAGGTCTGAAAGTATCTTTAGTCTTGTTCATGCAGTTTTGCTAGCTTTCAATGAAATTTTTGATTTCATGGATATCTCTTTCAATTGGTTTCTTGCATTTTAATTCTTTCCTATATTGTTGGTTCAAGGTTTTCATCATTTTCCTATGCTCCTGGATTTGTTATCTATGTCTTGTTTGGATATTTTCATCATTTATTTCATCATGCTTGTTATTGTATTTTTTTACCTGTGAGATTATTCTTGATCTGATTTACTTTACAGTCTCATAGAGTTGTCCTTTAATTCTGTTGCTATCATTTCAGAAATTTCAGTTTTCTGATTTCCAAATTCTTACCTGTCTATATTTCTTGGACTTGTTTTGGACACTGAGAGCCCCAGGGTGACTTCAGATTTCTGGCCAGAACCACCTGGTCCCTGTGGGCCTCACTGGGGTTTCCTAGTTGAGGACAGGTTGTCAGGCATGATTGCCTGTTCCCAATGAGACTCACTGGGTCTCTCCAAATGGATGCATGTCTCTGTTCATAACCTTTTCATCACTGTGGGCCTCAGCATGAGTTTGCAGACTGCTGGTCTCTATTCATGGCCTCTTAGTCCCCCAAGAGATCTTTTTTTTATCACTAATAGTCTGCTGTTGTGCAAATAGATAAATCAGACAAAAAAATCAACAAAGAAATATGAGAATTCAAATAAACCTATGACCAAATGGTTTTAGTAGATGCCAAAAGAGGGTTTCATGCCACAAAATCAGAACACACATTCTCAGCTGTGCATGGGTCATTCTCACAAATAGACTACATACTAGTGCATAAAATATGCTTAAGTAAATGCAAAGGAACTAAATTTATATCATGCATATCATGTGACTACAGTGCAAGTAAATTGAATAGCAGTGGCAAAGGAAACCACAAAAATTCCATAAACACACAGAAATTAAATAACAACATAATGACAAATGAGTGGGTCACAGATGAAATTTAGAAGAAAATGCACAGTATCCCTAATAAAATAATAAGGCTTTTACAGTTTACTGGAATCAATGGGAAACAATAAAATCAGTCTAATGAAAAAAAAATAGCAGTGACAAATTCTTATACCAGAAATACAGAAGGAGTTCCAATAAACAAACTAATCTTCAACCTCACACTTCTAGAAAAAATAACACTCAAGAACAAACCTCATGGAGGAAATTATAAAGATCAAATGAGAAATAATTCAATTGAGACTAAGAAAACAATACAAAGAACCAAGGAACTGAAAAGTTGATTCTTTTTATAATAAAGTTTATAAACTCTGCAATTATTCAAAAGAGGAAAGAAAAAACACAAATTCATGCCAATAGGAATGAAAGAGAGAAATAACAATGGATCCAGCAGATAATCAGTAGATTATTGATACCTACCACAGCAACCCTTACTCTTATACGATGGAAAACACAGAAGAAAGGAAGAGGTTCCTAGATACATATGAATTACTAAACTTCAATCAAGAAGATATAAAAATTCTAAATAACCTTATCAGACCATGGAAGAAAAAAAGTGATTCAAATTTTTAAAAAGTGATTCAAAAAAGAACATCAAAATTCAAAAAAGTGATTCAACAAAGAACATCTCAGGTCCTGATGGATCACTACTGAATTCTACAAGAAATTTAGAGAAGATTTAATGCCATTAAATTACAAACACTTCATTCAAATTGAAAGAGAAACAACATAAGCCCAAAGTCATTCTTGCAAACAAGTATTACTTTGATAACAACACCAGACAAGGGTCCAATCAAAAAAGAGAACTACAAGTCAATATCCTTAATGAATATAGCCACAAAAACCCTCAATAAAATACTGGGAAATTGAGTACAGCATCATCTCAAAAAAAAAAAAAAAGATTATACAACATTACCAAGTAGGATTTATCCTGTAGATGCAAGGATAGTTTAACATATGCAAATCAATAAAACATACCATATCAACAATTCCAAGAACAAAAATCACATGAATGTCTCAAAAGAAGCAGTAAAAGCATTTAACAAAGATTAACATATATTTATAACAAATAGAAAAAATTGGAATAAATGGTCTCTGTCTCAGTTTGATAAAAGTCATCAGTGTAAACCAATCACAAACACTATACTAAGTGTTCAAAATCATAAAACTTTCACTCATAAATCAGAAACAACACAAGGATATCTACTAACAACATTCTGTTTCTGGAAACAAAGCAATTAGACAAGAGAAAAAATAAAATGAATAAGAATAAGAAAGGAAGATGTTAAAGTATCATTATTGCTTGATGAAACAATACATAGAAGACCTCAAAACGTCCACAAAAAGACTCTTAGATTTTGTAACCAATTTCAGTAATATAGCTGATACAAAGTCAATACTCTAAAGTCAAAAGCATTCCTGTACACAAATGACAAATTCTCTGAGAGAGAATATAGGTTAGCCACACAAGTAACAACAGCAACCAAAAAAAGAGAAACTTAAGAATTGATCTATGAAAGGAAGTAAAAGATCTATACATTGTAAATTGCTGAACTCTGTAAAAGGAGATAGAAGAGAATATCAGAAAATGGAAACCTATCCTTTGCTCATTGATAGGAAGAACCAACATAGGGAAAATATCTATACTCCCAAAATTGTTATATAGAATTAATGTTATCTTAATCAAAATGACATTAGTATATCTCACAGAACTAATGAAAACATTCTATAATTCTTTTCAAAAAGGAATAGACCTAGAATAGCAAAAGCAATTTTGGACAACAAAGGAAAGCCAGGGGGGATCACCAACCCTAACTTGATATTACACTACAATGCTACTGTGATACAGTCAGTATAGTATTGGCAAAAAAAAAAGACCTGAGGGGGAGTGGAAAAGAACAGAAGATCCAGAAGTAACTACAAACACACTCAGCCAACTTGTCTTTTACAAAGAGGCCAAACATGTTCACTGGAAGAAAGATAGCCTTGTTAATAAATGGTGCTGAAAGAATTGGCTTTCCACATGCCAAAGACTAAAACTAGACCTAAGTCTATCACCATGCACTAAACGAGTCAAAGTGGATCAAATATCTAAGTATTAAAATAGAAACACTAAGTGTACAGTAAGAAAATTTAGGTAGAAATTTTAAAGACAAAGGTGTAGGCAGAGTGTTCATGATCAAAACCCAGACTGCATGAGAAATATTTCAAGAATCAGCCACTGAAGTCTCATTTTATTGAAAAAATATTGCACATCAAAAAATTAACAAGGAAATGAAAAGATAATCCACAATGTGGGAAAATTTTTAATTTGTTGTTCATCAGACAAAGGATTTATATCTAGAACATATAAAGAATTTTAAAATATCAGGCTCCCCAATTCAAATAGCCAATCAAAAATGGGCATTTGACATAAATATCTACTTCTCAGATGATGAAATACAAATGACAAATAAATATCGGAAAAAAGTTAGCAACATCTTTGGTCATCCAAGGGACACAAATTAAAACAATACTGAAATTCCATTTAACTCCAGAAACAATAGCTATCATGAAGAAATCAACCAATACAAAATGCTGGAGTGGCTACTGGAGGGAGGTTATACAACTGCAACCACTGTGGAAATCAGAGTGGAGATTCCTCAAAAAACTAGGCATAGAGATCCCATTCTATCTAACTATTCTGCTTCTGGGTATTTTCCAAGAAGACTTAAAAACAGTGGCATATGTACACCTATGTTTACAGCAGCACAATTCATAATAGCTAAAACTTGGAAACAATCGAAATGCTGATCAATTGAGGAATGGATAAAAAAGAGGTGGTATTTTTATACAGTGGAGTACTAGTCAGCCATAAAGAAGATTAAACTTGAGGCTTTTATAGATATATGGACACATTTTGTGACTATCCTCATAAATGAAATAAATACGACTCATATTTTTAAACATGGTATTTTTTCCTTTGTGTGAGAAATGAAAGAGTAAATAAGGTCCAAAATGCATAATTGATATTTTCAATAGGAAGAAATTTTTCAAAAGTAAAATAAGAACTGGGAATTAGGAAAGGGGAAAGGAAGGAATTTAAAAGAAGAAAGATAAATGATAACTATATTAACAGGTTCTATTAGTTTATTGAAAAGTAAGGTTTGTGCTAATATCATGTGGAGAATCTTTTGTTCCCATATCTTACAGTCTGAGTACCTACTTTCAAGATAACTACATGCAATGTGTTAACTACTGTGATTTTCCAATCATTTTGTTATGAAAGTTTGTTTTACATTGTTTCTATAAAATAAAAAATATTAACTAGTGTCAACTTCCTATTATTTTTTTTTGAAATTTGTATCTTTTTATCCTTTATGTGTGCTTTAAAATAAAAAAATTGAAAAATACAAAAAATTTAAAATACATTTAAAAATTAAAAAAAAATCTGTAATCTTTCACTTTAAAATGAAGAGCAAGGAACAGATGTCCACTACCACCACTCCTACTCAATATAATTCTGAAAACATTAACCTGAGCAATTAGATGAGAGAAATACCTAAAAGGAGCGAAGTTAAGAAATGAAGTGCTAAATTATGATTATTTGCAGATGTTATGATACTCTATGTAGATGATCCCAAAAAATCCAGCACAATAGTTCTAGATTTGAAAGCAAAATTCATTCACTTAGATGGATACAAAGTCAATGTTCATAAACAGTCACATTCTTCTATACAAATAACAAGCTCTCTGAGAGTGATTGGACAAAAAAACCCTTTTACATTAGCATCAAAATTAAAATGCATAAGAGTCAATCTGACAAAGGTTGTAAAAGATTTATACCCAAAAATTACAGTGCTCTGAAAAAGGAAATCAAAAAGAATATCAGACAATGGAAAGACATCCTTTTCTTTTGGGAAGGCAGAACCAACATAGTGAAAATGGCTAAACTACCAAAATTATTACACAAATTTGATGCACTATCAATCAAAATTCCAATAGCTTATCTCACAGAACTAGAGAAAACATTTCTAAAATTTACATGGAATCAAAGTGTCCTAAAATGGTATAAATAATTCTAGGCAACAAGGCAGGGGATGTCACAATCTTTGGTTTGGCATTATACTACTGAGATAAATCTAACATGGTACTGGCAAAAAAAGACTGATCTGAGATCAATGGAACATATTATAAGATGTAAATTCCAAACACATTCATTCAGCTTATCTTCAGTAAAGGTGTCAAATGTATTCAGTAGGAAAAAAATACTTTCTTAAATAAGTGGTGCTGGAATAACTGGCTTTCCACATACTGAAAACTAAAACCAGACCCATGGCTATTACCATGCACTAAAGTCAAAATGGATCAAATTCTAAATATTAAAACAAAAACAGAACATGGGCCCACCCTGCCAAAAGGAACTCAGTGCAAACCCGTCTCAGGGGAAGGCTGCCAAGAACCTCCCCTGTGGGCCAGCCCTGCCACCCAGAACATTGAGGAGGCTCGCCCAAGACTGAAAAATGCCCTGGACTGCTACAGATGGGCCCACCCTCCCGCCTGGAACATCAGAAAATCTCAGCAGGCTCCAGTTAGTGTGAGAAAATTTGGAACTTTGTTCCCAGGTGGTGAACTTTGGACTACAGCAGATTAACTGTATCAAGGTGGTGAGTATACCCCTAAAATAGAGGTGTACAGGGGATAAATAGGGTCAGTAGTAACCCCCCCCCTCCAAATAACTATAAGACGTTGGTGTGTCTGAAAAGAGTGTGTAGGATCCCCTCTTACACATAGAAAACACCAGGGAGAGTGAAAATGACAAAATGAAAAAGCAAAATGCAGTCTCAAACATATAGTTCACCAGAAGCAAGTATAGGAGACATTGAAATAGAGGACCCCAAAAGTAACACACTGGGAATCTCTGAAAAGATAGTGAATGAAATAAAAAAAGAACTGCATCAGGCTATAGAGGAAATCAAATTAGAAGTACTCTCCCATGTAAAGACAGAAATAACAATTGTACTAAAGGAGTTGTTGAAAGCAGCGAAAGAACAACTAGAGAAAAAAGTACATGAGCATGGGAAACTGATTGAAACTTTGAATGAACAATATAGAAAACAAGCAGAATTCATGAAACAAACTCAGAGACATCTAAGAAACAAAAAATTCTATTGAAAGCATGCAAAATTACCTAAAGGAAGCTGAGCATAGGGTTTCAGACCTTGAAGACAGGATCACAGTTAGTGATCAGGAAAGGATAGAACTTTTTAAAAATAACAAAGCAGCATTAAATGACAATCCAGAAGCTCCATGATGATGCCAAGAGCAACAATATAAGAATAATGGGCATTACCGAAGATACAGGAGTCCAGGCAAATGACATACGTAAAGTATTTACAGAAATAATAGCAGAAAATTTCCCAAACATGGGGGAAGAATTTTATATGCAAATAAGTGAGGCATATTGAACACCAAACAGTCACAGCAACATAAATCCACACCCAGACACATAATAATTAAGATCTCAGACATACAGCAAAAAAACAGAATATTAAAAGATGTCAGAGAAAAGACACAACTCACCTATCAAGGAAAGCCTGTTAGTATCACAGCAGACTTTTCAGCACAAACCCTCAAATCAAGAAGAGCTTGAAGTGAGGTATTTCAAGCCCTGAAAGAAAACAACCTTCAACCCACACTGATGTACCCAGCAAAACTTTCATTCAAATTTAATGGAGAAACAAGATACTTCCATGACAAAGAACAACTGAAGAAATTCAGGTCCACAAAACCAAACCTAGAAAGAGTACTGAAAGACATACTAGACAGAGATAAAAACAACCATGATCCCCAAAACAACAGAAAGAAACCACTGGGTAGGATAAGCAATTAAATAAGAGGAAAAGCAGAAAGAAACAACTGGAACATAACATGACAAAGTCAAGCCAATACATATCAGAGATATCCATATATATAAATGGCCTCAATTCACTTATAAAAAGAAATAGATTGACAGAATGGATAAAAAAAGGACCCCACAATATGCTGTATACAAGAAACATATCTGACCCAAAAGGAAACTCATAGATTAAAAGTCAAAGGATTGAAAACAGTATTCTATGCAACAGGAACCCAGAAAAAAGCAGGGGTAGCTATTCTATTTGCAGACAATGTGAACTTCAAACCTAAAATGATTAAAAGAGATAGAGAAGGTTACTACATACTTGTTAGTGGTAAAATTCAAGAGGAAGAACTAACAATTATAAATATATATGTACCAAATACAGGTGCACTCAACTATATATGACAGATACTAATGGACATGAAAAACCAAATACACAAGAACACAGTTATAACAGGAGATCTTAACAGCCCATTGTCACAAAGAGATAGATCAACTAGACAAAAAGTCAGCAAAGAAATAACAGAACTGAATCATACCTGTGAGCAATGGGACTTAGCAGACGTTTACAGAGTATTCCACCCAACCACATCAGAATACACATTCTTTTCAGTTGCACATGGGACATTCTCCAAAATAGATCATATATTAACCCATAAAAGTTTCTTAAGTAAATGCAAAGTTACTGAAATTATTCCATGCATAATATCTGACCATAGTGCACTGAAATTAGAAACTAATGCCAAAAGAAATTATAAAACCTGAATAAATACATGGAAATTAAATGACAGCCTTTTGAACAACCAGTGGGCTACAGATGAAATTAAAGAAGAAATAAAAAATACTTACAATTCAATGAAAATATAGAAACAACATACTGTAATCTGTGGCATGCAATGAAAGCAGACTTAAGAAGGAAATATATAGCAATAAACTGTCATATCAAGAAAACAGAATGAGCACAAAGAAACAACCTAATGCTCCATCTCAAGCTTCTAGGAAAAAAAGAGCAAGCTTAATGCAAAGCTCATAGAAGAGAGGAAATTGTAAAGATTAGAGCAGAAATCAGTGCAATTGAAACTAAAAAAGCAATACAAAGAATTAATGAATCAAAAAGCTGGTTTTCTGAGATAATCAACAAAATTGACAAACCACTACCTAACCTTATCAAGAGAAAGAAAAAACCTCAACTTCATGCAATAAGAACTGAAAAGGGAGAAATTACTATAGATCCCATGGAAATTCAAAAGATCATGAATACCTACTTTGAAAATCTCTACTCACATAGAGTGGAAAACACAGAGGAAATGGACAGATTTCTAGAAACATATGAACTACCAAAGCTCAACCAAGAAGATATAGCAATATTGAACAACCCAAAATCAGCTATTGAAATTGAAAATATAATTAATAAGTTACCAACAAAGAAAAGCCCAGGTCTTGATGGATTCACACCTGAATTCTATGAGAAATTTAGAGAAGATTTGATGCCAGTACTCCCTAAAATCTTCAATGAAATTGAGAAAAAAGCAATCCTCCCTCAATCATTCCTGGAGGCAAGTATTACTCTGATACAAAAACCAGAGAAAGATCCAACCAAAAAGAGAACTATAGGCCAATCTCACTAATGAACACTGATGCAAAGATTCTCAACAAAATACTGGCAAATAGAATGCAGCAAATCATAAAGAAGATTAAACATCATGACCAAGTGGGGTTCATTCCAGAAATGCAGGAATGGTTTAACATATGCAAATCAATAAATGTAATACACCACATCAACAGAGCCAAAAACAAAAACCACATGGTCATCTCAATAGATGCAGAAAAAGCTTTTAACAAAGTTAAACACATGTTCATGATAAAAACCCTTCAGAAACTCAGAATACACGGCGTCTACCTCAACCATATAAAGGCCATCTATGACAAACCAACAGCCAACATCATACTAAATGGACAAAAACTTAAAGCTTTCACTTTAAAATCAGGAACAAGACAAGGATGACCACTATCACCACTCCTTTTCAATATAGTTCTGGAAACACTAGCCAGAGCAATCAGTCAAAAGAGAGAAATAAAAGGAATAAAGATAGGAAAGGAAGATGTTGAATTATCACTATTTGCAGATGGCATGATATTCTATATAGAACACCCAAAAAACTTCATTAAAAGACTGCTAGAGGTAATAAACAAGTTCAGCATTGTAGCTGGATACAAAGTAAATGCTCAAAAATCAATAGCATTCCTGTACACAAACAAAAAACTCACCGAGAGAGAAATTATGGAAATATGGCCCTTTAAAATAACATGTAAAAAAATGAAATACTTAGGAATCATCCTAACTAAAATGTAAAAGACCTATATGCTGAAAAATATACTATGCTGAAAAAGGAGATTGAAGAGGATATTAGAAAATGGAAGGATATTACTTACTCTTGGTTAGGAAGAACCAACATTGTGAAAATGGCCATACTCCCAAAACTGTTATACAGATTTAATGCAATCCCAATCAAAATACCATTGACATACCTCACAGATCTAGAGAAAACACTCCTAAAATTCATTTGGAAACAGAAGAAACCTAGAATAGCAAAGGGAAATCTAGGCAACAAAACAAGGCAGGATGCATCTCAATTCCTGACTTGAAACAGTACTATAAAGCCACAGTGATAAAATCAGCACGGTACTGTCAAAGAAACTGACCTGAGGATTAATGGAACAGATTAGAAGATGCAAGCACAACTACAAAGACACTCAGCCACCTGATATTTGATAAAGGGGCTAAATATGTCCACTGGAAGAAGGATAGTCTCTTTAATAAATGGTGTTGAAAAAACTGGCTCTCTACATGCCAAAAACTGAAACTAGATCCATGCATATTACCATGCACAAAACTAAAGTCTAAATGGATCAAAGCCCTCAATATTAAAACAGAAACACTAAATCTACTGGAAGACAAGGTAGGTAGAAGTAAGTCTTGGAGACACAGGGGTTAGCCGAAATTCATGAACAAAATGCAAACTGCATGGGAAACACTTGAAAGAATCAACAAATAGAATCTCACATTATTGAAAAGTTTCTGCCCTTCGAAGGAAATCACCAACAGAGTGAAAAGAAAACCAACAGAATGGGAAATAATTTTAACCAACAACTCCTCAGACAAAGGACTTGTGTCCAGATTATATAAAGAATTGAAAAACATCAATCCCCCCAAATTCAAAGACCCTCTCCAAAAATGGGCATCTGAGATGAACACACAGTTCTCAGAGAAAGATATACAAATGGCAAATAAATACATGAAGAAATGTTCACCATCACTGGTCATTCAAGAAATGCAAATTAAAACAGCATTGAGATTCCACTTTACTCCAGAAAGAATTGCTGCCATCAAGAAAACAACTGATAAAAATGTTGGCGAGGCTGTGGGGAAAAGGAACACTTCTCCACTGTTGTTGGGAATGTAGACTGGTGCAACCATTATGGAAATCCATATGGAGTATTCTCAAAAGACTGGGATTGGAAGTTCCATTCAATCCAGCTATCCCCCTCCTGGGTATTTTCCCCAAAGAACTGAAAATTTCATATCACAGTGATATATGTGCACCCATGTTCATAGCTGCACAATTTGAGATAGCTAAATCCTGGAAACAACCAAGATGCCCATCAACTGCAGAGTGGATGAAAAAGATGTGGCATTTTTATACAGTGGAATATTACTCAGCTATAAAAAAGATGATCTTGAGGCCTTCATAGGCAAATGGAGACAACTTGAGACTATCCACATTAGTGAAATCAATAGGAATCATATTTATAAATATCATATTGTGTCTCTAGTGTAAAAAGTAAATAAGAACTACAAGAGTAATAAAACCAAAAGGTGTAATTGCTATTGTAAAAAAGAGTGGAAAGGAAAGTGCTCTAAGGGATATAACTGCATGTATGTTTAAGTGTTTAAAATAGATGACCATATTGCTGAATCTTTGTTGGATCTTTGAGCAGACCTGTTTGTAGTCTGTTTGAATATTTACTATGTACCCTTTAACTTTGTAACTTGAAAAACTACATCTAGGATGACAGTATGTAATTTATAAATTACTGATTTCTTAGTGGGGCTTTTTCTCATTCTCCATTTTCTTTCTTTCTTTTAGAATTCTGTATTGTTGCTTCCCTTTTTTCTGTTTTGTTTTTTTTCCTTCTCTTTAAATAAAATTTTTTAAATGTATAATTGCTATTCTTAAAAAAGAGGAAATAGGAAGCGCTATAAAAGATATAGCTGCATGTATGTTTAGGTGTGTGGGATTGAAGACCATATATCTATGTTCTTGCTGGATTGTTAAACAGATCTGTTTGCACTCTCACTGCTTTAGTGTCCACTTTGTGTGCTTTAATTCTGTTACTTGAATAACGATTTCTAAAAGAACATTATGTAATTTATCAACTAGTGATTTCTTACTGTTTATCTTCTTTTCTTGAAATTCTGTAATATTTCTACCTTTTTCATGTTTTTTTCTCTTTAAATAAACATAAATAAATAAATAAAACAAAAACACTAAATCTACTGGAAGAGACAATAGGTAGAACTCTTGAAGATATAGATGTAACAAAGACTTCATGAACAAAGAAACACTGCATGAGAAACTCTACAAAGAAACAATTACTGGGATCTCATGTTATTAAAAGTTTTTGTACAGCAAAAGAAATCACCAGCAGAGTGAAAAGACAACCTACAGAGTAGAAAACATTTCAGACAAAGGATGAAGAACGAATATGTACAACTTCTTAAGAACTTAAAAAAAAAACCCAGAAGTATTCCTCCAATTTAAAGAGCAAATCTAAAAAAAGGACATCTGAGATGAATAAACACTTGTCAGATGAAGGTATACAAATGGAAAATAAATACATGAAACGATATTCAATATCACTTGTCATTTGAGAGATACAAATTACAGTGGTGAGATTCCATTACTCTCTAGAGGGCTATTATCAAGAAGTCAACCAGTAACAAATACTGTCAAGAATGTGGAGGAAAAGGAAAACATCTTCACTGTTGGTGAGAATATAGACTGGTTCAACAATTGTGGAAATCATTGTGGAGATTCCTCAAATACTAGGACTAGAGATTCCATTTTACTCAGTTATTCTCCTTGTTGGTATCTTCCCAAAAGTGTTAAATTGTACTACAATGATACATGCACATCTGTATTTTAAAAAGTACAGTTTTTAATAACTAAATCTTAGAAACAGGCCAAATGCCAATCAAGTGATGAATGCATAAATAGGATGTGGTCGTTTTATATAATGGAGTATTACTCAGCTTAAAGAAAGATATACTTGAGACGTTTACAGCTAAGATTATACTCCTGAGACCCTACTCTTGAGTGAAATAAATCAGACACGTGTAAATATCACATTGTATTTCTGACATGAGCAACTGAAAGTGTAAAGAAGAAACAAAATATATAATAGATACTGTGAAATAGGAAGAAAGTATTCAAAAGGAAAGGGGAGCTAAGGAGGTAGAAAGGAAGGAAAGGAAAAAGGACAAGAAAGATAAAATGGGAAAAAAATCTTTGCAAATAAGGAGTTTAAGAGGGGTTGAAGAGAGGGGAGGAGAATGGGAAAAAGGAGAATCAAGATATATGATGTACTGGTGTAAATTCTCTATGATGAATGTGATAATTATGTATATAAAAATTGTACCCATAAGCAATAAAAATATAGGTATGCTCTTTTTTGTGAAGTGGGCAAATTCTTTTCTAAGTGGGCATATATTGTCTCCTGGGGTACTTTCTAGTAGGTTAGTTTTAGGAACGAAGATATGTGGAAATCAACATCTAGAAACTGATTCATTTTTAAAGAATTTTATTCTCCTACTGTTTGAGAGAATTTGTGTAGGGTATGTCAGGCTTGAAGATTACTACTTTAGATAATAGTGCTATCACTTCCACATGTACTTAACACAAGATCTTCAACTTTTTTAATACTAAAATCGGTTTACACTGTACTATCCACAATACAAAAGTCTTTTTCCATAAGCGTTGCATTCTCCTTAGATTTGTACCTGGGTATTTTCAGTAGACAAATTTAGTCTGAAACATTATAATTTACCAAGACATATCTGCAGATGCCAAATCAAGACATTAGGTCATGTAAAAATAAATACCAGTCTTCTTATTTACCTCATGTCAAATTGCCTTCTGAAAGCAGTCACCTTTAAGAGCTTTGGTTTACAATTCAATCTCTTAATTTATTTTTTCCTTTTATTAATTCCCTTGGGAATTCCCAAATACTTTCTTTTTTATAGTTTTCTCCATCATAAGAATCTACATGCAATGGATGTAATTGAAGTACCTCCTATAAATGTTGCCAAGTGTATTTCTGTTGTTACTCTGTTTGCAACTTGGAATAAGACGTCTTATACAATTTTTCCATAGTGACACCTTTCCATTTAATATAAGTTCCAGTTAATGTTAACTTACAGCCATGCTGTAAGTTCATGGTTTTATAGGGTTGTCCCAGAAACTGAACATCTGCTTTAAGTAATTATTTAAATCAGTCACCAAACATTGTTTTTCATGATACTGGTGATTATACCCTGGCACTTGTGCATACTAGGCAAGAATTCTACCACTGTGCTACACCCTCAATTTCAGAGGTTATTTAATGGCTACAAATGCCCTATGGTCACTGTGGTGGATGGACAACTGGTGTTCAGTTTGTGACAATTGAATCAAGTCAGTGGGTTCTGGTATCAAAGGCTAACAACATAAAAAGCAGAGCTGGAGAGGATGATAATGCGTTGATTCCACTGGAAAAGCTTGTCACACTGGCTTTCCTGATATGAATTCAGCTGTTTTCATTATTGGAGGAGCTTGGGATCTCGTTGTTGCTGAGGATGGCTGTGGTATTTTTCAGGGGACCTCTGGTCCTTACGTTGAGTATTGTTTCCTGGCTCCAGTGCAGATCCCTCAGCCTGCTGGCACAAATCCTTCATCCTCCTGGCTCAGGTGTTCTAGCTTCCACCACTGACCTTTGGGCCTTCCCAGCACAGATCCGTGAAACATACTTGCATGACACATGAGCTCTAGGTCTTCAGCTGCACTCATGCCGTACATTGCCATGGAGTCTAGGCCCTTAGATGGATTCTTTGGATCTCTAGTGTGTGGACAGATTTCCTGTACTCTTTTATATTTGACCCTTTAGATGACTACTGTAAAATAATCCTATCAATTGTGTGTTCTGCATCAAATTGTTTCCCTTGCAAACCCTGACTGCAACAATCACTATTTCATCATTGTCTTAGTTACTTTTCTCTCATTGCTGAGACAAAATATCAGACAACCAAATTTAAAGGCGGTAAGGTTTGTTTGGCTCACAGTTTGTAGAGGTTTCACTCCATAATCAGCTGTTTCCAAGGGACGGTGGTTTGGCACAGGAGCATTCCAGAGGAGAAACAGCCCATGGTGGCATAGCACAGCAGAAGCAACAGCAGACTTTACTAGTGTCTTTCTGCCCTTTTATACTATAACTATGCTGCTGCAAATAGGGCAGTGCCAAAATAATCAGTGAGCTAATCACACACCCTTAACCCCAGCATCGCTCACACTAGGTTTTGCCACCTCCAAAAAAGCCTGACTGTAGGAGGTTGTGGGGGAGACATCTATACACAAACCATAATAATCATTCCAAATATTAGGCCTTGATGACCTTTGCAATGGTAGCCTCTAACTTTTGACTCTTCCCTTTTGGGAAACATTTGTATTTTATTGGTCAGAATTAAATTGAAGCTAGAAATTGCTCTCCTCTTTTTTACCTTCTCATGAAATGTCTGTTTTACTGCTTTTGTTTTCTATACCTAGTCCTCCATATCACTTACTTTTGATCATAACTGAACATTTTTCCTCTGACCTTTTATTTTCATTTCAATTATCTATTGATTTATAAATCTTGGAGGAATTTAATTCTAAATTCTTTTGAATATCACTGATGAAAGAAATTTATACCATAACTTATAAAATTCTGTTCTACAGCATAATATGGTGAAGTAAATTTTTTCTCACCTCTTATTTTTTCCAAGTCCCAGCTTTTAGCTAAAGCTCCTTCAAAGTCATATCATGCTGGTGAAAAAAGGCATGAAAAGCCATCTGAAGCAAAAGTACTACCTGTTGTCATCCTCATCCTTAACATTATTACAAAAAGTGTGTGCCTAAATATAGACATTTTTTTGGTACCAGGGATAGAACTCAGGACCTCACACTTATCAGGCAAGCACTTGAGCTGCTAAGCTAAATACCAACCTTTTACAGATATATTTATACTTCAGCTAAAGGTTGTAGTCCATCCTGGAAGAAAGTGTCCTATTTAGGTTCTTAGTCTTTTCCAAATTATCCCAGTGCTTCAAGAAATAGTGTTTAAAGAGGAAAAGCTTAAGCTCCTCCTAAAAAACAATAATTCCAATGGTTAGTACCAGTTAAGTAGGAAAATAAGTGAAGTGGATCTGTAACAGACTGACAAATCAGAATACACATCTTATTTAAGAATGCAGCTATTACTCAATTCCAGTCAAGTTATTACTCCTAAGATATGAGCTCCAGTGTAGCTATATCATCTGAATATGAAAAAGAATCTTAAAAATCTGGATTTGTATGGGAAATTTGCTATATTTTAGGAGTTGGGATGCTAAACCCAACCCACAAGTTGCCATCTTATAACTTACATCATAGAGGTTAAAGAGAGGAAAATACTCTAGGATCTCTGGACGTTTAAGAAAGACTGATTGTACAATCAATTACCTCCAATTTTTAAGTTGATTTTTAGGTTTTTCACATGTATAAGTTCAATTATTTTATGGTACTCAGAGGATCAAATCCACAGTAAATTTTTTATTTAATGAAATCTACCAATATTTGCATTTGTAGTCTTTCTTTGTTATTTTAGAAATTGTGTTATCAGAGTGAGATTATATAAAGATTTGATTTAATGTTTTTTTGCAAATTTTATGGTTTCATTTTTCATCTAAAACTTGTTTTGGTATTTTACATAAAAATTCAGCAATGGTATTCTTTCCATTTTTCCAACACTCTTAAGAGTTTATTTTTCACTTATCATAACTTCAATGAAATTTAGTAAAAAAAAGAGATAACATCATAAGTTCAACTGCAACCTGGAACAATAAAGCTGATTAATTTCTTGTTCATTTTCTGATGTCTCTTATATAATCTGTTAAGGTTTTTTGCTCCCCCTAAATTAAAATTTTTGCCAGGTATATCCTTGAAGAAAACTGTTAGCCATTAGTTTTTCTTTGTCATTAGCCCAAATTATTTTGCATTAATTGGCACAAATTATTTCCTAATAATTCTCAAAAATATTCCTTTGTCTGTGATTACATATACTCACACAATATTAGTGTTTATGTACTTGTCTCATTGCTACTTCTTTGTGTTTCACTTCATTAATGCTGCATTTCTCACTACTGAATGCATGTAAATCGAATTGCTGGAATGTTAATATATTTCATTATAAATAATAAGATATGCTTTTATATTGTGCTTTGAATAAAATGTCAAAAAGTTAAATATAAGATAAAGGAATAGAATTTAAATATATGTGTTTATAGAAAGCTCCAGAAAAGGGCAAAGGATAAATGTACTTTTGCGCCTCTCTTGTTTACTTTGGTGAGGAAACTGGAAACTAGGAGAACCACTGAGCTTACAATGCTTTACTATTTGGATTACTTCTTACAAAAATATCTTAGGATTATTTAATAAATTTTAATTCTCTTGTTTGTTTATTAGTAATTGGCTTAATTATTTTATCGAACACCTCATTTCACTGCTTTGAATTTTTTCTTTCCTTCACTATTTGAGTGTCTAACTCACTTATTTTCCCTCTTTATCATTTGGTATTTAATACTTAGAGTATATAAATCTCACTTTCAATTCATCCAAATAATACTCCATAAATCAAGTATTATATTTGATCTTGATAAGAATACAGATTCTTGTGTACCTCTTCTTTCCGTAGGTTTTAGGTGTCAGTTAGAAATCTGTATTCTTAGTAAGTTACTCAGACCATATAAAGTAAAATCTTATGGTAGTTATCGGTATGTATTTTCCCCTATTTTTAAAAATTCATTTTAATAAGAATTTTGGTTTGTGCTTTGTCTCAAAAGTTGGTTTAATTTTCAAGTTACTTGGATTTTCTTTCATTGCCATTAATATCTACTTGTTTTCTTAATTCTTTATTTTTAGAAAAAGTTAAAAGTATAAAAACTCAGCAACATAACAAATATGAGTAGGAAATCTCACTATCTAGAATTAACATACTGATATTTTGACATTTTTTTTCAGTTTTAAAGATAAAAGTATAATTTTACACATTTACCTCAAGTTGTATGCTATTTCCTTTCTCATGTATAAAACTTTGATTTGAATTAGTCTATCATTTTAATAGTTTTCTTTCCTTTCCTTTTTTCTCCTCTTTTCTCTTTCCTTTCCTTTTCTTTTGTTTCCTTTCCTTTCTGTCCCTTCCCCTCCCCTCATCTCTGTCTCACTCTGGTTTTTTTTGGTAGGAATTGAACCCAGGGCCTCACACATTCTAGGCAAGTGCTAGATACACCCCCAGCCTCTCTAGTATATTTCTAATAGAATATTTCATGTACATTTGAACGCACTTATAAACACCACCAAATGCTATTCATCATGTGCTAATTACATTTTTGTGACCTATATGTATTAATATATTTAAAACAAGTTGAATTTTTTCTCTATTATATTGATTATACTACATGTATATATTACTCTATTGATGTAGTAAGTGCCTGTTTTTTTATTAATCTTGAGATGCATTGAGGTATTTTTTACTTAATGATTTTGATAAGCTGTTTAATAATCCCTAGAAATTTGAGTGAGAAAATGATTTTTTGTGTGACCTAAATCAATGCTAGAAATATAAACATAAATTTGAAATATTTCTTCTATTATTCACATTCTTTTAATCAGTGATGCTACATCTTTTTCATTGTTAATCTGTAAAATTTAAAATATTATGTGCCATTACTATTATGTTATTTTTCAATTTGTACCTGTCCTCTCCTTCCAAAATATATTCCTTATTTTTAAAAATTTAGTGCAATGCACGCTTTAAAAAGTCATCAAGAAATTCACATTCTTATAAAAATAGAAAATAAGAATTATTCATAATTTCAGCAGGTACTGGCAACCACTATTATCACACTGCTGGATAGCTTTCCAGATATTTTAACACACATAAAGTCTACATATAGAAGTTTCTCAAATATTAGTTTTAACATTGCACTTTATATGAAAATTATATGCCTATATAGTTTCTAGTACAGAAGCATATAGTCAAAAGTGAAAATGCTCCATAATTTCTGTGTAATTGCAGTGTACTTCATGTATTCCTCTAAAGATAATTTGTATCACATAAATTAACCACCTATTTTTAAACATAGTGCATAGAATTTTATTGTATGGTAATATTTTACTGTGTTTGACATGTAAACACACCTTTTAATATTATTTAAATAATGTACAGTGTGAGTATATTTTATAAACATATATTTTGTATCCTTACCCAAAGAAATATTTCTAAATAAAGGTGAAAATATTTTAAATATCATATTTCTGTGATTATAATAACTCACACTTTAACTAGCATGAGAATGCATTTTCTCAGCTATCAACAAGTTTTATCATTATTTTCCTGTTTGCTAGTATAAAAAGTAGAATCTTATTGTTTTAATTTGAATTTCTTTAGGTACTCTTGGGATTAGTCATTGTTTTGTATATGTATTGGTCATTTGCACTTCTTTTATAAAATTTATGCTCCCTCACAGTCTTCTTTCCTCCCTTCATTTGGGATGGGAAATTCCCTCTTCCCTTTTTTTCTTTGTCAGAGTTCTTTATTATTCGTTTCGTCTTTTACATGGTGGTGCCAGTTTGATTCAGGCCTTTATTCTTTCAATCTGCTTTGCAGATTGCTAACATGTATTCTGCGTTTGTCTTTCAGTGTCCTTTACAGAAGCTGATTCCCTTTTCCCTCCTCCCTCATTTCCTCCCTCCCACCCTGCCTCGCCTCTTTTCTCCTGTCCAGTCTTAGCTTCTCTTGTCTTCTAGTCTAGTCCCTTCCTTTCTCCCTCTTTGTTTCTCTCTCTCTCTCTGCCCCCTACCTTCACTCCCGCCCCCGTGTAGAAGTTTTTAATTTTGACAAGTCAAACCTATCAATCAAGGCCTGGCTACGCGTCAGCAGAGCAGGGCGGAGAGGCTAGCACAAAATTGGGGGAGGGGAAAGGGCGGGGTACAGCGGGCAGAGCAGGAGTTGCTGGGAGTGCTGGGAGTGCGTGCGGTCGGATCACAAGGCAGCGGCGGAGGAGGCCCAGAGCTCTGATCGCCGAGACCTCTGCCCAAGGCCTACGCCGAACCTTCTCGCCACCAGAGGACCAGGAAACCGCAGTCTTCATCACAGAGGTACCGTGCTCCGCGTTCCTCGCCCAGCCAGCCCAGTCCCCTGCTGCCGCGCCTCTTTCCTTCCCTCGCTGTCTCTCGCTCGCTCGCGGATTCCCTGCCCGCCTGCGTCACCGCGGCCGCCATGGCTGAGAATGGCGAGAGCAGCGGCCCCCCGCGCCCCTCCCGCGGCCCCGCTGCGGCCCAGGGTTCAGCCACTGCCCCGGTTGAGCCCAAAATCATCAAAGTCACTGTAAAGACCCCCAAAGAGAAAGAGGAGTTCGCAGTGCCCGAGAACAGCTCAGTCCAGCAGTTTAAGGAAGCGATTTCTAAACGCTTCAAATCGCAAACCGATCAGCTAGTGTTGATTTTTGCCGGAAAGATTTTAAAAGATCAAGATACCTTGCTCCAGCATGGCATCCATGATGGGCTGACTGTTCACCTAGTCATCAAAAGCCAAAACAGACCTCAGGGCCAGTCTGCCACGCAGCCTAGCAATGCCGCGGGAACTAATAATACCACGGCGTCGACTCCCAGGAGTAACTCCACACCTATTTCCACAAATAGCAACCCATTTGGGTTGGGGAGCCTGGGAGGACTTGCAGGCCTTAGTAGCCTGGGTTTGAGCTCTACCAATTTCTCTGAGCTCCAGAATCAGATGCAGCAGCAGCTCATGGCCAGCCCTGAGATGATGATCCAAATCATGGAAAATCCCTTTGTTCAGAGCATGCTTTCAAATCCTGATCTGATGAGGCAGCTCATTATGGCCAACCCACAAATGCAACAATTGATTCAAAGAAACCCAGAAATCAGTCACCTGCTCAACAACCCAGATATAATGAGGCAGACTCTTGAAATCGCCAGGAATCCAGCCATGATGCAAGAGATGATGAGAAATCAAGACCTGGCTCTCAGCAATCTCGAAAGCATCCCAGGTGGCTACAATGCTCTACGGCGCATGTACACTGACATTCAAGAACCCATGCTGAATGCTGCACAAGAGCAGTTTGGGGGTAATCCATTTGCCTCAGTGGGGAGCAGTTCCTCCTCTGGGGAAGGTACTCAGCCTTCTCGCACAGAAAATCGTGATCCATTGCCCAATCCATGGGCCCCACCACCAGCTACCCAGAATTCTGCCACAACCAGCACTACCACAAGCAGTGGCAGTGGATCTGGCAGTAGCTCCAGTAATGCTGGAAGCACTGTGGCTGCAGCTAATTATGTGGCTAGCATATTCAGTACCCCAGGAATGCAGAGCCTACTGCAACAGATAACTGAAAACCCCCAGTTGATTCAGAATATGCTGTCCGCACCATACATGAGAAGCATGATGCAGTCTTTGAGCCAGAATCCAGATTTGGCTGCACAGATGATGCTGAATAGCCCGCTGTTTACTGCAAATCCTCAGCTGCAGGAGCAGATGCGTCCACAGATCCCAGCTTTCTTGCAGCAGATGCAGAATCCAGACACACTATCAGCCATGTCAAACCCAAGAGCAATGCAGGCTTTAATGCAGATACAGCAGGGACTACAGACATTAGCTGCTGAAGCACCTGGCCTGATTCCAAGCTTCACTCCAGGTGTGGGTGTGGGAGTTCTGGGAACCTCCATAGGTCCCGTAGGCCCAGTCACTCCCATAGGCCCTATAGGTCCTATAGTCCCTTTTACCCCAATAGGCCCCATTGGGCCCATTGGACCCACTGGCCCTGCAGGACCCACTGGCTCCACAGGCTCTGGTGGCCCCACTGCACCCACTGTGTCCAGCTCTGCACCCAGTGAAACCACAAGTCCAACATCAGAATCTGGACCCAACCAACAGTTCATTCAGCAGATGGTGCAGGCACTGGCTGGAGCAAATCCTCCACAGCTGCCGTATCCAGAAGTCAGATTTCAGCAGCAACTGGAACAGCTCAACGCCATGGGGTTCTTAAACCGTGAGGCAAACTTGCAGGCCCTAATAGCAACAGGAGGCGATATCAATGCAGCCATTGAGAGGCTGCTGGGCTCCCAGACATCTTAATTACGTTTGTGTACCTTGAAAAAAATGTATCTTATTTTTGATAATGGCTCTTAAATCTTTAAACACACACAAAATTGTGATTTACTTTCATTTTAATTATTTTAAATCTGTCTAGTTATAAATCTGATAATGCATTTTAAATTGGAGTCCCTCACTCCTTTCCTTCTTTACCCTTTCCTGCTCCACCCTCCACCTTTCCAACTGCCCTCCCCCACCCTGCATTTTCCCCTCCTCCTTTGTTTCTTTTTTTTTCTACCTTTTCATTTTCTGGTTTCCTTCTCAGTTTTGAATGGTGGAAATCAATGCTGTTTCACTCAAAGGTGTTGCATGCAAACACTTCTCTTTATTCAGCATTTGTCGTGACTTTTGGATACACAGGTATCAGCCTTCACGGGTGAACAAGTTTTTGTGCTACAGATGTCCAATTTATTTGCATTTTAAACATTAGTCTATGGTAGTAATTTAATGTAGAATGAATATACTAAAAGCAGAAGCAAATTATTTGAAGCTCTAATTTGTGGTACAATATTGCTTATTGTGATTTTGGCATGTATTTTGACTAGCAAAATGCTGTAAGATTTGTACCATTCATTGATTGTTTTGCTATATTTGTACACAGTACAGTAAGCACAATTGGAACTGTATATCTAGAAGTATTGCAGTAGAATCTTTGAGCAGAATATGTATACTCAAAATAAGAAAGAATGCAAGAAATAATTCTGGAGCTAGGTATGTCTTCACAATTTTGTAGAATCTTACAGCATATTTGATAAATTACTCAGTGAAAATGTTGGCTAGGCAAGTTAAGTTAAAATATAGTAGAAATGTTTATCCTGGTATCTCTAAGTATACATTTAATTGTACAGAAATCTTACAGTGTAATATTGTGTCAAAATTTGCAGGTTGACTGTATAAGATCTTAATCTTTGTGCAGCCTGAAAGATCAGTGTAGTAATGCCAAGAAAGTGCATTTTACTTAAGACTTCCTTCTCAGCTTCTCTCATAAAGAGACCCTAATATGCATTTTGATTTGTAATTGGAAATGTAACTTTAAATGAAAGTGTCATGTGATGTTTGCATTACTTTTAACTGCTATGTATAAAGAAAAGTGTATCTTTTGATTTTCTTAGTTATTTCTCTTGTGCACAGGGAAAAATGCATTAAAATGATTAAAAAAATAAAAAATTAAAAAATGGATAAATCTTTTCCTTTTTGCCTTCTGGTCCTAGGATCATATTTAGATGGGTTATCCTACCCTGACATTATATAAATCTTATCTTATTTTCCCTTTTATGGTTTTATTTTTTAAAATTTGCCCTATCTGAAATTATATTGATATATAGATTTAGGTATCCTAATTTATTTTTTCCAAAGAGTTAGGCAGTTTTTAGCTAGTATTTGTCTCCTATCTACATTTGAAATGCACACATTTCATACTTTGTCCCATGTTTGGATTCTCTTAATATTGTAGGCCTAATATATCAGCCTGTTGTTGTTGAATTAGAAATATGACTTCCTGTTTGTTAGAGTTAATTCTTCTATTGATGTTATTATGTTTATTTTTTACTATTTTTTCTGGTGATTCTGATATGTTTATTTTACCATATGAACAATACAGCTACAAAGTTTCCCCAGAAAAATAAATTGAGAATTGAGCTGGGATTGTTTTAAATTGATACAAGGGTGGGTGAGAACTTCAGAATTGCATTGCTTTCTAGAAACATGGTTTGTTGACTCATTTTATATCCTTTAAAAGTATTTTATTTAAATCTTAATATAATTGATGATAAATATATTGCTAGATAATACAGACATACAAGAAACCTGATGATACTGGTAATGGGAACTCCTACTGTGTGCCATTGTGGTCATTTTTGCTGTATAGAAGAGTTATTTTCATTGAATTTTAAATTAGCAATCTACCAAAATTTATTAATTTTATGATTATTTGAATTTTTCCTGGTAAGCAGTCATATCACTAAACAATAGTTATATATTCTTTTCAGAATTTATAGCAGTTCCTGACCATATAGACTAACCTTTATATAGCAGTGTTAATAAAGATACCTGAGGCATTATTGTGTTGTTTCTCATTTTAACAAGTGTATGGTTGGTGCAATAATTTTAAGTTGTGTTTTGTGGAAAAACATTTTTCTGGGAGACAGGAAAATAAGTTTGCAAAAAGCTATATGCGCTAGTCCTTTTTGGAGACTGATCATGCAATATATGTTGGCTAGTATTTTTTTTAAATGTGTAGGTTTTTAAAAACATACCTAATAATATTTGGTTATTGGTTTTCCTCAACATAACTTAGTAAATGTTGAATTATTATTTCATTGCTATATAATATTGGGATTTTGAGATGATCACAGTTGGCTATAATAAATTTAAGAATTTGAAGGCATGAGTCATTTTATACAGACATAAATGCTAAAACTGAAGGTATAAAAATATGGTAAGTGATTAACCATAAGAGAAACCCAAATTCTGACAATTTAGCAGACAAATATCTTTCAAACATTTGAATAACAGAAAATTCCTTACTTAGTTATGTTAAATGTGTATGTATTTTTAATGTATTTTGTTTTCTCTCTGAAAAGATCTAAGTTATTAAGTTACACTATTCCTCCTTTCTGGTTCATTAATTTTTCAAATAACTTTATTTTGTCTTTCATTACTTTAGTTTTTCACCTCTTACATGATGTAATGTTCTCCTATCACAGGTTCTTTTTACAGGTTCTATTTTTGTTTTTAGTTTCCTTTATCTATTGATCAACGATTTATCCATTTATTCATCATTGAATCAAGAACGTATATCCTGACCTGCTCTGTCTCCACCTCCAATAAGAGTGAAGTGATTCTCATATCCTTTTATTGTCCACTGGGTTGACACTCTCTCTGTGGTGGAAGTTTATATTATAGGCTTTGTGAAGCATTAAGATGACATTGTGGGAGGCAAGTAAGGCCCCAGGTAGTATAAGCAGGAGAACTTTATCACCAAGAAAACTTTTTTCATTTAATACTTTGCCTTTTACTTTAGGCACAAGATGGTATCATATATAATTTCACCACTTCTGGTGGGTGAGGAGTGGCAATAGAGGACAGACATGCATCATTGAAACAAACCTTGCTGGTTCGGTAGAGACTCTTGCATCATGTTGAGACCTCAATGTTTGCTGGTAAACCATAATCAGGAAACACTATTTGGGTTTAACTGATCTTGCTCTTTGAAAAAGGACAAGCTACTTTAAATTCTATGATATGCAGTGTCAAAATAGGATCAAATGGAATAATTACTGTCAGGATCTAGCCCAGGAATCAAGTTTGTGTTAGAAGATGCATTTGGCTCTTATGTCAGATTCTTAAAGGGACTCAAATTCATACTTTTGATATTCTCAAATAATTGGTAACTCTACCCAAAGAACCAGATTGATCTGATGGAAAACGTCCATCATATAGCTTAATTTAATAAACTAAAATAATTACATTCTGGTACTTTCAATAATTTGGTATTATTTTAAAGTTATATTGGGAGGCAGGAGTTGGGATATAGCTCAGCAGCACAGCGCCTGTCTGGCAAGCATGAGGTCATGGGTTCCATTCCTGATACAAAAGAAAAAAATTTATTAGAAGACATAAAAATGGAGATTATAAAATATTCCTTTGACTTCTAAGAGTTTCACAATCAGTGTTTTTCATTTCATACCCCTGTTTTCAGTCTTTATTCTTTTAAGTTTGAGTGTATTACCTTGATTTTCTTGATTTGCCAGAATATTAAAAAATTTCCTTGGGTCACTGTTATCTTTCAGTATGGCCCTATCAAAATTTTAAGAGTGTTTTGTTTTGTTTAGTTTTTTTGCCTGATCTTCCTATAGGTTTTGCTCAATTTGTGTTTCCCAATGTTCACATCTGTTGATTTGTGAGTGGAAGGGCAAGAATTAAGAACTGTTTTCATGATAGCTTATTTCCAGTAATCTGTTAGACTTGAAGGTAAGCAAGTTGATAAAACTAAAGAGGCAAACATGATTTGGCAGATACCAGTCTGAAATCACACTAAAGATCAAGCTTTATTAGATGATAAACATATTTACCTATGCTTAGATACTTTGTTAGTGGATAAAATGCCTTAGCAATGATTACCTAAAACAACAAACACAAAAATTTGGGAAACTCAACCTTAAAAAACAGCTATTTGTGCCAGCATACAAGAACATGAGTATGAATTAAGGCATGTAATTAGTTCTATTGAGGTTTCTGAGCACAACTGGGGCTTTCTAAAATAGCTGTTTCACAGTACAACTTCAAAACTTCTTAGCCTAATGCATAGATTTGTAAGCGTAAGCTAATTTTAAGGAAAAGTCAGTAATTCATTATTTAAAAGATGGTTGATAACCATGAAAGAAAAAGAGATTGCTCAGCTCTAGCATGGGCCTCACATGATTGTCAGTCTTGTCAGTATAAATTAATTCCTCTTAGGTTAGGATAACAAAAATCACTAACATTCACTGTTACCTTTAGTTTTTATAACAGTTATGTAAGGTAACAGTATTGTTATCTTCCCTAGTTTACAGATAAGGAAATAAGACTAACAATGTTAACTAACTTCCACAACCTCATATCAAGACTTGAAGCCAGTTCTGAGAGTCCAATTGTGTTATTAATATTAACTGGCACACTATACTGACTCACCTTAAATATATTAAACTTTACTGGTTTTTCTATTCATCTATCATGGAGATTTTATAAGTAGTTATATACTGTCTAGCCCCCTGAGTGTTGTGCAGGAGACATATTAGTTCTTGTTCAATAAGTATATCTTTGCTGCTATTTATCCTGGAAAAGGTTGCATTAAATGCACATGTAAAAATCAGTTTTCTGACAAACCAATATTTGAAATTTAGACATTTCTTTTTGTGACTTGTAAATTCTGGCTAATATTTGAAACTGCTTTAATGCATCTCTTCACTGTGGCCTAATGTATATGTTGTGTCTCCAAATACATGGGTCATTTATGCTTCAGGTACCCTGTAGGGTGTCTGGTTTTTGTTGAGCTGCTTCCCAGAAATCTCAGGATGCAGATTTATGTGATATATTACATTTATTCATTTCTATGTGTTGAATCATGCTTGTAACTGTGGAATGAAGCCAACTTGGTCATCATAAATGATCTTTTTCACAATTTTTTGAATAATTTTGGAAGTATCTTTTGAAGATTAATTTACATTCTTGTTCATTAGGGACTGTGTGTACCTCACCAAGGCATCTGACAGTTTTTCAAAATATCCTTGAGAAGAAAATGGTGTAACAAGAACTAGATGATAATAGCTTGACAATAGATAGGTTAGTAATTTAAATGAACAGTGTTAAAATGTGCTAATCAATGTAGACAGTTTTCTAACTTTAGCTGTGTCCTATTAAAGTTATTTTTAATGACTAGCATTACTATTAAATAGCATGCCTATACCATTGCAAATATTAGAAGTAGAAGGCTGAATATTACAGAATGTTTTAGATCCAAAATGTCATTAGTGGTTGGGAAAAAAATAACCAAATCTAGCAGGAATAAATTGAATAGAATCAAATATGAATTCATATGTTTTTTTTCAAAAATTCAGTTAACAGGGCCAGGGATTTGCTCAGCGGCATAAGCACCAGCCTGACAAATATGAGGTCATGAGTTCAATTCTTGGTACCAAAAAAAAAAAGTTACCAAGGGCAAATGGTTATGTGGTACAACTGCTGAACTTTACTGTAAGTTCAGCATGAGATATTTATGTCAGGTTTCAGTGCACACATACAATGAAGGTTTAGGCTTCATTAGTACAGTCATGGTGCCCAGAACAAAGAAGGAATTTTTTATTTAGTATTTGATAGTTTATGTTGGGAGATTCAGTCATACCCAATTGCCACAATTAGAATGTATACAGATAATCTGGAAACTAACAAAGATGGTGACTGGTTTATAAACAGACACAGAATAATTTTTGAAAAGCTCAAGAACACTGTAGTCTAAAATCAGGAGTTTGTGTGTATTTTCTTCAAGTAATTGAAAGCCTATTAAGCAGAAACAGAATTAACGTTTACAAGGATCTGCCAGAGGACAGATTCAACTGATACAAAAAGCCACAAAGTTGGCACTTTCTGGCAGTTAATTGACGATACAGTCCTTGGAGCTTTTTAAACAAAAGCCCCATTTAATATAAATTTCAAAAATGGTTTTATGCTTCAAGTAGAATATCAGAAAGCGTCTTAAGTTTTGTGCAGGTTTCAAGGTTTTCAGGTGGACCTTTCAACTTCTCACTGAAGTTACAAGGTCTGGTATCAAAGTTGTTTCCAAAGAAAGTCATGTTACAGACTTCGAACCTACATGTTTTAGTTTAGTAAAAAGCAATTTAAGAGTAGTTTGCACACCTTTGTTGATATACAATATCTAGCTAAATTCATTAGCTTCATTTTTTTAATGCTATACGTGAGAAAATGACCCACACTATAAGATCTTGATTGAATGTTACAAATTATTGAGAGGAGGAGAAAGTAGGATTGGGGCCAGTGATGTAGCTTAATGACACAACGCCTGCCTGGCAAGTGCAAGGTACTTGGTTGGATTGCCAGTACCAAAAAAAAAAAAAAGGATCAAAGGTCAAAGAACACTGCACTGAACTGTTTCTCTTCATGATATTCCTATATCCCCTGGTCATTTTAATAGTGCTTAATGTCACTGGGAAGAGCCTCAAACTGAGAATGGTGTGTAAAATGTGACTGTAGAGGGCATTTTAAAATTTTATATGTAATCCATTATTTGAAATTATTGGTTTGGAAAATGAAAAATGTTTGTGAGTTAATTTACATGACACCCAAATAAATGTCATTGCATCAAATAAATTACCTTAAGATTATAAGTCACTGCATTTTATGTTCTTTATAATTGTCCTAGAATTCCAAAGGATCTGAAAAAGAGCATTTTAGAACTATAATAGGCTGACATAAATATCAGATCCTTTCTCTGAGGAAGGTATATTGAATCTCAGATATCTGTGTGTCTGTATATATGCATAACTTTGGTTTTGTAAACTAAAGCAAGATTCCATCCACATATTTTTATATTGATGTACTTTCCTCATATACTTCCCCTATAGATATTGACCTTCAGCATGAACTTTGGTCTAGGCAAACCAAATATATTGTGATCAGAATCTATGAGGTAATGGTATTGCCTTATTACTTCACTCTTACCTTTGTTTCTGTATATGTAAATGGCTTCAGTTAATTTTATTTTTTAAAAAAACTTTTTTTTTATTTAAAAAGAAAAAAAGCAAAACAGAAAAAAGGGCAGAAATAATAAATAATTCCAAAAAAATAAACAGTAAGAAATCACTAGTTCATAAATTATATATTGTCATCTTAGAAATAGTTGTTCATGTTACAAAATTAAAGCATACAAAGTGGACATTCAAACAGTGAAACTGTTCTATTCAATGATCCAACAAAAACTCAGTAATGTGGTTGTGAATCTTACACACTTAAACAACATGAAGCTATATCCTTTTGAGCACTTTCTTTTCCTCTCCTTTTTACATTAACAATTACACATTTTGGGTTTTATTACTCCTATATTTCTTAATACTTTTTACACTAGAGACACAATATGATATTTATAAATATGATTTTTATACATTTCATTTATGAAGACAGTCTCAAGTTGTCTCCATTTGCATATGAAGGCCTCAAGATCATCCTTTTTGTAGCTGAGTAGTACTCCATTGCATGAAAACACCACATTGTTTACATCCACTCTGCAGTTAATGGGCATTTTGGTTGTTTCCAAGATTTAGCTATTACAAATTTTGCAGCTATGAACATGGATACACATGTATCACTGTGAAATGACATTTTCAGTTTTTCTGGGAAAATACCCAGGAGGGTAATAGCTGGATTGAATTGAACTTCAAATCCTAGTCATCTGAGAAATCTCCATAGTGATTTCCATAGTGGCTGCACCAGTCTACACTCTCACCAACAGTGGTGCACTGTTTCTTTTTCCCCCGCAGCCTCTCCAACATTTGTTATCAGGTGATTTCTGATGGCACCTAGTCTTTCCAGAGTGAGATGAAATCTCAATGCTATCTATATTAATTTGCATTTCTTGAATGACCAATGCTGGTGAACATTTCTTCATGTATTTATTCATCTCAGATGCCCATTTTTGGAGAGGATCTTTGAATTTGAGGGGCTTGATGTTTTTCAGTTCTTTATATGTTCTGGATATAAGTCCTTTGTCTGAGGGGTGGCTGGCTAAAATTCTTTCTCTGTGGGTTTTCTTTTCTCTCTGTTGGTAATTTGTTTTGAAGTACAGAAACTTTTCAATAATATGAGATCCTAGTTGGTGATTCTTTGAAGTGTTGCCTGTGCAGTTTGCATTTTGTTTATGAATTCTCTGCCTACCCCTATTCTCCAAGATTTCTACCTACCTTGTCTTCCAGTAGATTCAGTGTTTCTGTTTTAATATTGAGGTATTTGATCCATTTAGACTTTAGTTTTGTGCATGGTGATATGCATGGGTCTAGTTTCATTCTTTGGCATGTGGAGAGCCAATTTTTCCAGCACTATTTATTAAACAGGCTATCCTTCTTCCAGTGAACATGCTTAGCCCCTTTGTCAAATATCAGGTGGCTGAGTATCTTTGTAGATGTGCTTGCATCTTCTAATCAGTTCCTTTGATCCTCAGGTCTATTTCTTTGCCAGTACCATGCTGATTTTATCACTGTGGCTTTATAGTACTGTTTCAAGTCAGGAATCGAGATGCCGCCTGCCTTGCTTTTGTTGCCCAGAATTGGCTTTTCTATTCTAAGTTTCTTCTGTTTCGAAATTAATGTTAGGAATGTTTTCTCTAGATCTCTGAGATATGTTAAGGGTATTTTGATTGGGATTGTCTTAAATCTGTGTAACATATTTGGGAGTATGGACATTTTCACAGTGTTGGTTCTTCCTATCCAAGAGCAAGGAATATCCTTCCATTTTCTAACATCCTCTTCAATCTCCTTTTTTAGTGTAGCATAATTTTGAGCATAAAGGTCCTTCTCATTTTTAGTTAGGTTGATTCATTTCATTTTTTTAGATGTTATTGTAAAGGGTGATATTTCTATAATTTCTCTCTCGGTGAGTTTTTTGTTTGTGTACAGGAATGCTATTGATTTTTGAGCACATTTCCTCTGTTGTTTTCTACTCTATGGGAGTAAAGATTTTCAAATTAGGTATTCATGATCTTTTGAATTTCCTTGAGATCTGTAGTAATTTCCATCTTTTCAGTCCTTATTGCATGAATTTGGGTTTTTTGTTTCTTTTTATTGATAAGGTTAATTAGAGGTTTGTCGATTTTGTTGATTCTCTCAAAAACCCAGCTTTTTGATTCACTAATTCTTTGTATTTTTTTTAGTTTCACTTTCATTGATTTCTGCTCTAATCTTTATAGTTCCTTTCTTCTATGAGCTTTGGGTTTAACTTGCTCTTTTTTTTCTAGAAGCTTGAGATGAAGCATTAGGTTGTTTATTTGTGCTCATTCTGTTTTCTTGATGTGAGAATTTATTGCTTTGTATTTCCCTCTGAAGACCACTTTCATTGCATCCCACATATTACAGTCTGTTGTTTCCCCATTTTCATTGAATTGTACATATTGCTTTATTTCTTCTTTAATTTCATCTGTATCCTGCTGGTTTTGAAGATGGTTGTTATTTAAATTCCATGTATTATGCAGGTTTTACAGTTTCTTTTGCTTTTAATTTCCAATTTCAGTGCAATCTGGTCAGAGATTAGGCAAGGATAATTTCAATACTTTTGCATTTACTTAACAATTTTCTGGGGATAACATATGGTCTATTTTGGAGAATGTCCCATATGCAGCTGAGAAGAATGTGTATTCTGATGTGGTTGGGTGGAACACTCTGTAAACATCTACTAAGTCCAGTTGCTCGCAGATATGATTCAGTTCTGTTATTCTTTTGCTGACTTGTTTTCTAGTTGATCTATCTCTGTGACAATGGGCTGTAAAAGTCCCCTATTATAATTGTCTTCTTGTGTATTTGATTTTTCATGTCCATTGGTGTTTGTCTTATATAGTTGGGTGCTCCTGTATTTGGTGCATATGTATTTATAATTCTTAGTTTGTCCTCTTGAATTTTTTCCACTCAGAAGTATGTAGTGACCTTCTTTATGTCTTTTAATCATTTTAGGTTTGAAGTTCATGTTGTCTGCAAATAGAATAGTTATCTCTGCTTTTTTCTGGGTTCCTGTTGCATGGAATACTGTTTTCCATGCTTTGACTTTTAATCTATGAGTTTCCTTTTGGGTCAGATGTGTTTCTTGTATACAGCATATTGTGGGATCATGTTTATTGATCAGTTCTGTCAATCTGTTTCTTTTGATAGGTGAATTGAACCCATTTATATTTATGGATATCACTGATATGTACTGGCTTGACTTTGCTATATTATTTTCTAGTTGTTATCTTTCTGCTTTTACCCCTTATTTAATTGCTTGTCCCAACTGGTGGTTTCTTTCTTTTGTTGTTCTGGAGATTGTGGTCATTTTTATCTGTATCTCGTATGTCTTTCAATACTCTTTTCTATGGTTGGTTTGGCGGACATGGATTTCTTCAGTCGTTCTTTGTCATTGAAGTATCTTTTTTCTGTCTGAAATTTGAATCAAAGTTTTGCTGGGTACATCATTCTGGGTTGAAAGTTGTTTTCTTTCAGAGCTTGAAATGCTTTACTCCAAGCTTGTCTTGACTTGAGGGTTTGTGTTGAAAAGTCTGCTGTGACTCTAATGGGCTTTCCTTAACAGGTGAGTTGTGTCTTCTCTAATGAATGGCTTTTCTTATTCTGTTTTTATGTTGTATGTCTGGGATTCTAATTATTACATGTCTGGGTGTAGATTTATGTTGGTTGTGACTGTTTGGCATTTTATATGACTCACTTATTTGCATATCAGATTTTTTGCCCATGTTTGGGAAATTTTCTATTCTCTGTATAGTTTACCTATGTCATTTGCGTTGACCCCTGCATCTTCCTTGATGCCTATTAGTTTTATTTTATTTCTCTTGGTATCATCCTGAACCTGCTGTATTGTCATTTCATGTTGCTTTGTTGTTTTTAAAAGTCTTACTCTTTCATAATTGCCACCTGTGATCCTGTCCTCAGGGTATCCTCAGCTTCATTTAAACAGTTTGCCAGCTTTCAATATAAGTTTTTGTTTCTTGGATATCTGTTTGTATTTGATTCATAAATTCTGCTTGCTTTCTGTATTGTTCATTCAAGGTTTTAATCAATTTCCCATGTTCCTGTATTTTTTTAACTATTCTTAGTCTATGCTGATCAGCTCCTTTACTAAGTTTGTTATTCTGTCTTTAGTTGAGAAGCTATTTCTAATTTGATTTCCTCTATAGCCTCATGGATTCATTTCTTTATTTCACTTGCTATCTTTGCAGAGATTTCTGGTGTATGACTTTTAAAGTCCTCTATTTCAGTGGAACAGAACAGAGCAAGGTATAATTTCATTAAACATCTTTCTGCTGTATTTTTTTATGGTGGTTGTGCCAGGGATCAAACTCGCAACCTTGCCCTTGCCAGGCAGATGCTCATGCCACTAAGCTAAATCCTCAGCCCAAGTCCTCTATTTCAATGTTACCTGTACTTGCTCCTGATGGGCTAGAAATTTGTGATTGCATTTTGCTTTTTCGTTTTGTCATTTTCACCCTTTGGGCAATTATTTGGTCTTTCAATCCCAATAGTCTCAACTGTTGGTAGTGTTGCTCTTAGGGTTCTACTGTGTGGTTAATGTTTGTCTGATTGCTGAGTGCCATAGTGCAGAAGTGGGCCAGCCACCTGTATTCCTCTTTCAGGGCCTGTTGGGTGAGTCCTATATTTTTCCTGGGCTGGCAAGCCTAGGATTATTGATGTAGATCAACTTTTAGTTCCTGCTGTTACTTTATCTTTAGGTTATTCCTGGTCACCAAATCTCCCTGTGTATAGTGTTTGTGTTGGCTGAGGCCCTACTGTGTCCCTATTGTGTGCCAGTGTGTCTCATAAGCCCTTTTGATTTTCTCCATTTTGGGGGAGTCCTTATTGACACACTCCTCACCCTGCCTGATGTTCTCTGGGTGCAGAAAGGAGTTACCCACACTCTTGCCAGACTTACCAAGGTCTTACAGTTAGTTGGAGGAAGCTTTACTACTGGCCCTGTTTACCCACTTTACACCTCTATTTTAGGGACATACTCTCCACACTGACTGGAGCCTGCTGAGATGTTCTGTTTGGGTGAGACAGTTACTGAATCTCCCATCAAGCTGGCACGGTTAATCTGCTATAGTCCAAGATTCAAGGAGAAAGGGTGGGAGCTGAAGATCAACAGCAGTATTAGGTCCAGGAGGTAGGGAGTGTCCCCAAGGGGCCAGCAGGTGTACTGGGGCCAGGCACACATGAAACGCAGTGTGGTGGTGTATCCGGTCCTGGGCCAAAGGGTGGGCTGCTGTCCTCCATCTGGGCATCTGCGGGCCACCCCCTCACTACATTTCAACCAATTGATCTAGGCAGGAGCCTCATAGATGTCAAACATGCTTTAAATAAGAGACCAATGACACCATTCCATTATCCACTACACTGTGTGTCATATTTTATTTTTGTTTGGTTTTGGCTTTTTTTGATGAAGGCTCACTCTATTGCCCGCAGTGGTCTTCAATTCATAGGATGAAGTGATCTGCCTGCTTAATTTCCTATGTAGCCTGAAAACAGGCACCTACCATCATGCCTCTCTTATATGTGGTGTCCTGGTATTTCATTCATGCTTCTAGGGGCCAGAGATTTGGCTCAGCTGTATAAGCTCCTGCCTGACAAGTGTGAGGTCTTGAATTCAATCCCCAGTACAAAAAAACAAAGAACAAAACAAACAAAAAAAATCATTCATGCTTCTAATTCTGCCTCCCCCCAGGGGAATCAATAAATGTTTTAATGTTATTTTTTATTTCGATAGAAATCAAAGGAATGGCATTTTTATTTTACCATTTTCTGCTTTGTGGAACAGTTTTGTTATTGAAAAATATACACATGTTGATTCCTCATATCACTGAGTTTTTAAGAAGTGAGCAGACCCATGCATTTATTACCCAGTTAAACAAATAAAACATTACTGGTATCTCACAAGCATCTTAATGTTATCTTCTAGTTATTATCTCCAAAAAGTAACCAGTATCCTGGTTTCTACAAATAGAAGTTTTACATGTTTTTGAGCATATAAACAGAATAATCATTTTTGTATCTGTGTCTGGTTTCAGTTACTCACCATTATATTTCTGAGCTTTGTCCATGTTGTTGGAATTTCCTGCCTTCATAATTATTGACATGAAATTAATATTTGGGTTAAGTAACATAAAACTGTGTCTCCTGAAGTATTAAACCCAGTAACATTTAATATATTCAATGGTAGCAACCACAACTTCTATTCCAAAACATTTTTATCATCCCAAAGGAAATCTTGTATCCACGAAGCAGTCTCTCTCCTTTCCTTACCACTGTACCTCTTTACCTCTGACAGTTAATATATATTACTAATTACTAATATACATTCTGTCTCTAAGGAGTTACTTATTTTTGGTATTTCATAAATGTAATTATATCTGACTTTTTTCACTTAGCTTATTTTTGAGATTCATCAGTGATATATATTCCTTTTTATATATGGATAATATTCTGTGACGTGAATATATGAAACATTTATAAATTTATTTATTGGGTATATGGATTTTTCCACTTTTATTGCGAATAGTGCTGCTATAGCCATTTGTGGAAAGTTATATTAGTCCTGTTTTTAATTCCACATTTAACTTTGAAGAGCTGCCAAATTATTCCACACTGTCTGCAACCTTTTATATTTCCATTAACAATGTGAAGGCACTTTAATTCTTACATATTCCTTGCCAAAAATTGCTATTTTTTTGGTGTTTGTAAATCCTCAGTGTCTGTGACATGGTAGTTCAGTATAGTCTTCCTTATGGTTAGTAAATCTTATCTTTGAACAGTGGATTCACCTGAAGCACATTTCAAAAATCATAAAACACTTCAGAACAACTAAATCAGACTATCTAATGGAAATGGTTCATTGTTATTTCCCTTAAGGCACTAAACACAAAAGGGAAATGGAGAGAAGGAAGACAGAATATCTCAGAATTAAAGGGGAAGTGCTAAGGATGTAATTATCTGTGAAGCCTATGTTTAATCCCAAGTAAGTAAACAGTATAGAAATACATTGAAGATTACAGGTTAAGAAGAAACAGTGAAACAAATGAGTTGACTGAGCACATACTATAGAAATTTTAAAATAGACATAGTAAAGAATTCACAAATCTGAAGAACTGCCTGACAAAGAATTAGATTTTTACATGTAAATAGGAGAAATTGATATATTACACATTACTACAAAACCTACGTAAATGTAACCTGAAGAACTTTGTATTAATTAAAGCAGTTATAAAAAACAATTCATCCTAGGGAGTAAGGTCTCTAAAGTGGGCAGTGTATGGAACTAACTAGAGGGCTCTGTTCTTTTACAGCAACAACTAGTAGGCTGGGAAAAAACTGTCGGTTTAGCTTTTGCAGAATTGTAATCTAGGAAGAAATTTTATAACATGTTAAAAAAACTAAACCTTATTAAAACAACAGTTGGTGCATAGTGGTAACTCTGCACTTTGTCATTTTAGATTACCTGCCAACCATCCTCCACTCTCAGATTGGTGCTAAGAAATTACCAGCTGGGGCAGATTTGTAGTCCCCAAAAAGCAATATAGACCTCATCCTCAAGAAATTGAAGTTGATGATTTTGGTTTATTGGGTGGAAATCTCTAATCCTAGCACAGGAGTTTGCCTTGTTTACATCTGCCTCTTGAGTATTCCTAAGGCTGGAATAAATTTCTAGGAAATATTTGCTGAAATCATATAAAGGAAAAAGGATTGATCCCTACTATCCCTAGCAAAGTGGGACCAGGGAAAATATTCAACAGAAAACATAAGCAGATTTTTAAAATTCTTGGACATTAAGAGATTAGAAGAAGACATTTGTGGGGAAATAGAGATTTTTGAAAACTTTAAATACTAAGAAGTCACAGACATGCTCACACCTAGATACCTGCTCACAAATGTCCTGAGAAAACTTCATATTTTACCTCTAACAGACCTTTAGATCAAGGCATTTATAAATTGAAAATTAAGGAAACATTACAAATTAAGTGACTAAGTTGTAAATATATAGCCAATATGCAGACTGGGAGAATATCTTTTTAAAAATCTTCTTGCTTTATTTTTCACTCCAGACACTCAAGAAAATGCTGTCAAAATAATAAATATGACACTGAAATGGACTTCAATGGCCAGACAGCACAGAAAACACAATTTATGGGTTAATTTTGAAATCCACTTACATGATTAACAAGTTGTATACTGAGAAAAGCTTTAAAGTTACTATGAGCCTTCAACCTACTCTGATCTTTAGCCAGAGCAGTGTAAGTGCAGGACTATCATAGAACAAAGCCAATCCTCAAAGAGAGAGGAAATTGGTTGATTTCTTTTATGTGGGAGGTGTGTGTGTGTGTGTGTGTGTGTGTGTATGTGTGAGTGATTTTTATTTGTTTATCAGTTTGAACTCTTGGAATTAAAATAAATTTCTGTCAAAAGGTTAAGTGAACATGACCTAAAGTAATATATACTTCAGTGAGCATACATAAGCAAGAAATAATCTTTGCAAGAATAGTTTGAGAAAGACTTAAATGTAGCCTCTAGGAGTTAAAAAATAAGCAACAGAAACAAACCAACAATGAAACATGGGAAAGGATAGAATCTAATTTCCTCAAATGTTAATTACAATAAAATCAGTGATTTCCTCAAAGCATCACAGGACATGCAAAATAATAGGAGAGGATGCTTTATTAAAGAAAATAATTTAAATTAACAGAAAAAAAATCTCTGAAGAAGCCCATCCTTTACTCTTAGTAAATAAGGAAACTGAAATATTTGTCTTAAATATGCTCAAAGAACTATGGGAAGACAAAACTAGCCACGTCAGGAAATTGATACATAAATAACGTCAGAATATCAATAAAGTGATAGAAATTAAAGAAAACCACAAAATTGTGGGTAAATGCAATAAGTAAATTAAAAATTCAACAGCATATTTCAGCAGGAACAAGAAAACAGAAGTAAATCTGAAGATAATTAAATTTTTCAAGTCTAAAGAATAAAAAAATAAAAGAATAAAGAGAGCTGTACTTACTACACTTTAGTAACCATTATTTAATGCTCCCATGGAATTTTTGCTTTTTTGTTCATCTCTTTTAGTTACCATAAATGAGTGAGAAGGTGTCATATTTAAATTTGTGCATCTGGATTATTTCACTCAAAATAATGTTCTAAAACTCTTGCTGCAAATGATAGAGCATTATTCTTTTTATGATCTCATAATACATATGCATATGTACTACATTTTCTTGTTTAGCAGGAAAAGATAATTTTATTTATTGATTTATTGTCACTTTGAAATGCTTTTTTACATTTTTTGGGGGGATTGGTACATATCTCTCTTATCTTGATCATTTATCTTCCTTTTTTCTCTATTTTTACTCCTCCTCCATCCCCACTACAAAGTCTGCCTCTTTATTTTCTTACCATCTTTAGATTTTTCATGTAAAGAAACCATCCAGTTTTTAGCTTTTTGCATCTGACGTATTTCATTTATCTTTAGGGGATCAAGATCCATCTAGTTTCCTACAAATGACATGAAGTCATTCTTTAAGGTTAAATAAAATTCCATTGTGTATATATAACACATGATCTTGATCCATTTCTCCATTGGTAAATATATATGTTTGCTTCCAAAGCTTAATTATTGTGAACTGTGCTGCTGCTATAAACATAGATGTTCATCTATTGCTATAATATGATAGCTTTGAATCTTTTGACAAAATACACAGGAGAAATATATATTGGTCAAATAGAATTCTATTTTAGTTTTTTGAGGAATCTTCATACTTATTTTCATATTTGTACTAGCTTATATTCCTATCAACAATGTAGCAGTATTTCTTTTTCCTCATGTTGTCACTAGAGTTTGTTGTTTTGTGTGTTCTTGGTAATATTTATTGTGACTAGAATACAATGGAATTCGAAAGTTTCCTTTAATTAGCCTAATGGCTGAAGATGCTAAACAGGTTTTCATATACTGATAAGCCACTGTACTTCTTTGGAGAAGTACCTATTTAGTTCCCCTCTTATGTATTGGTGAGATCATTAGATTTTTAGTGTCAATTTTTTGAAATATTTTTATATTCTAAACATTAGTTCTCCATCATAAGCAATTTTCCCAACTGTAGGTAGTCTCTTTAATGATTATTTCCTCTATGATGCAAAAATATTTTGATTTAATATAATCCCATTTGTCGATTGTTAGTATTATCTCTAGTGCTATGGAAATTCTGTTGAGAAGTGCTTACCAGTGTTTATGGATTCAAGTGTTTCATCTGTCTTATTCTATAGCACTTTCAGCATTTTTCTTTACCGACTCAGCTGTTGGAAGACACCATAGTTGTGACTGTACCTTAGCTATTTTGACTAGTGCTGCACAAACATAGAGGCACAGGTATCTCTCTGACATTTCATTGCCTTTGGATATATATCTAGTAGTGGGATTGCAAGATTATTTGATAGTTATACTTTTATGTTTTAAAGGAATACTCTTAACATTTTCCATAATTTCTTTACTGGCTGACATTCCCATTAAGTGTTTTACATTCTTAACAGACCTTGTTCATCTTTTTTTGTTTTTTACTTTTTTTAAATTTTATTTTATTTTTTTTTATTTAAAGAAAAAAACAGGAAAAAGGCAGAAATATTACAGAATTTCAAGAAAAGAAAATAAACAGTAAGAAATCACTAGTTGATAAATTATATATTGGTCTTTTAGAAATAGTTATTCAAGTTACAAAATTAAAGCACACAAAGTGGACATTTAAGCAGTGAGAGTACAAAAAGATCTGTTCAACAATCCAACAAGAACATAGATATATGGTCTTCAGTCCCACACACCTAAACATACATGCAGCTATATCTTTTATAGCTCTTCCTATTTCCTCTTTTATTACAATAGCAATTATACATTTTTAAAAATTATTTGAAGAGAAGAAAAAAAAAGCAAAACAATAAACGGTAGAAACAATACAAAATTCTAAACAAAAGAAAGAAAAAGGAGAATGAGAAAAAGCCCAGCTAAGAAATCAGTAATTTATAAATTACATACTGTCATCCTGGATGTAGTTGTTCAAGTTACAAAGTTAAAGGGTACATAGTAAATATTCAAGCAGTCAGACTACAAAAAGTTCTGCTCAAAGATCCAATAAAGATTCAGCAATATGGTCATCTATTTTACACACTCAAACATAAATGCAGTTATATCCCTTAGAGCACTTTCTTTTCCTCTCTTTTTTACCATAGCAATTACACATTTTGTTTTTATTACTCTTGCAGTTCTTATTTACCTTTTACACTAGAGACACAATATGATATTTATAAATATGATTCTTATTTATTTCACTAATATGGATAGTCTCAAGTTGTCTCCATTTGCCTATGAAGGCCTCAAGATCATCCTTTTTTATAGCTGAGTAATATTCCACTGTATAAAAATGCCACATCTTTTTCATCCACTCTGCAGTTGATGGGCATCTTGGTTGTTTCCAGGATTTAGCTATCACAAATTGTGCCTCTATGAACATGGGTGCACATATATCACTGTGATATGAACTTTTCAGTTCTTTGGGGCAAATGCCCAGGAGGGGGATAGCTGGATTGAATGGGGCTTCAAATGCTAGTCTTCTGAGAATTCTCCATATGGATTTCCATAGTGGTTGCACCACTCTACATTCACACTAACAGTGGAGCAGTGTTCCTTTTTCCCTGCAGCCTCGCCAACATTTGTTATCAGTTGATTTCTTGATGGCAGCTATTCTTTCAGGAGTAAGGTGAAATCTCAGTGCTGTTTCAATTTTCATTTCTCGAATGACCAGTGAGGGTAAACATTTCTTCATGTATTTGTTTGCCATTTGTATATCTTTCTCTGAGAACTGTGTGTTCATCTCAGGTACCCATTTTTGGAGAGGGTCTTTGAATTTGGGGGGATTGATGTTTTTCAATTCTTTATATATTCTGGACACAAGTCCTTTTTCTAAGGGGTTACTGGTTAAAATTTTTTCCCACTCTGTTGGTTTTCTTTTCACTCTGTTGGTGATTTCCTTTGAATTGCAGAAATTTTTCAATAATGTGAGATCCCATTTGTTGATTCTTTGAAGTATTTCGCTTGCAGTTTGCGTTTTGTTCATGAATTCTCTGCCAACCCCTGTGTCTCCAAGACTTCTACCTACCTTGTCTTCCAGTAGATTTAGCATTTCTGTTTTAAGATTGAGGTCTTTGATCCATTTAGACTTTAGTTTTGTGCATGGTGATATGCATGGATCTAGTTTCAGTCTTCGGCATGTAGAGAGCCAATTTTTCCAACACCATTTATTAAAGAGACTATCCTTCTTCCAGTGGACATATTTAGCCCCCTTGTCAAATATCAGGTGGCTGAGTGTCTTTGTAGTTGTGCTTGCATCGTTTAATCTGTTGATTAATCCTCAGGTCTATTTCTTTGCCAGTACCAAGCTGATTTTATCACTGTGGCTTTATAGTACTGTTTCAAGTCAGGAATTGAGATGCATCCTGCCTTGTTTTGTTGCCTAGATTTGCCTTTGCTATTCTAGGTTTCTTCTATTTCCAAATGAATTTTAGGAGTGTTTTCTCTAGATCTGTGAGGTATGTCAATGGTATTTTGATTGGGATTGCATTAAATCTGTATAAGTTTTGGGAGTATGACCATTTTCACAATGTTGGTTCTTCCTAACCAAGAGCAAGGAATTTCCTTCCATTTTCTAATATCCTCTTCAATCTCCTTTTTCAGCATAGTATGATTTTGAGCATATAGGTCTTTTACATTTTTAGTTAGGTTGATTCCTAAGTATTTCATTTTTTTACATGTTATTGTAAAGGACAATATTTCCATAATTTCTCTCTCTGAGTTTTTGTTTGTGTACAGGAATGCTATTGATTTTTGAGCATTTACTTTGTATCCAGCTACAATGCTGAACTTGTTTATTACCTCTAGCAGTCTTTTAATGAAGTTTTTTGGGTGTTCTATATAGAGTATCATGTCATCTGCAAATAGTGATAATTCAACATCTTCCTTTCCTGTCTTTATTCCTTTTATTTCTCTCTTTTGACTGATTGCTCTGGCTAGTGTTTCCAGAACTATGTTGAAAAGGAGTGGTGATAGTGGTCATCCTTGTCTTGTTCCTGATTTTAAAGTGAAAGCTTTAAGTTTTTGTCCATTTAGTATAATGTTGGCTGTTGGTTTGTCATAGATGGCCTTTATATGGTTGAGGTAGATGCTGTGTATTTCAAGTTTCTGAAAGGTTTTTACCATGAACATATGTTGGACTTTGTCAAAAGCTTTTTCTGCATCTATTGAGATGATCATGTGGTTTTTCCTTTTGGCTCTATTGATGTGGTGTATTACATTTATTGATTTGCATATGCTAAAGCATCCCTGCATTCCTGGAATGAACCCCCCTTGCTCATGATGTATAATCTTCTAGATGATTTGCTGCATTCTATTAGCCAGTATTTTGCATCAAGTTTCATTAGTGAGACTGGCCTATAGTTCTTTTTGGTTGTGTCTTTCTCTGGTTTTGGTACCAAAGTAATACTTGTCTCCAGGAATGATTTAAGGAGGATTGCTTTTTTTTCACAATTTCATTGAAGATTTTATGGATTACTGGCATCAAATCTTCTCCAAATTTCTTTTAGAATTCAGATGTGAATCCATCAGGACCTGGGCTTTTCTTTGTTGGTAAGTTTTTAGTTACATTTTCAATTTCAATAGCTCATGTTGGGTTGTTCAAGATTGCTATATCTTCTTGGTTGAGCTTTGGTAGTTCATATGTTTCTAGAAATCTGTCCATTTCCTCTGTGTTTTCCACTCTATGTGAGTAGAGATTTTCAAGGTAGGTATTCATCATCTTTTGAATTTCCATGGGATCTGTAATAATTTCTCCCTTTTCAGTTCTTGTTACATGAAGTTGGGTTTTTTTTTCATTCTCTTGATAAGGTTAGGTAGTGGTTTGTCAATTTTGTTGATTCTCTCAAAAAACCAGCTTTTTGATTCATTCATTCTTTGTATTTTTTTCTTAGTTTCAATTGCAGTGATTTCTGCTCTAATCTTTACAATTTCCTCTCTTCTGTGAACTTTAGGTTTAGCTTGCTCTTCTTTTTCTAGAAGCTTGAGATGGAGCATTAGGTTGTTTATTTGTGCTCATTCTGTTTTCTTGTTTTGACATTTTATTGCTATATATTTCCCTCTTAAGACTGCTTTCATTGCATCCCACAGATTACAGTATGTTGTTTCTATATTTTCATTGAATTGTAGGTATTTTTTTATTTCTTCTTTAATTTCATCTGTACCTCACTGGTTGTTCAAAAGGCTGTTATTTAATTTCTATGTATTTATACAGGTTATACAATTTCTTTTGCCATGAATTTCCATTTTCACTGCACTATGGTCAGATATTATGCATGATATGTTTTCAATACCTTTGCATTTACTTAAGAATGTTTTATGGGATAATATACATTCTATTTTGGAGAATGTCCCATGTGCAGCTGAGAAGAATGTGCATTCTCATGCGGTTGGGTGGAATACTCTGTAAACATCTGCTAAGTCCCATTGCTCACAGGTATGATTCAGTTCTGTTATTGCTTTGCTGACTTTTTGTCTAGTTGATCTGTCTCTTTGTGACAATGAGCTGTTAAGATCTCCTGTTATAATTGTGTACTTGTGTGTTTGGTTTTCATGTCCATTAGTATCTGTCTTATATAGTTGGGTGCTCCTGTATTTGGTGCATATACATTTATAATTGTTAGTTCTTCCTCTTGAATTTTACCATTAACAAGTATGTAGTGACCTTCTCTATCTCTTTTAATCATTTTAGGTTTAAAGTTCGTGATGTCTGCAAATAGAATAGCTACCCCTGCTTTTTTCTGGGTTCCTGTTGCATGGAATACTGTTTTCCGTTCTTTGACTTTTAAGCTATGAGTTTCCTTTTGGGTCAGATGTGTTTCTTGTATACAGCCTATTGTGGGGTCCTGTATTTTTGATCCATTCTGTCAATCTATTTCTTTTTATAGGTGAATTGAGGCCATTTATATTTATGTATATCACTGATATGTAATGGCTCAACTTTGTCATGTTATTTTCCAGTTGTTTCTTTCTGCTTTTCCTCTTATTTAATTGCTTGTCCTACCTGGTGGTTTCTTTCTGTTGTTGTATTGGGGATTGTGGTCATATTTATCTCTGTCTAGTATGTCTTTCAGTACTCTTTCTAGGTTTGGTTTTGTGGACCTGAATTTCTTCAGTTGTTCTTTGTCATGGAAGTACCTTGTTTCTCCATTAAATTTGAATGAAAGTTTTTCAGGGTACATCAGTCTGGGTTGAAGGTTGTTTTCTTTCAGTGCTTGAAATACCTCACTCCAAGCTCTTTTTGACTTGAGGGTTTGTGCTGAAAAGTCTGCCATGATTCTTATGGGCTTTTCTTGATAGGTGAGTTGTGTCTTTTCTCTGACATCTTTTAATATTCTGTTTTTATGCTGTATGTCTGAGATCTTAATTATTATGTGTTTGGGTGTGGATTTATGTTGATTGTGACTGTTTGCTGTTCTATATGCCTCACTTATCTGCATATCAGATTTTTTCCCCATGTTTGGGAAATTTTCTGCTATTATTTCTGTAAATACATTACATATGTCATTTGCCTGGACTCCTGTATCTTCGGTAATGCCCATTATTCTTATATTGTTGCTCTTGGCATCATCATGGAGCTTCTGGATTGTCATTTAATGCTGCTTTGTTATTTTTAAAAGTTCTATCCTTTCCTGATCACTAACTGTGATCCTGTCCTCAAGGTCCAAATTCCTATCCTCAGCTTCCTTTAAGTGGTTTTGCACACTTTCAGTAGAATTTTTTGTTTCTTCAATGTCTCTTTGAGTTTGTTTCATGAATTCTGCTTGTTTTCTATATTGTTTATTCAAAGTTTCAATCAGTTTCCCATGCTCATGTACTTTTTTCTCTTGTTTGTGCTTTAGCTGCTTTCAACAACTCCTTTACTAAAGTTGTTATTTCTGCCTTTACATGGGAGAGTACTTCTAATTTGATTTCCTCTATAGCCTGATGCAGTTGTTTTTTATTTCACTCACTATGTTTTCAGAGATTCCTGGTGTTTTACATTTGGGGTTCTTTATTTCAATGACTCCTATACTTGCTTCTGGTGAACTATATGTTTGGGACTGCATTTTGCTTTTCCATTTTGTCATTTTCACTCTGCCTGGTGTTTTCTATGTGTAGGAGGGGATCCCACACACTCTTTTCAGACACACCAAAGTCTTACAGTTATTTGGAGGGGGTTTTACTACTGGCCTTATTTATCCCCTGTACACCTCTATTTTAGGGGTACACTCACCACATTGATACAGTCAATCTGAAGTAGTCCAAAGTTCGCCACCTGGTGGCAAATTTCCAAATTTTCTCACACTAACTGGATCCCACTGAGACCTTCTGATGTTCCAGATGGGATGGCTTGCCCATTTGTAGCAGTTCAGGGCAGTTTTCAGTCTTGGATGAGCCTCCTCGATGTTCCTGGGGGCCAGGCAGGCCCAAGGGGAAGGTTCTGGGCAGCCTTGCCCTGAGGCAGGCTTGGGATGAGTTCCTGATGGCCGGGAGGTCCCTAGGTGGAGGTTAAGTGAAGCCTACCCCTGAGGTGGTCTTGTACTGAGTTCCTGGTAGCAGGTCGGGCCCTAGGTGGAGGTTAAGGCCAGCCTTGCCCTGAGGCGGGCTTGTGCTGAGTTCCTGGTGGCAGGGCAAGCCCTTGGTGGAGGTTAAGGGTAGCTTACCCCAGAGGTGGGCTTGAGCTAACTTTCCAGTGGCTGGCGGGGGCCCTTGGTGGAGGTTAAGGGCAGCCTTCCCCTGAGGTGGGCTTGGGCTGAGTTCCTGGTGGCCAGGCAGGCCTTTTACTTTTTTATAATAGCTATGCTAACTGGTACAAGATAGTATGATGTCATAATTCATTATAATTTTGCATTTTATTTTCCTAAAGTTTAGTAATATTTTAGATTTTTAAATAAAATTCAGGCCATTTGTATGTATTCTTTTGAGAAAGATTCATTCAGATTTTATCTCATTTTGTAATAAATTACTTGAATTTTTGTGTTGATTTTTGTAGTGACATATATTATGGACCTTAATTCCTTGTCACTTGAATCCTTTGGAGATATGTTCCCCAGTAGGTAGGTTGTATCTTCATTCTTATGCCAGAGTCCAGCTGTGGCAGGGCTCAGGGGTCCCAAAGGTGGTCAGGGAGTCGGCGAGTGAGAGACAGAAGACACTGCACACCAGTCTGTGAGTGAATCTGAATCTGCTTTATTTTTAGAAGATGGAGTATATATTTGCTAACTTTTGGCAGTAACTTAAACCCCAAGCAGGAAGCGTCCCAGGCTTAGGGCCAGGCAGGGATAATCTTAAACAATATGTGTTAATTAACTTTTTTCACCTTTGTTACACTTTAATCTTGTTACTTAATTAGCTTGGGAAATGTAAGCAGACGCACCTGGATGCCCACAGGAGGGAGAGATG